>OX596234.1:1942760-2542760 GCA_951394345.1 Salicornia ramosissima | reverse complement strand
GTTTTGCTCCCTTTGATCTTGAAATTTTGTGGATCGTCTATTTCGGTTTCTAATCACTCTTTTAGGCCTTTTAGTTTATTTATACCTGGCAAAAACAAATCCGATCCAATACTAATCTGGAAAAATTGGGTAATGAATATAAAAATAGAATCTAAAACCCGTTTTTGACTGAATGTGAAGACCTGTTTTAAAATAGTGACCGACCCGTTACTGATCTGACTGACCGATTTTCCAAGTATGATTCTATACACTTGCAAATAATATTAGGCCACGAGACATACACAAGAGGATCTCACTTGAATATATTTTTTATTAAGTACAAATCACAAATAGTAGTAAAAATGATAAATGTAAATAGTGCATAAGCCCACTTTTTACAATTAAAAAGAAATAAAGGAAGTATTTCGATGAAAAATCCTAGTTAGTTGAGTTACATTATGTATTTTTCAACTCCTAAAGTCCAAATAGTTAGTCTATCTTTTGCGAAACATCGAAGAAAAAATCATTTAAAAAAAAGTAAAAAGACCGACCGACCTGTTATTGAAAACTTTAGGGTCATGAACAAAGAAATTCGACCCATTATCGAAAAATGACCGACCTGAAAACGACCGAAACCTGATAATGAACCACCGATACCTACCTGACCGACCGATTTGCCAGGTATAAGTTTATTGTCTAGGCCACATTTTACCAAGAGATTTTATTTGGTATTATCATATTTTTAGTTTTTTTTTTTTTTTTTTTTTTTTTTTGCTACCACTATTTTTTTTTTTTTTGTTGATTAAATTTTAGAGGTTGGAGTTTAGAGTTTATGGATAGAGGATAGGGGATTTTTGTTCAGAGGAATTAATTGTTGATATATATAGTTGAATGTGTAAAGGTGCTTGGTAAAATATAGGTGATTGCTTAAAGTTTTGTTATGTAAAATGATATTTATGGACGTTTGAAATTAATTTTAGGTTTAAATATGAAGACAAATTAGTCAATTATTTTTTTCTAATTCTGGAGAAAAAGTTTTTTCTAAATAGAGTTTTGATGAGAGTTTTTGGTACAAAACTCTATATAAAACTTTATCTTACCAAACATTCAAATTTGAGTTTTCACTGGTCAAAACTTTATTCAAAATTTTCTTTTTAGCCAAAAAATCTCTTAGAATTTTATATGTTATATATCAACTTATCATTGTATTTTAGTCTTATTCTTTATTGTAACATTCTGTTAAGTAAAATATTAATTATGCGTTAAGTAGGATTAGGGTTTTGTCGTGATTTGTTATGTTTGATATATGTGTTAGGGAAATAGCTCAATTTTAGTTTTTAAGGGTCATTTTGATTGGTGCAATTTTAAGGTCGAAATTATCTCAATTAAAGTTTTTAAGATTTAAATTAGCAAAAATGATCATTGTCAATTTGGACTTCAAATTTAACCCTTACGGCCTGTTGGTTGTTGGTAATGAATTGTGGTAATGGTAATGGATTTAAAGTGTAATTTGTTAAGGAAAAACTTCAAAATCCCACGAAAAACATAATTTTCATTCCCAAACTTGAAATTTCTTCTTATTTTCCATTACCATCCATTACCATGTGGAAGGGTGGTGGTATTAGATGTGAATGAATATTTGTAAACAAAATTAAATAAATTGGAGTTAAGGTAGCACCACCATGGGAATGAATTTTGATTTTCCTTTCAAATTTAGTTATAAATTCATTTCCATTACTTCCATTTATAACCGGCTACCAAACGGACCGTTAAGGTTTTCAACTTATTTAATTAAAAGTGTTGAGCTTTATGTATCCAACCCATTATTAGATGGACTAGAGTTCAACCTACCTAACATGTTTATTAGATGGACTAGCATAACTAGTGTGGATTATTTTGATCCTTTTTTTCCTTTTATGTTCGTTTAACAATATACTCCTTATGTAATATAATGTCTAAATCAACTACTCCCTCCATAACATAAAACTTTCAACAATTGATTTTGCACGCACTTTGAGGAAACAATTTAAGGGTGTAAATGAAGAAATTAGTTAAAATGGTTTTAATATAAGCAATAATGTGATTTTAAGTTACTAATATTAAAATTATATTGACTAATTCCTCCGTTTACACGCTTAAATTGTTTCCTTAAAAAACGTGCAAAATCAATTGTTGAAAGTTTTATGTTACAGAATAAATATTGTTTATGTATATATGTGGTGTGAAATTTAGTTATAAAACTACCATTAGTATTAGTCTCCATCGCTTTTTTCAACCACCACTCTACTCTTTTCTATCTTCATATAACTGCAAATGTAAAAGGACAAAAAATGTTGTTATGAGGGTCTACCTTTCCTTTTCTTTTTTGTTTGTTCGAAGAATCGACGGGTACATCTCATAATCAATGTTTCTCATCTTATCAAAAAGAAAATGGCAAAAAACAAAAAAAAAAAAAGAAATCTCTTTTCTAATTTTCTTTTTCCACCTTTATTTGTTGAATTATTTATTAATGGAATAATATGGTTAAAGAAATTGGTGTTGCTAACAAAGTTTTAAAATTAGCGTTAATGTTGTTGAGAAAGTGTCCTTAAAAAGGGGATATAATAAGAATTACATCCAAATTTATGAATTATCTATTTATACAATGACAATTGACAAGCTTCAAACTCACGAGTCACGACGACCAAACTCCACGTAGCTATGCTTTTTTCCGGTAGTATACATCTTCTCTTTGAGTATAGGAGAGGTTTTCAATTATTATAAATAGTTGTCATTTGATGTATAACAAACTGTCACATAGTCAGACGATCCATTCAATTACTCTAATACTCCACCTTCTCCCTAATTTGTCCATATATTCTTCGTCTTCCCCAAATGTCACTTCAACTAATACCTCCAATTATTGAAATTAATGGTAACCTATTTATCATTCCCTCTCTAGTATCACTATATTCGATCGTCTTCCCTATTTTGTAACTAAAATAAAGATGATATATATTTATCGCCCCACTATGCAAAGGAACACACAATTTTGGTATGCCAACTTTCTTCAAAGTACTTTCAAATTTTTGTATTAAATTAAGTTTCAAGATTCCTTTTACTATCATCACAAACTCCTGTCGCTATACTGCAAATTGCATATGACATCCCAAAAACAACACAAAATCAGTGAATTAACAACAAAGAATATATATTAAAAAGAAAGATTGCAATCCAATGCAACACTCGGACCAGAATACTAGCTGTTAATGAAATATATGTAATTGTTATTAATTAAATCCCTAAAAATCTAGTTATAAGGATTCAAATTATATAGACCATAGTTATAAAGATGGGACAAAAGATAGATTATTGTATTTCCTGCAATTTAGAAGAAGTGTACGTGCGGCTTAGACCATCTGGTAAAATATTAATATAATGACAATGATTTGATATAAACTAAAGAGAAAAGTGTCAAATTATTATCATTAATATGTTACAAAAAAAGTACATTTTTTTTTTAAAAAGATAAAATTATATCATTTGTTTGATGCCTTTATATATAATTATATACAGTAAAATAGAATAGCAGCCACAAAAGGAGCAATAATAATATTGATAAAAGAAGATATTTGTGGTGAGCTTTAGTAAGCACTGGTCCCCTCCATTTAACTGGGGAGCAGGGGAGAAATATGTAAAGCTCAACAACCATATGATCCTCCAAAATAATGTGAAGCTCACCAACTAAGGAATCGAGACTTGAGAGTGCCAATGTGTTACAGTGGCGGATCTAAAAAAAATGTTTAATAAGGTCAAAATGCATTTGATAAATTTAATAAGGATCAATAATTTCAAATTATAGGGGAAATTTAAAAATTTTCTAAATTTTACAAGAGAAAATTTTATATATTTAGGTTCAAGTGGATACTTGTTATGAGGTGGATCCGCCACTGATGTGTTAGCATGTGAGAGTTAGCCTAGGTATAAAAAATTGGTAATTTTCACTAAATAAACACTATTTATTCGAAATCTATGCTACATAAGGTTTTTTTTTCTAACTTTAAATGTCGTATAAGGTTCAATTTTTTAAAAATAAATACTTCTTAACAGAATTTTATCAAATCATTAACTTTTCGTTAAAATTTGGTGTGTTTAATTCAACTTAAATAAGCACTACTACAATTAGAAATTTTCAATTCAGTTCAGTAAAATTTGAATAAGATCGAAAACGTTCATATAAGATCGAATCTTATCAAAAAAATTACGAACAAATCATATCAAATCATATAATTTCAAATAACCAAACGCACACTAAGGGTGCGTTTGATTTAACTTAAATAAGCAATATTGTACTTATTTTAAGAAAATTCAGATCATATCAGTTAAGAAAAATTCAGTTCAGATCATATCAATTAAGAAAATATCAGAAAAGAAAAATTATAAATATAATAATAACAACTATAAAAAATTAGATCAGACTAGATAAAAAAAATTCAGATTATATCAGGTCAGAAAATTTAAAATCGGACAAAAAATTTCAGAAAAATGAAATGTGCCCTAAATAATTGTAGGATCAAACGCATTTTTAGTCCAAAGTACTTTTCCTCCACCAACTATCCTTATTTGTTTTGGTATGAAGCAATACACCAATAGTGAATTTGCACTTACTTTAGTCAACAATCATGCATGCCATAAATATATACTTGGTCTAGGAATACGTCAAAGACATACCTATAAGTTTATTCTTATCGTATTTCTTTAAATTAGAAACCCTAGAATAATATTTTGAATGAGCTGGAGAAAATGGCTCGGGCTTTCCTTTGGGGACAAAAAAAATGATGAGAAAAAGGTAAGTTGGATAGTATGGAGAAAATTGATTCCTTAAAATTAAAGTGGCGGCCTGGGCATTCGAGATATGCAAGCTTTCAACAAAGTGTTGTTGGCTAAACAGGCGTGGCGAATCCTCACAATTCAAGAGTCTCTCATGGTGAAAATTCTCAAGAAAAAGTATTTCCCTCATATAGACTTTCTGGAAGCTAGAGTTTCTACAAATGCAAGTTACACATGGAAGTCTATAATGTCAGCAAGGGATCTCATTTTAAAAGGTGCTAGGAAAATGGTAGGTGGGGGCACTTCAATCAACATATGGCAAGACCTTTGGGTCCCTGAGCTCCCAAATTTTAAAGTTACTCCTCTATCTATTGTTGATGCAAGCCAACCGCAGATTGTAGCTGAATTAATCACTCAAAACAAATGGGATTTAGAGATCCTCAATCACTGGTTCACTGCTGAAGAAGTACTTGCAATCAGGAAAATTCCACTTTCTAATTAAGTGGCGCAGACTTATGGACATGGCACCACACCAAAAATGGATGTTATAGTGTGAGGTCAGCATACTTTTTAGAACTTGAAGGAAGGATATGTGCCCAATCAAGTAGTGATCCGAATCATGATAAGAAAACCTGGATGAAGTTATGGAATGTCAAAATCCCCCCTAAAGTCCGCCTCTTTGGATGGAAAACAGTTCATAACGGCATCCCAGTGATGGCTCAGTTACGGCGGCGTGGAATGGATGTGGATTGTGTATGCCCGATGTGTGGTGAAGATGAAGAAACTGTGCTCCATTGTCTCGTTAGATGTCCGGAAGCGTGGTTTATTTGGAAAACTTCCCCTCTTCGAATTGAGAGCATGGATGAAAACATGAACTATTTCAATGAGTGGTTTGGGGCTCTAAGTGCCATTTACAAGGATAAACAATGGTGGTGCATTTCTTGGTGTCTTGCATGGGGTATATGGCATAAAAGGAATAGTTGGGTTTTTGAGCGAAAGATGACTCCTACAATGACTGTAATACAAAAAGCGGTGAGTTTTGTTGAAGAATATGAAAGGGCGAACAATGTTGGAGAATCATCACACCAATTGAATGCAACTATGGTGAATAGGTGGTCTCCTCCTTCCCATGGAAGGTACAAAATTAACTGTGATGTGGCCTTCTTAGGGAATAATTTAATGGGTTGTGGCGCGGTGGTTCGAGATTCAGTTGGTGATGTAATGCTTGCTACCTGCTGCACTATGATGGAGGTGGGAAGAGTAGATGTTGCTGAAGCCTTGGTGGCCAGACATGCTTTAACCACTGCTGTGGAGGCTGGGTTACACTGTGTTTCGTTGGAAATGGACTGCATTAAAGTGGTAAAAAAATTGGAGTTAAACTAGCACCACAATGAGAATGAATTTTGATTTTTAGTCCAAATTTAATTATAAATTTATTCTCATTACCATTATTTATTATTGGTTACCAAATAAGCCGTAAGGGAAAAAAACACTGGAATAGGAAAAACTCACTTTTCCCAAATTTACCTACGAAGTACTCCATCCGTACATTCATTTTTTTACATTTCTCGATACACGACTTTAAATAAAAACATTGTAAACTACTCATAATAAAAATTAGGGTTTTTCTATGTAGTGCCCCTGTGGTATAACGTTTTCTACGATGTATCCCTCCAAAATGAGACTTCTACATGGTACCCCCGAGGAAGTACTGCTCATCACATAGTACCCCTATAAATTATTAATCACGTAATTAACACACTAAACATGATTATTAGTGCTCTAACCTTCATGATTAATATAAACAACTGCTAATTATTTTTGTTTTTTTAAAAAAAATTCGGTAGTTTTTTGTTTTTTTTAATTGTATTTTTTGGTAATTCTTTGGTAATAATTAGTCATAATTAGTAATAATTAGCAGCAAACTATATTAATTGTGACGGTTAGTGCACTAATAATCAAGTTTAGATTGTTAATTACGTAATTAATAATTTAGAGAGTACTAAGTGGTGAACAATAGTTTCTTAGGGGTACCATGTAGAAGTCTCAATTTGGAATGGCACATCATAAAAAACGCTATACCACAGAGAGGCACTACATAGAAAAACCCTAAAAATTATATATTACAAATTAAACTAAATCGATCACATGAATACTGCTACAAATCAAAATGTAGCAACTAGGTTAGGCACAAAAATAGCTTGTATCTTAAAACGAATTAGCACACTCGATGCCTAATAAACATATCATGGAACAACCACACCATCACCACCGCCTCGTTTTCCACCCTGCTTCCGTCTCCTCCTCGCATACTCACCACCACCACCACCACCACCACCACCCTCTCCCACATGAGCACTGCCATCACCACCACCACTGCCACCATACGGTCCTGCCAAAATGTGCTTTACACAACAATTTTTCACAAACCTCCAATTCTAAACTCTGCCCTAATCTAAACCCCCCACTCCCCCAAATCCCTACACCACCTGCTTCCACCATTCCCCTTCTTCGTTCCTCTGCTCTACAACCACCTCCCCCTCCCCAGGATATCCAGTAAGCTCTTTCTCCTTCTCCTTTTTCTTTAATTTATTGTATTTTTAATTTTTCTTTTTGATTAATCTGTTTTTTGTAATAAAAAAAAAATGATTCTATTACGGTATTTCCTGGCCTTACTTCTATGATTGTTTTTAATTAGTCTGTGTTCAAATACAAGTAGTTATTTTCATTTTATTGTTTAGGGCTTGGATTTTATTGTTCTGGAAATGCTGTAATGTAAGATTTTTTGTTTGATGAGTGTTTAAGTTAGCTTTGAATAGTTTAATCAAGTTTATGCTGCTCCAAATACTAATGTTGAATTTTGAACCCAATTTCACTTGTTCATGTGATATGAAGGTTCAAGTTTTGTTTGTTAAAGAAATATTTCTTGTTGATCTTTTAATGAATTTCAGTAATAATATTAGCCAGTTAGACGTTGTTCTTTTGGGTTGAATTTGTTTGAATTGATTTTTTCTGAGTTGAACTGAATTAATTGAAATCTCAGCCTCAACAGGAGTTGAATTGAACTAAATTTGTCAAAACTGAACTGAAATTTCAGAAATTAAGTCCAAATGAACAAACCCTTCCGAGAAAATCACTGACGCACCTTCTTATATCTTTGAGGTGTTTTGTCGATTTTGCAAATGCCTAATCCTGCACTATACATAATGAAAAAACTCTACAGACTGGCATTGTAGTAAATAAAAGCAAAGTTCCGAAACACATGATATGGATACATTGGTGATTTTGATATGCAAAACGATTAAAATACCATGTGGTGTGCAATCTGTGCATAGCTTATTTCACCCTGCACTGTGCAGGATTATGCAGTGCTTGTCGATTTTGATTATAAACTGATCCTTTTGGAACTTTGAATATAATCATTAAGGAATATCCAAGATGATGGTGTTGGTGAATATGAAGAGGAAGAAGAAGAAGATCCGGTTTTTGTTATGACTGATGAATGGAGAGATTTCTTTGCAAAAGCTGAAGCCAAAAGGAGAGCAGGTAAGACACACTTAGTTTTGATTTGCCATCAATTTCAAAAGAAGAAACTAACATCATCATGGGTTTCAAATGTCTGATCAAAATATGTTGGCGTGAAGTTAATATTCATCTAAGCATTCATTTGAACTTTCAAACTCATTTGCATACTTAATCTATCTGTTTAATTTGCTTTCTTCCCGTCTAATTTCGGATTACTCGAATTTTATCTTCAGCGAAAAAGCTAGCCAAGAAACAAGGGAAGCGTTAATTGCACTTGTAGCTAGCATTCTTTTGGTCACGGGAATTCAAAGATTTAATCTTACAGATCGTGATTGGGAATTCGAGGTTGCCAGACAATCAATGAGTCTCATTCAAGGGATGTTAAGATCTAGATTCAGAAAGTGGTTTTCCATTATTTTTCCATGAGAACCGTCATCATTGTAAATCTTCTCAGTGATTATTGATTGTAGATGATTCTATGCTATCAAATATGCACATCTAGTTTTGGTGTATCAACTTTGTAATTGCTTACCAAAAAAGGGGGAAAAAACCAAGGAAAAAAATTAGGGCAGAACAAAACATTAATTTGAATAATTATGCAATTACTGCTTCAAGTTAGAAGCATGAGAAATGATAGTTTTTTATTGTTGTGAAGATTCACTAGATTGTCATAATTGTATTTACAATTTTTTAGTATCGTTTCCATTACTATAATTTATTGGTGTTTGATGATATGCCTATTATAGACAGGCGGTCGAGTGTGTAAGCTAACGCGATTGTATTGGAGGAGCACTCTTTAGTTAAAAAGATCTATGCAAGTAGCCAAGTACCTTAGTAAAAAAATATTAAATGCAATCAAATAAAAAAAATGAAATAAATAAATATATATATATATATATGCACCTCACCCACAAACGACACGCGTCTTTGCCTTGCGCCTTTTTGGCAAAAGCCAATAAATATGTCATCTCCTAGAAGAAATTATAGTCACAATGTACAAACTAAATGTTCGTTTCTAGAGATCGACAAGTTAAGTCTTTTTAATGGAATACAACCATAGCTGAATCTTAACATGAACATAAGCATGAACATGAACGACTGTAATTATGATCTCGGGGGCAGCTTGCGGAAACCAACTGCGATCCTTTCTTCAATATTATTCCTCATGCTGTCATAAAAATCTAAGATCTCCATTGAGATGTTCTTCACCTACAATCAGATATGATTTCAGTCAAGGATTATGTTCTATTAATGGTAGTAAAATATGATACGCTGGTGAATCAAACTGGCAACATAAAAATAAAAATATATATATATAAACAGATAAAGGTAGGAATTATCTGGTAAACTTCCGCAAAGAGAAGATCATTAGAAGGGAAAAAATGCTGTGTATACTAACCACATTCATGTCAACTCGAAGCTCTTCAAACCATGCGACACTATCCTTATCTTTCAATACACTGGCTATGTATATGCAAGCCAATGCAATCAAATGCGGAGGATGAATAAGAATAAGATCCATCTTATACGTGTCGTTGACTATTCCCCTGCATAGTAAAGAGCATTGAATGGTAAAAACACCTACACACCATTAAAACATCTATTTCCATTTTAATCTTGAGTAGGACGGTAGTCTACTGGTCTGTGGTTTTCTTTCGTGTAACACAAATATTTTGGAAGTGTTATACTCTCTCTGTCACGCATTATTGGGAACATTTGGTATTATTTGTTAGAGGTAAAATATTCAATTGTTGCCAATAATGCGTGACGGAGGGAGTATAAGATTTAGAGACTATAACATTGAACACCAAAAATAGCAGACGGGATATGGATACTTTGAGACAAGCATGAAGTATGTAGATTCCAATAATGTCTTCATTAAGAGACCATGGATCCGTTTACTTTGGTGTAAAACATTTTCGATGTAAAATGATTTTCCATGAAAAGCATTTTACGTTGGCAAACTCATTTCATAGAAAATTTCCAATGTTTACTTGCACAAAAAATATTTTTTACTCTCAAATTTGAGGGAAAATGTTTCCACTATGGTTTAAAATGAGTTTTCACTCCAAATTTTACATTTTATTCTTTCACCCAAAGTAAACGATGTAAATGGGAAAACTATTTTCAAGGAAAACATTTTACGCTCTAGTAAACGGAGCCCAAGTGTCAAAACATCTAACAAGGTTTGATGCCAAGCAAAGAAAGTTATAAACTTACCAAGTGAACTGCATTAAGTCCATCATCCCTGCATCTTGGAGAAATCTGCAAACAATGCAGACGAAATTGATCCAATGAAAGGGGGAAAAAACAATGTAGCACATCACACAACTGAATTACTGTGGAATGCAGAAAGGGAGGTGGAGGGAAGTGAAAAATGCTTTGTTATAATAGGGTATTTTCAGCAACCAAAACTACATTCAAAGTTCTACAAGATATTTAATTATCTGAGATCAAGCGCATTATTGATTTACTGATTTTGAAGGACTAATACAGTTGCACAAGATGGCTTCATCATCTAGATCCACTGTCTTCCCTCAAGCATAGCAAGGCAATAGAAAAAACTAAATCCATTCCAAACAATGCCAATGATATTTAAGGCACATTGAAAGAAATGGAAAGATACTTACTGAGTTAATGACCGGTACGGATGAAATACAACTAAATAGTAGTTCAGTGCTTCTAAGATCTTCATTTCCATTTCAAGAATATCCTTAATCTCAAATCGGTATCTTATATCTTCAGGATCTGGTAAAATTCACTATGCAAGTTTGTTAACAGGGAACATCAAGGAGCTTCATTAAAAACAGAAATAACAAGTGAGGTAGCAGGCATTACAAATTTTTTTGCTGTAAAATACCAGGAGTCTAGCCTGTACAGTGCTTTCTTCTGCTTTTGCTGCCAAATACAAGCAAGTGGTTGCAACTAGACGTGGATCATATTCTGTCAAACTCTTGCTGCAACGAAAAAACTAAAATCAATTATTAACATTACATAATCTCAATCATTTTCTAACTAGAAACACACTCGATCACACCCAAAAACATTATAGAGCTTCTACAAATTCAACAGCATTCTGCACATAAAGAAACAATATCAACTAGTCTAGGGATGCGGTGTGCTGAACCCAATATAATGTGCACTAGTGGGTGTCCCATTGGAGAAAGATGAGAGTTAAACCACCTTATAAATCTAAGAGTTACTCCTATCACCAATTGGTTTTGGAAAGGAACCTCCTCGGGCTTATAAGTGGACCAAACTCTCCTCTGTATTGGATTGCCAGATCCATTTATCAGATTCTATCAAATTCAACATTCGGTATTTCTTTTAGAAGAATTTTAAAAGGGCAAAACCAAATTTTAGATTTCACACCATGTCTAGTTATGCTGTTACGGAACCATATTTGGAAAATCCTCACTGAAAATCGGATTTTCAGGTTAAATTGTTTCAGTTCCTTGAATTTGAGAACAGTCTGACATGTTATGACAGATTTAATAGAGTCCACAGAAAGGTGGCAATGCATGCCCTCAACAAGAGTACATTCAATTTGTCCAAGTTAAAGATACCTGTTTGGCTCACACAATAAGTCAACAGCAGTTGAAGGTGAGATTTTAGGGTTAAAGATACCTGTTTGGCGGGGGACAGGGGACAGGGAAACTTGATTACTTTGCTTCCTACCTTTTAATCCACAATTATGCTGGTTAGTTTTAGTAATACATCATAAATTGCATTCACAGGTTATCTTGAATGGTGTAATGGTATTTGCAGGACTCAGGACTGCTGAAGAGCCAGAGATTGTTCCACGATGCCATGATACTCATTTTTTGCTATGATTTAATATTAGTAGGGAGGGTATTTTAGGAAATGCATAAAAAAGTTGTAATTAGTAGCATGTGGAAGAATCTCGTACGTTTTATGGGTTGATAGTTTTCTATAAATAGGGGAAATTGGGAAGGGAGAAGGCATAGAAAAGTTTTAAAGTGCTCCCTTAGTTCTTGGGAGTGAACAAGTCAATAAAAAGTTTGTATTTGAGGAGAGAATCAAGCCTCTCGAAAGCTTGAATACTAGTTAAAATTTCTGCAGTTCTCATATTACTAATGACAATCACCTTCTTCGTCATTTGGAAATCAATCCACTAGCTTGTTTCTTAATATTTTTGTCCAACAAAACATATTACATAAGATTCTTAAAATCAGGAAGGGAAAAAGTGTTCTCCACTTCTTATGCTGAAGGCAAAACATAAAAAAGAGTAAGATCATAAAAAGAACATATTTCTAACAAAAGTTTTCTGACAACTTGACAAGTTTTAACAAACATTAAGGCATGCGAAATTCGAAGGAGCGTACAATCACAAACCATCAACCACCTAAGGAAAGATGTATTGGGTTGGTTCTACTTTAGAACCTAACCGGTTATTTTTCACCTTATCAATAAAACAAACAAACCATCAACCACCACCAGAAACATGTACTTCCACCTCCTATATATGAAGCTGTTCATGAAGATACCTGAGATAAACACGCCTCATGTAAGTGATGGCTGTAGCAACAACCCTGCAAGAGTGAAGAATAATCAGACATTACTTTGCCAAAATAAAAATAAAAATCAGACATTAAGATAGACAGATGATGCAATCTTCCTTGTCTTTCTTCTAATGCATTGATACTTCAGGAGTTAACAGATGACAAACATAAATATATAATATATATAAGAAAGAAATGAATGCTAGTCATAAAAAATTTACACTGGAATAAGCAAACTCCCTCACACAGAATGTATGAGATATTGAGATAATAACACTAACTGAGTGCTGATGATAAAAGATAAAAAGACTAGAATCAGTGTTGCAAACATACAATTAAAATTGCACATATACAAAATAAATAAATAAAAATTGCACTATAAGTCTGGCACAAAGGAAACAGTGAAAATCACATACCAAAAAAGACATTTCATTAATTACCAACACAATTAATCATTGAATAGATATCAACCACCATTACTAAAGGACAGTCATTACAAATGAACAGACACAGTACCCTCTTTTCTGCTCAAATTTAAGTAAAAGACTTGTTTTGCTAAAGTCACTTGTTCAGTCAAACTCTCAATTTTCAGATATCAAGTACTCCCTTCGTCCCCTTTTCTTTGCTCCATCTAATTTGTGCACAAAAAAATTAGGCACCATGAAAAATTGTCACATGTTGTCCTTTTGTTGCATTGAAATGTGTTTTTGTGAGAGATGAATATCATTTCATATGCTACGGAGCAAAGAATGAAAATGGGACAAAGATAAGGGGGCAAAGGGAGCTAGTAGGCTTATCATTTAACAAGCATCAGCATTATAAAGGCTTTTTTACTAAACCACTACTCCCTCCATTTAAAAATAAGCAAGAGAAAGAAAATGTAGGAGAATAAGATGTCCAAACTACCGAATATTAAACAGCATTACAAAACCCTTTAAGAACAGGAAATAGCAATAGAATATTCCCATCAGGTGCCTTTGTAAATGACAGACCAATTAAAATATTACAAAAGATGTATAATCAATGAGTAGATAAACATAGCAATTAAAGATAGACTTCCAACCTTTGTCTTACTTTCACACTCTGAGCCAATTTAGTGATATCTGCAAAGCAAGATAGGGTCACGTATCAATAAACTGCTATCATTCTGCTGTCATTTAGAAGAGAAAATTCTAACCAGAAAATAAGTGATATGAAGCACATCAGTTTCATAAACCAAACAATATTATAACGCCATAAAAGAGCTATTAATAAGTAATGGAAAAGCAGTAAGGGCCAAGGCACTCAATTCAAACCATTTGACACCCTACTTGTTAGCATCTATCTCATAATTGCTTCTAAGGGACGTAAATGCACAAGTATATGCTCGGCCCGAAAACAATTTGCTATCACCTTCCACTTAGCTAAACAGCCTACACTTATCATCTAAAGTGCTGGTGATACAAGTCACTGTGAAAATGTGACAAACCATGCTCCCTCTGCCACCTCACCCTTTGGTGATTAGAAGGTTTTTGGATATCACTTTGCAGTAGTTGTATGAAATTAATAGATATTTTCTAGACTCTTCTCTCTAACCTTATGAATTATAAATACATCATAGTGGCATGTTGTAATCATTCTGATCAAAACACAATAATGAAAGTCATAATTCTCTCTTGTCTTGCAATCATCTTCTCTGCTACTGATCTTCTTTTCTTTTTTGTTTATATTCTCAGTTTCTACTTCATTTTTTTTATCAGAAAAATGGCGAGCAATCTGCGATCTAATCAAGATCCTACAAGTCCATACTATATTCATCCTTCGGATAGTTTGAGTTTTGCAAATGTCATCAACTTTAATGGCAAAGGATACTCCAATTGAAAAATATCTATGTTGATCGGACTTTCTGCTAAGAGCAAGTTGAGTCTGATAGATGGAAGTCTTTCAGCACCTCTTGAAACTGATACTAACTATGGTGCTTGGAAGAGATGCAATGACCTGGTGATCTTATGGTTGTTGAGTGTTCTGGATCCTAAATTGCAAGCAGTGTGATGCATCTCAAGACTGAATGAAAAATTTGGCAGAATCTTGGGGAAAGGTATGGTCAATCTTCTGGACCTCAACTCTTTTCAATTCAACAATTGTTTGATCTCTCTCAAGGAACTATGACTGTAGCTGAATTTACACAAAGATGAAAATGCTTTGGGATGAGTTTAATGCGGTTAATCCTCTGCCATTATGTCACTGTGATAAATGTACATGTCACATTAATAAGAGACTGTATAAAACACAAGAAGATCAAAGGTTACTGCATTTTCTCATGAAATTGAACGAGGCATACGCCATAGTGCGTGGAATTATATTGATGATGCAGCCTCTTGCCCTCTTGTACCAGTGAATCATATGCCTATAGGCTCTTAGTGCAAGAGGAAAGGCACAAAGAGTAGTCGCTCGAGTTCATGTCAATTCTGAGGCACTAGCTTTTCTTGCACAGAGAAATAAGTTCTCTGAGCCTAAGTCAATGCTGAGAACCCAACTACTATTCTGACGTATGCCAGTACTTTACTAATATTCTGTTAATAAAGGGGTATTTTGTTAGTATTCTGTTAAGTGCATGTGAGTACTAGTATGGCATGAGTTTGTTAGGCAGTTTCTCTTTTTTGGCATTGTCTATAAATAGACCTAAAATTCAGTGTACTAGCATCCAGAAAATATATCTCAAAAGTATTTCCTAAATCTCTAATTTTGAGCCTTATTCTCTGTTCATTATTGTTTACTTTGATTCCCAGCAGTCAACTTCAAGAGATTCTAAATACAGTCAGTTTTCTAATGTCTATTTGAGGTCATCTGATGACAGGAACATTTCTAAGTCCACATGACCTAAAAAGGTTTTTTTGTGAGCATTGCAAAATGACTAATCATCTAGGATAGATGCTTTAAATTGCATGGCTATCGACATTGTCATAAGTACCATCCATCCAAGAAATTTGCTGCAATGGCTCAAGGAGATGAAGGTTTTCTTACTGGCACAACAGATTTCACTAAAGATCAATACCAACAGATGCTTGAGATGATAGGTCAGCCAAAGGACAGGGCCTCTGATCAGCCTATTGATCATGAGAATGGAACAGCCGTACTTGCAGGTAATGCTTGCCTGCTTTCTTTTTTTTTTGTTTGCAGAGAATTGGATAATTGACAATGGCGCAACTTACCACATGAGTTATGATCTGACATTGTTCAATTCATACAAGACAGTTGAAGGATCAAAACAAGCAATTACAATACCAAATGACAAAACCATTATGGTTTCTCACATAGGGACTGCCAGGTTGAATAATGGAATTCTTTTGCAATGAGTCTTACATATTCCTGATTTTAAATCCTACGTTATTTCAGTTGCTCAACTTTGTCAAGATCTGAATTATGAAGTGTGCTTTAAAAGTTCTGCTTGTCTACTTCAGGGCCATTCAGTGAGCAAGCCACTTGTTCTTGGAAGACTCAAAGATGCCTTATACTACACTAATGCTGCTGCATCGGTCTCTTCTCTTCCACTGCCATCCTCTTCTGCTCATGCTCTTTCAGGTCATTCTTCAAATGTGGACAAAGCTAAGCAGTTGCGTTCAAGGATGGGCCACTTACCTTTTTCTCAGTTCAAGTTCTTGCATCAAAATTTTTATATTTCAGATGTAACAAATACTCACATATGTCAAATCTGTCCAATAGCTAGACAACATAGATTGTCGTTTCCCATTAGCACAATCAAAACACATAGACGTCTTGAACTTCTACATGTGGAATTGTGGATGTATGGGGACCTCATTGTACTCCAACTTACAATAATTGTAAATATTTCATAACAACAGTGGATGATTACAGCAGGAATACTTGATTCATCTCATGAAATACAAGTCAGATTCAGTTACAATTGTTCAACATTTTTTTGCATTAGCTGAGAAGCACCAGACTTGTGTGAGGGTGAATTGAAGACCTTTTACCTTACTAAAGGCATATTTCATCAAAAAAGTTGTGTTGAAACTCCACAACAGAATGGAGTTGGTAAAGGAAGCATATACATCTCCTTGAAACATCAAGGGCTTTATTCTATCAACCCAATTTGCCAATGCCATATAGGGGAGAGTGTGTATTGTGTGTTGTGCATTTATTCTATTAATAGAATGCCTCTTAAGAGCATTCAACACTTCACACCTTATCAAAAGCTATATGGTAAGGAACCTGATTTATCTCATAGTGTTTGGCTCTTTGTGTTTTGTTTCCACATTATAATCCACTGGAAACAAGTTTTCTCCTAGAGCTCAACCACATATTTTTATTGGCTATTCCCTCACTCAAAAGGCTTATAGAGTTCTTGATCTATCCACTAAGAAAGTCCACACATTTAGGGATTTAGTGCTCCATGAAAATCACTTTAATTCCATTTTTCTTCTTCTACACCACCTTTAAAAATTGCCAATGTTCCAGAAGAATTTCCAATTTCCATTCCCACACCACCACATTCTGACTCACCCATAAAATCTCCTCCCACTACCTCTCTCACAGACCCTGACACAGAAAACCAATACCAAGACACCCATCCAACAGAACAGCATAGTATGCCTAATACTGAGCCAAATTTTGTTCTGTCCTCTGATCCTATCACAGAGGATGCCATATTGATCCTGAGCAGGTTCCACAGCATGATACCGCTGCCATAAAATCTGTCTTGCCCACTCAAAGCATTTGTCTCCAATTAGAAGATCTTCAAGGCCTCATAGGACACCTGGCTATTTGTCTAAATATGTTTGCACACTTAGTGCTGCTCATTCTCCTACTATTCCACTAACTACACAGGCATGGGTTTCTTATACACAAGCATCAAAACATCCAAAATGGGTTTCTTCTATGCAACAAGAACATGAAGCTTTGCAAGCAACTAATACATGGGATATTATTGATTTACCTTTTGGAAAAAAGGCCATTGGTTGCAAATGGGTTTTCAAGACTAAATTAAAGTCTGATGGTACCTTAGAAAAGTACAAAGTAAGATTGGTTGCCCAAGGTTTTACACAACAATATGGAATAGATTATCAAGAGACCTTTTCCCCAGTGGTCAAAATGTCTACCATAAGAGCAATTATTGCCTTGGCAGCCTATCATCAATGGAATATATTTCAGTTGGATGCCAACAATGCACTCCTTCATGGGGATTTATTTGAGGAAGTTTACATGAAGATTCCTCTAGGTTTAAAAGCACCTAATGCAAAGGTTTATAGGCTTAAAAGATATGGTCTCAAACAAGCTTCTCGTTAATGATTTGCCAAACTCACTCATGAACTACAATTTCAAGGATTTCAACAACCAAAGAATGACTATTCTCTTTGTTTTGAAGGAAAATGGGGACAAAATTACTATGGTTGCAGTCTATGTTGGTGATATTCTTCTTACTGGCAATGACACATGGGGCTACAGGCTTTAAAACTTCATTTGGACAACACATTCAGTATTAAAGACCTTGGACAGCTTCATTACTTCCTTGGTATTGAAGTCAATTACACTCCTAAAGTCTTAATGATGTTTTTCTTGCTCGAGTTCAGTAAAAAACTGCTTCATGAATCTGGCCTGGATATTACTAAACCAGCTAGTACTCCTTTACCTTTGCAATTCAAATTGTCCTCTTATCATGAAGATGATCATGCCCACACAGATCCTACCACTTATAGAAGTATGATTGGGAAGCCAATTTATGTATACTCCTGTTTTTGACAAATACTCAACCAAACATTAAGCCAACTTATGCATTCTCCAAGGCATTGTCATTTTCAAGCATTGCATCACACTTTGAGGTATTTAGCAAATACACAAGGCCATGGTATTCTTCTGAAGGGTTCTCAGTAGTTGACCCTCAGAGCTTTTTCAGACTCTAATTGGGCAGCAGCCCTGACGCGGCAGTCACAAGGTATGTCTTACTCCTAGGGTCTTCTCCTAACAAGTTGTGTCTTACTCCTAGGATCTTCTCCTATCTCCTAGAAGTCCAAGAAACAAACTACACTGTCCAGGTCCTCCTTTGAAGCAGAGTATAGGGCCATGGGCAATGCAGTTACTTTGTTTGTTAGACTTTTAGAAGAGTTTGGTGTTGAACATTTGCAACCTGTCACTTTGTTTTGTAACAATCAATCAGCTATGCATATAGAAAAATTCAGTCTTTCATAACAGAACTAAACATATTAAACTGAATTGCCATTTTACTCGCCAAAAGGTCCTTGAAGGGCGCATTCAGATGTCTTATCGACAATATATAATAGATTTTGTTATGATCTGACATTGTTCAATTCATACAAGACAGTTACCATACCAAATGGCAATACCATTATGGTTTCTCAAATAGGGACTGCCATGTTTAATAATGGAATTCTTTTACAATGAGTCTTACATATTCCTGATTTTAAATCAACGTGATTCCAGTTGCTAAACTTTGTCAAGATCTGAATTGTGAAGTGTGCTTTAAAATTTCTGCTTGTCTACTTCAGGGCCATTCAGTGATCAAGCCACTTGTTCTTTGTAGACTGAAAGATGGCTTATACTACACTAATGCTGCCACATCAGTCTCTTCCACTGTCATCCTCTTCTGCTCATGCTCTTTCAGATCCTAAGAGACCTTTTTCTCCAGTGGTCAAAATGTCTACCATAAGAGCAATTATTGCCTTGGGAGCCTATCATCAATGGAATATAGTTCAGTTGGATGCGAACAATGCATTCCTTCATGGGGATTTATTTGAGAAAGTTTACATGAAGATTCCTCCAGGCTTAAAAGCACCTAATGCAAAGGTTTATAGGCTTAAAAGATCATTATATGGTCTCAAAAAAGCTTCTCGTTAATGATTTGCCAAACTCACTCATGAACTACAATTTCAAGGATTTCAACAATGAAAGAATGACTATTCTCTTTTTTGAAGGAAAATGGGGACAAAATTACTATGGTTGCAGTCTATGTTGGTGATATTCTTCTTACCGGCAATGACAACACATTCAGTATTAAAGACCTTGGACAGCTTCATTACTTCCTTGGTATTGAAGTCAATTACACTCCTAAAGTCCTAATGATGTTTTTCTTACTCAAAACAAGTTCACTAAAGATCTGCTTCATGAATCTGGCCTGGTATCACACTTTGAGGTATTTAGCAAATACAAAAGGCCGTGGTATTCTTCTGAAGGGTTCTCAGTAGTTGACCCTCCGAGCTTTTTTAGACTCTAATTGGGCAGCAGCCCTGACGCTAAGAAGTCAGTCACAGGGTATGTCTTACTCCTAGGGTCTTCTCCTATCTCCTAGAAGTCCAAGAAACAAACTAAACTGTCCAGGTCCTCCTTTGAAGCAGAGTATAGGGCCATGGCCAATGCAATTACTTTGTTTGTTAGACTTTTAGAAGTGCTTTGTGTTGAACATTTACAACCTGTCACTCTGTTTTGTTTCAATCAATCAGCTATGCATATAGCAAAAAATCCAGTCTTTCATAACAGAACTTACCATATTAAACTGGATTGCCATTTTACTCGCCAAAAGGTCCTTGAAGGGCGCATTCAGATGTCTTATCGACCTACTCATGAGCAACTAGCTGATATTTTAACTAAGGTCCTCCATTGTTCCAAGCTCGGGATGCTGCAACTAACCTCCAACTTGGAGGGGGGATACAAGTCATTGTGAGCATGTGACAAACCATGCTGCCTGCCACCTCACCCTTTGGAGGTTAGAAGGTTGTTAGAGATCACTTTGTAGTTGTTGTATGTCGTTACTACTTCCTCCGTTTTTGAATAGTTGTAACAAATGATTTTTTTATCTCTCACAAAAAGTACCCACTTGTTGCAACTATTTAAAAATGGAGGAAGTAGATATTTTCTAGACTCTTCTCTCTAACATTATGTATTATAAATACATCATAGTGGCATGGTGTATTTATTTTGATCATTACACAATAACGAAAGTCATAATTCTCTCTAAATTCTCTCCTTTTCTAACCTCTCAATCGTGAATCCTTGATTCTTTCATAAAGCAGATGCAGCTTCAATAGATTCCCATAACCGTTCTCTCTTCAAAAGAGCTGGTTCTCAATCCATAATTTAAGGCATAGTTTCACTCAAAATCAGTTTCACATAATTCGGTCCTCACCCTTGCGAACTCCTCTCCCGAATTCGTTCCGCGTTCCGAAAGGAATGCCGAATTATGAGTAAATTCTACTAAACCCTAAACATATGGGTAGCGAATTCCGCTCCCGAATTTTTTTCTGCGTTCCAAAACGAATGTCGAATTATGTGACACTGCTCAAAATATACTGTACATCTTAATAGCATATTTTTCTACGTCAGTTGTTAAACACAATCAAAATTGGCCCTCATCCAATAGAACCTAACAAGCCTAAATTGTGGACATAAAAGTAGGAGACTTACTTTTGAAAAGAATAGAACAGCCACTTTCATTTTTTATCCCTACATTTTGCTCCCTAGGTGATCTTTTTGTAAACATCAGGTGACATGTAAATACAAGCTTTTGCTTCCAATAATCCATATTTCTTTCAATTTACGAAGTATCATATATGCCCTGGTAGGGAAGCATTCCATCATTGCCATTCCCCGTCTTATAATCTTTGATTGTTATACACACACGTCATTAAAAAAAAAAACTAAAACAAGCTAGATTACCACAATAGTACTTATCCCCAATAGTCATTCCATGACTTCTCGGCATCGAAAACAGTAATAAGAAAAAGGATTATTCTCATTGGTATACCTGAGAATTTGCACATTCCCAGTGGTATACCTAAGTTTCAAAAAATCCCAGCGGTATACCTATATAAATAATGGAATTCAACAACCACTTTTAAAGGCTCTTTTAGGCCATTAAATACCACTAATTCGACCATAAACATACTTAGTTTAACTATCGTTAGTTTTTTTGGGTACCCACAGTTAACTAAATAAAAATAAAAAAACTGAATTAGTGGTTGTTAATGTCCTAAAACGACCTTTAAAAGTGGTTATTGAATTTCGTTATTTATATAGGTATACCACTGGGATTTTTTAAAACTTAAGTATACCACTGAGAATATGCAAATTCTCAGGTACACCAATGGGAATAATCCTAAGAAAAAATAGGCAACAAATAGTAAAAATTTCAGCTCAGGTTTCTTCTTGTACACTGACTAGCCCTAGCCCAAAGTCCAAACCTTGCGAAAAAAATTATTAAAAAAAAAACGGACTATCCCAAACAAATCCTTCATCAATATGAAAAGAAAAACAATTCTTTTTAAATCCTCTTAATTAGGGCTTCTCTTTTCTACAGTGTTACCCCCCCCCCCTCTTTATTGTATGATTGTATCCCCTTCATCTCAACCCCCACAACACAATCTTTCTCAATTATTCAGCGGTAGTGATCAAGGAAACATAAGCTTCATCAAATCCAACACCCACCTCCCCCATGTTAATCATATACCCAAAAAAAGAAATCCCACCCAAAAACTTGTTCTTGTTGCAATTTTAACAAACATAATGAAATTAGCACAAGGTATGATTGAAAATAAACAGAAAAAGGGGGATAAAATCAGAGAAAGCGAGTATACAATTGGACATTTGCATCTTAATGAGCTTGAAATCTTCAAGGGTAATCCCTCGATCTCTGTCGATCTGTTGTAAAACATCTACCTCTTCTGGGTCCAAAAGTTGTTTGCTGCAAGAAATCGTCTCAAATCAAAACAATGGGAAAAAGAGCAGAATTTAAAAACTAGGTTCTTAAAATTAAAGGGAAACAAGTGCCAAAGTTTGTAAAATGATAGTAAATCAGCAACTCACAAGTGAGATGAAGTCCAGAAATTCGCAGCCATTATTGGGACTAGCAGATTTTAATTCGACTCCCTTGACGAATCAAATTTCTGAGTTGCGGACTTGCTGTAGTTACTGCCTTACTGTTAGTTACTTAGTTTATTGGTATGATGTTATCTACCCTCAATAAGGTGCGTTTGATTCAACTTATATAAGCATTTATGTGCTTATTTTTAGAAAATTTAAATCAGATCAGACCATATAAAAAAAATTCAGATCAGCATTTTGTTATTTGTTCCTTATAACTCAATTAATATTATTTCTCTTAACAAATAATAATGAATAGTGTTATATAATTATAATATTATGCATACTAATGATTAATTATATTTATTGATGACAAAAAAATTGAATTGTTGTGATATTTTAGCTTATATTTTGGAAGTAATACTATAGCCATAAATAAAAAAATTACTACAAATTTTGAAGGATAATATTAATTATTAATTATTTACATAATTTTTTATTTGAAAGAAAAGTATATACATAATACACAATGATGATATTAATTATTAATATATATATATATATACACACAAAACACATGTCCCATATATATGTAAGTTACCATTATATATAGGAATAATGGAATCTAATAATCCCACATTTAGTCGGCCTGAAAGTAACAAATCTATTTTTTGATTAAAAAATAACAAACCCACCTTTAAGGTTTATTTATTTTTGGTGCACTCTACCGGTTTGTGACTTGATTTAAGAGATTGAATTACGACGTGGCAATCCCTCATTGGTTGAATTTTTTTAGTTTAATCAACCTATTAATTTTTTAAAACCAATGAGGGATTGTCACGTTGCAATTCAACTCCTTACAATAAGTCACAAATCAGTGGGTTCACCGAAAACAAATAAACATAGGTTTGTTATTTTTTAATCAAAAAGTAGGTTTGTTACTTTCAGGCCGACTAAAGGTAGGATTATTAGATTCCATTATTACTTATATGTATGGAAGACGTGTGCAACAACTATTTTTATTTTATTTTATTTTGATCCTTTTTTTTTAAAATTTTTTTTGCTTTTAATTTATTTTTTAGTTTTTATTTATATTTTTATCTTTATTATTATTTTTTATTTTTTTAAATTTTAATTTTTTTTTATTTTTATCTTTATTTTTGTTTTATTTTTATTTTTTGTTTTTATTTTATTTTAATTTTTTTGCTTTTAATTTATTTTTTAGTTTTTATTTATATTTTATCTTTGTTTTTATTATTTTTATTTTTATCTTTATTTTTTTTTTTTTATTATTTTTTTTTCTTTTTTTTTCTTTTAATTTATTTTTTAGTTTTTATTTATATTTTTATCTTTGTTTTTATTTTTATTATTTTATTTTTATCTTTATTTTTATTTATATTTTTATATGTATTTTCATTTTTATCTTTATTTTTATTTTCATTTTTATTTTTTTATTTTTATTTTTACATGTATTTTCATTTTTATTTTTTAATCTTTATTTATATTATTTATTTATTGATTTTTATTTTTATTTCTTTTTAATTTTTTTTCTATTATTATTATTTTTTATATTATTATTTTTATTTATTTTTTTATTTCTATTTTAAATAATATTAATAATAGTTTACATTTATAATAATGTACAATTAAATTTCACCAAAGATCAGATCAGATCAGACCAGATCATAAATTTTCAGATCAGACCAGATCAGAAAATTTCATATCAGACCAGATCAGATCAGATCAGAAAATTTCAGACGAATCAAACGCACCCTAAGTCAGTTTTAATTAGGCCTCATAAGTTTTAGTTAAGGGTCTAGTATTAATTGTTATATGGTGCTTCTAAAACCACTAGCTTTTTGTGGTTCTAGTATTCTTTATTTTTTTTACATTACAATTTTCATTTATTTTTTATCTTTAATCTTTATTTGTGTACACTACAATATTTTTTTTACTACAATCTTTAAAAAAAATAACTAAAATCTCCATTTTCTTAAACTAATTTTTTAAGCTACAGTATACAGTGCTCCCGAAAACACATAGAGCAATTGTGGTCCCGCGCGTTAGCGCGTCAGCTTTAACAACTAAAATGGATATTCATTTTTTTAATATTGAATATTCATTTTACCATAAAAAACCTGAATCTACATTCACTTTTGCAAAAAATAAAATGAATATTCAATATTAATGATTTGCCAAACTCACTCATGAACTACAATTTCAAGGATTTCAACAATCAAAGAATGACTATTGTCTTTGCTTTGAAGGAAAATGGGGACAAAATTACTATGGTTGCAGTCTATGTTGGTGATATTCTTCTTACCGGCAATGACACATGGGGCTACAGGCTTTAAAACTTCATTTGTACAACACATTCTGTATTAAAGACCTTCTTAAAAACGTTTTCAGATAACAACCTTATATTTGGGGTCACATCTTGATTTAGATGTAAAAAGTTTTATCTGGAAACGTTTTTCTCATATTATATTGTTTGGGTTGTTTTAAATTATTAAAATGTAAAGCTTGAGGTGAAAATCATTTTCCACCATATTGAAAACATTTTCATTCCAAATTGGAAGGAAAACATTTTACATCACAATTGGAATGAAAAGATTTTCTATCACAATAGAAACAAAACAATTGATTTCCAGTTCAACCAAACAATGAAAAATGTTTTAAATGAAAAATCATGAAATTTTTTGTGAAAATGAATTTTCCAATATAAAAGGTTTTCCGTGGAAAATCAGTTTTATCTAAAAACGTTTTACCCCCTACTAAACGGACTGAAACCCCAATAATTTTCTATCACCTATAAATTCCTTAGATCATTAGATGAGTTTTGCAAATTGAAAGTGATATATTGAACAACAATAATTGGAGCTGTTGCCCAAATTCAAAGGTAAGTAAGAGATTTTTTTTGGGTGTCATTCTTCAATTTCATCTCCTTTTGTTATGTCTTTTCTGGTTCTTGTTGTTGGGTAATCTAAGTATCCATTTTGAGACTTGGAATTGGTGTTTGTAACATTCATTTTAAGCATAATAAGAGCAATTGGGTGGACTCCCTTGTAGCCTCGTGGTTTTACTCTTCACATTGAAGGGGTTTCCAAGTAAAAATCGCTTGCGTCTTTACTTAATCATTTATTGTTGTCCTACTGATTTGTTGTTGCATATGTGATGATATTGGGTTGTTGATATTGCTGTTTGTTGGTTTGGTTTGGAGATTCAACAACTTTTGTGGGTTTTTTTTGTGACTTTGATCAAACTAGGTGTTGTTTGTAGTTTGTTTGTCATTTGAATTATTTCGCAAGAGGTGTTTTTACCTCGTCAGACCAGTGTAATTAATATAAGGAAATTTTGTCAGAAAAGATCTTTTAAAACATTCATTTTGTGAGAATAGACCTTATAAAAAATTTGTTGTGAGTAGGGACCTAAAACCAAAAAAAAAGTTGCAAAGAGGGACCTTACCTCTATTTTCCGACGTTGATTGTGAATCTCCGGCGTTGACTCACTATTTCCCTCCAATTTTGCACGAATCCTTTCGTATTTAAGGGGGTAAGAGATGAGGAAACTCAAATTCAGAATAATAGAATTTTAGATGCTAGAAGGAAGTGTTAATGTAGAGTTTATGTAGATGAATTTAGGAGGGAAAATAGAGGGGGGTGGAGGAAAAATGAATTTATAGTGAAAAGAAAAGGAAATGTTAAATAGAGAAGAAAGGATTCATCGAAAATTGTAGGGAAATAGCGAGTCAATGTCGGAAATTCACAGTCAACGTCGGAAAATAGAGCTAAGGTCCCTCCTTGCAACTTTTTTTTTTTGTTTTAAGTCTCTGTTCACAACAAATATTTTATAAGGTCTTTTCTTACAAAAAGAATATTTTATAAGGTCTTTTTTGACAAATTTTCCTTAATATAATTAATTTCTTTTTTCTACTTTTATTTTCTTAATCTAGTGCATGTCCAGGCTTCCAGTAAATTTTTTTATTAAAGGATAACTTTTAATATTTTTAATATTAACCCTTGATACAGTAACTAATTTTTTTATTAAGTGATAACTTTTAATTTTGATTAAAATAAAAGTAAAACTATGGGTCAATCTATTTTAACTCCTAAAGCACGAATCGTGTTGTACCACTTTTATTTTGATATGAGTAGAGATTTTCGATGTATTTGTATCTTTTCGTATATATAAAGCCCCCCACAATCTACAGACGAATTGTGTTGATCGACGAGTTGTTCACAAAATCCAACACTATATAAATCCAGACCGTCTTCTAGATTATTAGCAACCTAAACAAATAGTCAATAGGAAGATAATTCAAATTTTAAATGAAATATGTCAAACTCAAAAAAAGTTTTCATATATATAAAGCCTTCCGCAATCTACAGACGAATTGTGTTGATCGACGAGTTGTCCAAAAAATCCAACACTATATAAATCTAGACCAACTTTTAGATTATTAGCAACCTAAACAAATACTCAATAGGAAGATAATTCAAATTTTAAATGAAATATGTCAAACTCAAAAAAAGTACGTTGAAACAATCCAAATAATTATGACCAAAACAAAAATAAAATGAAGTAAAAAAAAATAGGTAAAGGGGTCGGAATGTAGTCTAATTTCTGAAAAATTAGACTTCTTTCGAACTAAGGGCGTGTTTATTGGTAGTCTGAATTAGAGTCTGAATGTAAGTTTTGTTTGAGTCTTTAGAGATAATCTTATACAAACTGCGTCTGAGTCTGAATGCAAGTTTTGGTTTTCAAAACTCTACTCAAGACTCGTGGGCCCCACAGATTTAATAAAGGTAGTTTGAGTCTTTAGGGATAATCTTATATAAACTGTGTCTGAGTCTGAATGCAAGTCTTTATAAAACAACTTTTTATTTTTTTTATATGGATAAATGAGTTTGTATTATAGTCTTTAGGGATAAAGTGTAAACACTTGTATGAGTCTGAATTAGTAAAAGTTAATGAAAAGCTGATGTGGCAGAGTCTGAATTATAAGAGTGAGTATAAGAGATAAACATGTCCTAAATAGTCAACAGAAATCGTGAAAGGAGAGGGATAGAGAGTAAGTAATAGAGGCTGTGTTTAATTTTTTGACGTTGATAACTTATGACAAATACAAATGAATGAGGAATGCCTGAACAACGTTGTATTCGTCCCTACTAGGCTACTACGTATACTGTACGGCTATGAATGACGCTACACAGCGTGGCTCACGTCACTCAGAGAGTCGTCATTAACCACATAATAGTGTGGACGAGAAACTTTGCGTTTAACGCAGCTTGGATATTATTGGTGCATATCTGATATATATGTATATTAAATACTTCCTCCGTTAAAAAAAAAACGCAACAGTCAACATATCACACATGCCGAGATAAAACTTTGACCATTAATATCTATAATTATGAATAATGAAAAAATATAAAAAGTTGATATTAATATAGTATTTAATGAGACGAATCTAACAAGATCACACTTGATTAATTTTTTATTATGTGTAAAACTCAAAACTTGGTCAAAGTATACAACGTGAATAGTGCAAAAATTTGACTGTTGCGTTTTTTTTTTTGAACGGAGGAAGTATAACATGAATATAATTAACCATTTTTCTTTGGAAAAAGATTAAAAAAAACAAATAGTTTGAATTGTAGCTGATATACATACATCTCAGCTATACACTAATAATTTCTCAGGGCAGCCACAATGCCGATAGTGGTGGGCTGCATCATCTCTGTGTTGGGATTAAACACTAAATTTATACTTTAATTACATAAAACTACAGGTCATAGACCTACATATATTAAATTAATTGATAAGACAGGTTTGTATGGAAACGTACCTGAATCCAATGTAGGAGATTAATAGAGAACAATGAGATGGGATAGATCTTGAATCTAAGGCTTTGAGAGGCTAGTGTAGTTACTAATATCAATTTATAAATGATATTCCCTCCATCCCAATTTAGTTGTCCTATTTTGACTTTGGTATTGTTCAACTTGTAAACTTTGACTTTGTTTAATTTAATATACGTAAGGAAAAAAGGTTAGTCATGATAAATATAGTTTAATTCGTCTCTGTAACACCCCAATAATTCTCATCAAATTATAAATGCTATTTTCAAGAAATATTGAGAATTATTAAAGTGTTATCGCCACGTGTGGAAACGTATCGGCTTACTCAGAATTTTGCAGCGGAAATAAAATAATACTAAATTTAAAATAAAACTAAATCTTATTACAACTTGGAACCATTAAGGCCCTGAAATTATTGAATCAACTTAAACGAAATAAATCCAACTTAATAAATGAAAATGTCTAAAATATCCCAAACTAAAACGTTAAATCGAATTTAGAAAATATTTCATAAAGTAAATAAATGTTTTAGAAATGCCACTCGTCACTCAAGCCCATAATTGTCCCTGAATTCCTGCACAAACTTAGCTTGACCCTAAACGACTGCTCACCAATAATTGGGTCATCACAGGGTCAAGATATTAACAAGACCAAATTTGTACGGCGTCAGCAAAGCTGAGTACGGCAATTAAATAAGCATACAGATCTATTGCATATAAAAATCATGTCAAAACTTAAATGCTATGGTGAGTAATTAGTTATTATTCCTTGTTAAACACATTTATTATTGAGTGGCCCTCTAGAGCCGAAGCCAGTGTAAGCACCAGGCGAGTTGTCTATGCCTAGAAGGTGACAATGGGAGCTACCCACGTCACAAATAAAGGAATGAGCTCAATCCGCTAATGGAACACGTGGATCCTACGGTTCCCTTAAAGTCACGAGTCCTGCCGTGACCCCAACCCACATCGATCTATGCCAATACTCACGACGTGCACTTGTCAAGAGTTTTAATGCTTACCCGAATCTTTCACTTTAAGTGATTAGTGTCTTGAGAGTTGTTACACATAACAAGCACACACATACAATTCACATAACACTTGTTTTAATTCTTGTTCAGATAAAACACACTGAACTCTTGTCTATTTAACGAGATTCCCATTAAAAACTTATACCTTAAGTGGTATCCCAAAGCTACTAAAAGGGCATGAAATATTCGGAGAATCTATTCATGCATTACTAATTAACTTGAAAGGGACAATCTGTCCATATGCAAAATAAATTGCTACTAATGAAGCATGAAATATTCAAAGAACCTATTCATGCCATATTCTCTTTTATAATGGGAAACATGAAATAATCCTTCTTATTCTTTTCTTGAGTGGTTTGCAAACACAAGTTATACAAACAATTAAATTCATCAAAAACAGTCATGTTCCACAAATTCACATATCTTGACAATCATGATAGAAATACGCAAAGTCCTAACATGATACTACGTCTGAAAACTTATCAATCACGCGTACCTCGAATAAACTTGGCGGTATTCCACCCTTTCGTTTAGAATTTGCCTAAGTAATATTCCTCGCCTATAATATAAAAGACAATAATATTAAACTTGAGTCATAAAATATCCAGCAGCTCTAACCTATCCTAAGACCTCCCGTAAATTACTAGATAGTAATATTAATTTAATTACTTATATAATTACAAGATTTAAAAGAAAAATTAGTAAAATAATAAATAAAGAAAATAAAAGAATTATATATATATGTATATACGTATACACACATACGACATATATACACATCACTCACCACCTACAACAATGGCGGCAGCAGGAGGCGTCAGCAACGGCGGCTCGGCAGACGGCACTCCGGCAACGCGGCGGTGAGTGGTGGTGCAGCGTCGGGCGGTTCTGCCTGAGTGCTCTGTTTTCTGTTTTTTTTTTTTTTTGAAAACCGAGTGCAGCAACGAGTGTGGAGGTTGCTGCGGCGACCGGCGAGGGTCGGAGGCTGTACGGTGGTGGTGCTTTGGTGGTTATGGAGGTTGAAGGTGGAAGGTAGAGGATGGGTATGGAGGTTCTTGGTTTTGAATTTTGAAATTTCTTTTTTCTTTTCCTGCTTGGGTCACGGTGAGAGAGAGTGGAGGATTTTCTTTTTTTTTTTTTTTTCTCTTTTTGCTTTTTGACCTAATTTGGTTTACCTCGGTATATATAATGGTACGGTTGTTTAGGGTTTCCCAATAGGTTGGGCCTGTGACAAATTCCCTTAAGCCCTTATCAATTTCAAACACTGAATTTTTACTGTTTCATTCTTTTTATTTATTTATTTATTTATCTTTTTGAACGGTTCCCAACCGGTAATTAAAACCTTTGAATTATGTTAAATATGACCCACAAATTTTCGTAAAAATGATTTAAAACATATAAATCATTAATATTTCCATAAAATAAAATATTTATTTTATTTTATTAACTCCAATCCATAAAAATATAAAATATCTGCTTAGTGGTATAAAAATTGCGTACTTATGTATAGATAAAACTCTATATTAATGTATAAAAATACGGGGGACTACAGTCTCAACATGTAAATTTTAAATATATAATTTTTATAATTTTTTATTATATGTAGTTAAAAATATTTTTATTTAAAACTGTGTTTCGACATATGCGAAAAAAGTAATGTATCAAATTGGGACGGAAAGAGTAATAGATTCTTTTCATAACCCGCCCTTCGTGTATTATAAGAGGTCTGTCGAACTCTACACGTATAAAATCTAAACTCATACTTTATAAATGATGTACATAATCCCAATAGTAAAATTTACTTAATTGAATCACTTTATTTGAGCCAAACCATATGATAGCATGCAATAATACAATTATATCCAAATTTCACACGTAATTGCATATATAGGACCATAAATTTTCAACACTCTTCTCTTTTTTCTTCTCCATCCACACCATGACTGTTCGTGAGGTTTTGAATGACCGACCGAACTAACACATTAGTGCCTTACTAGTATACAAATATGGAAAATGTTAAACATAGGAATACGTTTAAGCATTAAATTCACCTCTTAAAATAGAAATAAGTTAGAGCATCCACAATGATTGGTTTGAAGGACTGACAAAGGAAATTTTTCGTCGTTAATAAAACTCCCAAAATCAATAATATCCTAACTAATCCTTATATAACTATAAGGTAAGCAAGGGTCGAAATCCTCAGGGATCGGTGGAAATCACCGAGGCAACTCAATATGACTAAACTAATTCGAAGAAAAGAAAGTGATGGGAATATAAATATTTTTTTTTGGATTTTCTATTTTTTTTCCAACAATGCTAATAGCTAAAGGCTAATCGAAAAATTAATCAAATGGAGAAAAACCACTAAAGTTGGGATCCCCCACAACCAACCTATACTTTGTACATGAATATTATACGCTAATATCGAAAACCGAAAGAATTAATAAAATTAATCCAATCACAACCTCACAAACTTTGGTTAGAAGGAAAAGATATAAATGCAACAATTTGACATGAAGTAGAGAGGAAAAATGTTTAATTTTTACACTTAAAAAAAACAGAGGTAGTATTTTGTTTTCTAATAAGAAAAAGACATAAAAACCCTCATTAATGAATCATGAAATCCACTAATTACTAGTGGAAAATCAACCCTCCTTTACACCTCCTTGCATTGCATTCCCTCTTTCAGGGGCGTTCTTGAGGTTTTGAAAGTCCGGGCGAACTAAGAAATTAGGGTACTATTAGACTATTAGTATAACAATAATATTTATTAAGGGTTCGTTTACTTGGATGTAAAATATTTTCGATGTAAAATGATTTTTCATGAAAAATATTTTACCTTGAAAAACTCATTTTCATAGAAATTTTTCAATATTTACTTGTACGGAAAATATGTTTTACTCTCAAATTTGGAGGGAAAAACATGACTAGCTTTTTGTTACATATACCACCCAATTTTTATATATAAAAACAACAAAAATAGAAAAAATATATACATATATCATATTCTAAATTATGTAACAAATTAAAAATGATACTCCCTCCGTAACATAAAACTTTCAACAATTGATTTTGCACGCATTTTGATGAAGCGATTTAAGGGTGTAAACGAAGAAATTAGTCAATATAATTTTAGTATTAGTAACATCACATTCTTGCTTGTATTAAAACCATTTTGACTAATTCTTTCGTTTACACCCTTAAATCGTTTCATCAAAATGCGTGCAAAATCAATTGTTGGAAGTTTTATGTTAAGGAGGGAGTATTTGTAATAACATAAGACAGTCATAAGTAAACATCAAATGTCCCTTCAAAAAAAAAAAAAAAAAAAATCAACTGCTATTATGTTTATGCGGCCTTCTATTTCTACAACTTAAAAAAAAAATAAAAAATCTACTAGGAATTAATCACGGAACCTTTGCTAACACCATCAAATCCCTCGGTTAAATTCAGTTGTTTTTTTTTTTTTGTTTTTTTTTAACTAAGACTTACATGCACAAAATACAAATTAAAAAAAAAAAAAAAACTATCTGATTACTCTATGTCTCTATCTACTTTACTAGCACCTTCAATTCATCCTCACCCTTCATTACTTTATCTAAATTACTAGCACCTTCATCCTCACCCTTCAAATTCCATCAAGACACTCCACAATTTCCTCCAACAACCATCGTTCCCATCATGAACCCAAACCTCACCACCTTATTCGCCTAAGAATCCATATCTGATAGCTCATAGCTGATATGTATGTATAGTATACATATTAACTACATGACAAAAAGTTTATCAAGAAAGTTATCAATTTCTCTCAATATTTTCTTTTGTCTTGTAGCTGATATGTATACATATTAGCTATGAACTAATAATATAATTTCTCTATTCGCCCTTATTAACACGAAAACGATCAACAAAATCTACTCAAATCACCACTCATAGCTTTTCAGATGAAATCTCATCCAAACCATGGTCATTTAATATATATAAAAAAAAAACCAAACCCCTTTTGTATGTTTTTTAAAATTCTTTTCTCAGGTTATTGTTATATTTTTAAATAATTATATCATTATCAATAAAAAGACTTTGAGATATATACACGCATTGTCAATATAATATCGAATTTTAGCATTTATTAAAATATAAAGGGCATATTTACAATCTTAAAAGATGGCCCCAAATATTCTCGGGACGACCTCAGGTACCACCCTGGTACAAGGCATTTTACACCACATAAATAGTCACATACTTGCATCTCATTTTCCCTCTATATATTATATATAGAGGTGCACGTACTACCAACACAAGAAAAAGAAAAGGAAATAAAAAAAAAAAAATGGAAAATTACAGCCCTTATTGGCAACTGATTGTGCTAGTTGTTTTAGCTGTAACTCTAATTCCAATACACTTAATAATTGTCAAAAACAAAAATAGAAAAAAAATTATCAAACAACAATTTCCACAACCACAAGGGTCATTGCCCTTGATAGGTCATCTCCACCTCCTATGTAGCAAAACCACAACCATAGCCCGAATACTTGGGGCTATGGCCGACGAGTGTGGGCCCATTTACTCGCTTAGATTGGGCCAACAACGGGCCATAGTCCTCAGTTCATGGGAAATGGTAAAAGACTGTTTCCTTAACCTTGATTCAATCACTGCAACCCGGCCCGATATGGCCTTTAGTAAGCACTGCGCTTACAACTACGCCGCTTTCGGAATCTCCCCCTACGGAAAATACTGGCGTGACATCAGAAAAATATCAACGGTTGAGCTTTTATCAACCAAGAGGCTAGAGAAAATGAAGCACGTTCGTGACTCTCAGGTTAAGTCTTGCATAAAAAACCTCTATAACAAAATTTGTCACAACAATAATAACAATAATAATAATAATAATAATAATAACTCATCACAAAGTGGAAAAATAGAAGCATTGTGTCATTGGTTTGAGTACAATAGTTTTAACATTGTAATAAGAATGATAATTGGCAAGTCATTTTCACCTGAATCATTTGAAGAAAAGGGTAGTATGGCTTCAAGATTTAAGAAGTTAATAGGGGAATTAACCTATGTTTCTGGGGTTGCAGTTCCTTCAGATTTTATACCCTCTATTGAATGGTTAGATGTAATGGGATATATTAAGTCTATGAAAAATCTTCATAAAGAAATAGACTTTATTATTGGGCATTGGCTTGATGAGCATGTTCAAAGGAGAAAGAATCATCAAGGTATTAGTAGTACCAACTATGAAGATAGTGACTTCATGGATGTTCTCCTATCTAATCTTGCTGAAGGTTGTGTCATGTCTGGATACACTAGAGAGGTTGTCATCAAAGCAACATCATTGGTAAGTTTTCTTTTACATAAATTATTAGTATATAGTTGAAATGTATGTATATCAGCTGCTCGACAAACTAATTTTGTTGTCCTTTTTCAAAGAAAAATGGTTAAATTAAAGTATACATATATATATCTTATATGTACCAATAATATCTTGTTCTTTTATGCATAACAATATACCACATCCATCTGTTACCTATTATTTACGACCATTCACTTTTCACACCAGGTTGAGACAAAATTTTAAGATTAAGGCTTTATTTGATTCATCTGAAACTTATTTTTTCTGACCTGATCTAAATTTATTGTCTAATTTGGCTAAACTTTGACCGTTTATATGCTATAATTCATAAAGAAAAAATATATCAATTGAGATCTTATTTTATTCGTATTAATCAGTATTTTTTTTTATGTGTTATAATAATTTTTTTTTTGTAATGGAATTAAATATGTTTAAAGTTTAAAAACATGAAATTAAATTCTCTGATCTGTACTTGTTTAAAGGTTGAAATAAGTAATAAGGAGTGGAAATAAGAGGTTATCATACAAGCCATAATCCAAGATTAAACCATGTTCTTTTAATTGCATGTTTATAAAAATTATGACTAGATAATAAAAAAAAAACTACATTTTGAGACGAATCCAACGAAATCCGACGGCTTCAAATAATATTGATGGAAGTAGTATATAACTTCCTTAATACATATATAAACAGGTTTTAGTTTTTTTTTTTTATAAAAAAATTATACATATGTAAATTTACCAACACAATCAAAAGATTAAATCAAAGACACAAACAGATAAACATTTTCAAATATGAACATTATATCATCAATCAAATCTATAGTGAAGTCAATAATGCAACAAATTATTTAGCCAACAAAGAACATAAACATCAAACCATGACCTTTTGTTACTACCATAGGATTCTAATATTTCTTTAATCATCGGCAAGGATGCCGCCTATGATTGGCCCTAGATAAAAGGCTATCCGATTTCTCTTTAATTTACTTATGTAGAAAAAATAAAATAAACTCATGATTGAAGGCCAGCCAATAGGTTTTTGTAGTCAATCTCATCACACTCCTCAGCTCTAACATAAAAGCACATGAGGCTTGAAGAGTAGATATAGTATAGATCCACTCATATCCGTCGCTTATTATTACACTATAGGAAATAGCGGTGCATGAGATTCGAAGCTATAACTTTCTTGTCACATTGGCTTTGATACTTTGTCAAAAAAACTAAATCAACCAAAAACATGAGCATATAGTTAGTTAGAGGTCCTGGTTATATTATATCAATTTCATATATATATATCATCAATGTACTGGTTTTTGTTTTTTGTTTTTTTTTTTTTAAAAAAAAAAAGTATACATATGTGAGTACATCACATATATTTCTACCAACACAATCAAAAGATTAAACCCATCTCATGAAGAACTTGGCAAAATCTCTTGGGAAATTCATTACGTAATCTAAGACACACAAATAGACCGTAAATTTTTAAATTTGGACATTATATCATCAATCAGATCTATAGAGAAGTCAATAATGCACCAAATTTTTAGCCAATAAAGGACATAATCATCAAATCATGACCTTCTGGTACTACCATATGATTCTAAATTTCTTTAATCATTCACAAAGATGCTTGTGATTGGCCCTCGATCAGAGGGTATCTGGTTTCTCTTTCCCTATATATAAGTATAAACTCATGATTGAAGGCCCAATAGGTTTATATAGTCAATCTCATCACACTCCTCTAACGTGAAAGTACATGAGGCTTAAAAGGTAGATATAGTATATATCCGCTCATATCCAGCTCTTATTATTTTACTATAGGAAAGAGCGGTGAGCAAGATTCGAAGCTATAATAACCTTGTCACATTGACTTTGATACTTTGTCAAAAAAACTAAATCAACCAAAAACATGAGCATATGGTTAGAGGTCCCGATTATATCTTATCAATTTCATACATATGATATATATCATGTCATCCTAAGTGTTGAGCCCTTGTAGAGATTTATGATGAGTTAGACCTATTCTCTTGTACTTATTCAATCACCCTCCAATTGAGATTAGAATTCATTATTCATTTTATGAAATAATTCAATTGAATAAGTACAGTTTATTTCAGTGCAAATTAATTCAGTATAGTAAAAAAAAAAAAAACAAGACATGGCCTAACTTTGGACTTATAAATACAGATGCTACTATTCACGGGGTCAGAAAGCACATCCATCACAACAACATGGGCCGTGTCACTGCTAATGAACCACCCCAAGGCCCTAAAAAAAGCCCAAGAAGAACTAGACAAGCAAGTTGGGAAACAAAGATGGGTTGAGGAATCAGATATAGCCAACATGCCATACCTTCAAGCCATTGTCAAGGAAACATTACGTTTATACCCGCCAAGCCCGTTAACGGGCCCACGACAGGCCTTGGAGGACTGCCACATAGACGGCCACCCTGTCGAGAAAGGCACCCGTGTGATTGTCAACATTTGGAAGGTACATCGGGACCCGAGAGTGTGGGCCAGCCCGGAAGAGTTTCGGCCCGAAAGATTCCTTAATGAGCATGTCAACATTGACTTTAGAGGGCACGGGCAGTGTTTTGAGTACCTTCCTTTTTCTCTAGGAAGGAGGGCTTGCCCTGGGATGAACTTTGGGCTGCAAGTGGTACACCTAATGCTGGCCCGTTTGATCCAAGGATTTGATATATGGGCCGAGGATGGTGGCCCAATTGATATGACGGAAGGATTGGGCCTTGCTTTGCCTAAAGCAAGCCCATTCGATGCCATTCTTGCAGCCCGTCTGCCCGCACACTTGTATGATGCATTGTAAAACCACTGACTAATATGGGTTCAAATCTTCTGTATAGCAAAGGTTACATGCTTGTCACTTGGTACTATGTTTTTTTTTTTTTTTTACAAGTAAGGTAAATTGGGTCTCAGCATATAACTCCTATCTCAGGATAATTGAGCTGATAACACTTAACACTCAAGGGATGGGGGGTGTCGATCCCTAGTCTCTGAGGAAACCAAGTGACTTGGTCACCAACCGAACCAAGCTTACCCGACTGGTACTATGTTACTATGTGTCTATTTGTATGTTAATAGTTTGTATCATATGGATAAAACATAATAAAAATGCATATAGGGGAATGGCATATATATCAATGTGTTATTAATTTATTATGGTTATGCAATCAATAAATGATTTTCATTTATTCACCTTAAAAAAAGCATAAATTAATATTCATTCTTTTTCTTTATCTATAATTAAATATTTAAAACATGAAGTTTTAAGTGCCTATTGTCACTAATTTGCTAATCTTTGCTCCAACTATGTCATGTGTCATTTTTAAGCTTAATGACTTCTTTTTCCCCCTTTTTTTGTCAAAGCAATTTTATCATTAGATCTCTAGAATTTTTTTCATTATTTCTTAACTAATCTCTTTTAACTTCTATACATTTTAAACCTTATTTTAAATAAATAATAAAATAATTTGATTTAAATTAATAATATTCTCTCTCAATTTGTTTTATAAAATCAACACAAGAACTTTTTTGGCCAATTGTCATTTTTTAATACAATTATTTTTTAACCCTCTTCTTTTTCTTTACAATATTAATTATAACCCTTTTGATTATCTCTTCAACAATTATCATACCTAGGGGTGTCCCAAAAAAAACCTGTAACCAGTATTTTTTAATGGTTAATTTACCGAACCGTTAAGCTTAACTGTCAACGGTTACAATTAACAATTTTCATAAACGGTTAACCGACGGTTAACCGTTCATTTTTTTAAGAGGCATTAAGTATGCTTAGCTCAATTTTTAAATGGCCTAAATGCATTATTTTTAACAAACCTACATATGTTCCTAACCCTATTGCCCCCATATGCATAACTATGATTCATTTATCATTTTATATTTTCAACTTCCATCATTTAATTCATCTTCCATTATTCTTAACCGTTTGTTAATTGTTCGGTTACGGTTACAAAAAAACTAGTAACCGTTTTAACGGTTAACCGAACTGTTAAGCCTTAACGGTTGGGTTAATCGTTTATGAACACCCCTAATCATACCCCCTCCTATTTCTAATGGTTTGTGCATTAATTTTGAATTCAACTTAAGAATTCTCATGGTGATTATTGGTTGATTTAGTGTAAGCATTAAAAAAATAAAACCAATAATAGAATTTTATATCATTTTCTAAAATTAATTTATATTTTTGATTTTTTTTTAAATAACACATGCATTGCACGGGCTCAAAAACCAGTTATTCTATATATAGCCTTAAATGTTTGATACATTTAAAATAATTTTATTTAGAGTTTTTTGTTGATTAAATTAACATTTTCATCACTGAAAAATCATAGAAAAAACGATATTATTAACTTTCTACACCAATAAATTGTACAAAAACTTAGTTTGAGCGAATATGTGTAATAAATTGACTTATTTTAAGTTAATCAAAGGGTTGACTTACTTTAAAAAGACCGGCTAAATTAAAGGTTGACTTTTTTTTTTTTACATTTTCTCCTAAAATAAAAACATAAATTAAAAAAAATGGAAGTGATATATTAGATTGGTATGTTAATTTGACTTCAAACTAATTTTTTTACCATATATATGTACTTAATGAGTTATGCGGGTTAAAACCAGGTTAAAATTTTCAACCCGATACAAACTATCAAACTAGACCGATTGGGTTAGGCCAACTCATTTAGCTAAACGGGTTAAAATAACTAAACACAACCTATTATTATTGAATTGAGTTCGGGTTGAATTAAGATTTGCCAACTACCTAATACAATACCTGGCCTATTATATATAAATATATTGAGACATATTATTCCTCATCATTCCTCTTCATTCACTTGCCATCATAGAACACAAAACAACACTAGTTAGCTTACTTTAGGTGTATATAGAGAGAGAAAGATGGGAAGTGAATCAAGCAAAAAACTCCACATAGTTATGTTCCCATGGTTTGCATATGGTCACATAAGCCCATTCATACACCTCTCCAAAAGGCTAATCTCTTCCCAACAACACAACTCCATCCAAATCTCTTTCTTTTCCATCCCTGGAAACCTCTCTCGCATCAAATCCGCTCTTAACCTTTCCCCTCCCCACCAACTCATCCCTCTCACACTCCCCCCAACTCCAGGCCTCCCCTCAAACTTCGACAGCAGCCGTGACGTCACCCCACAAACCTCTGAACTCCTCAAAACCGCTCTTGATTCAATCCAACCCCAAATCAAATCCCTCTTATCCAACCTCAAACCCCACATCATCCTCTTCGACTTCGCTCAACACTGGATCCCACTACTAGCTAATCAGCTCGGAATAAAAGCGGTTAGCTTCTGTGTTTTTTCAGCCGTTTCAAACGCGTACCTCACAGTCCCTTCTAGAATGCAAAACCCAGAAAAACCCCCCACCATTGAAGACCTTAAAAAACCTCCTAAAGACTTCCCCGAAACCTCCACAATCACCGCCGTCAAACTTTTCGAAGCTCGAGATTTTCAGTACATCTTCAAACGCTTCAATGGCGGACCGTCCGTTTTCGAGAGGATAACAGAGTTCACAAAAACATGCGACGCTTTCATCTACAAAACGTGCACTGAAATCGAAGGTCAGTACATTGAGTTCATCAAGTCACAAATTGAGAAACCTCTGTTTTTAGCAGGACCAGCTGTTCCAAAACCGCTATCAGGGGAAGAAAATAAGCTAGATGAAAAATGGGAAAAGTAGTTGAGGAACCATCCAGAGAACTCAGTTATTTTCTGCAATTTTGGTAGTGAGACGTACTTAAGTGGTCCCCAGATTAAAGAGGTTGTACTGGGGTTAGAACTTACCAAAATGCCCTTCTTTTTAGTGCTTAATTTCGAGAGTGACACTGACACACAGAGCAGCAAACTGGAAGAATCTTTGCCTGTTGGGTTTAAAGAGAGAGTGGGAGATAAAGGAGTGGTGTATAGTGGTTGGGTGCAGCAGCAGCTCATTTTAGCACACCCCAGTGTTGGGTGCTATCTTAATCATTCAGGGTTTAGCTCAGTTATAGAGGGGATTGTGAGTGGTTGTCAGTTGGTTTTTGTGCCTCAGAAAGGGGATCAGTTTTTAAACGTTAAGTTAATGAGTGAGGATCTTAAGGTTGGGGTAGAGGTAAATAGGAGAGATGAGGATGGGTATTTTGGGAAAGAGGATATTTTGGAAGCAATAAAGGTGGTTATGGTGGATAGTGATAAAGAACCAGGGAGGTGTATCAGAAAGAATCATGACAAATGGAGGAAGTTTTTTGTCAATAAAGAAGTTGAAGATGAGTACGTGGCAAATTTGGTGAAGGAACTTTACCATTTGGCTCAGGATGCATGTGTACCCGAATAGTTAGTTAGCAACTGTTAACTGTATGTATGTATTAGAATAACAAATAATTTGGCTCATGCATCATGCATGTGTTACGTTGATGTCTGTATTAGCTTCGTTTGGTTGAACACCAGAAGTTAATTTTTACAGGTAGTGTTATTTCACGGAAAATAAATACCCTTATCAATTTTCTAGAAAATTTTTATTTGTGTTTGATTGATCATAGAAAATTGAAATTGATACAATAATTTTAATTCATCAAACGGGAGATGAGTGATTAATTTAATACTTTTCCTGAAAAATTCTATTTTCCTTGAAATTTCAATTTACTGTGCTTATGTTATTTCATACTAATCAAACACAAAAACATTTGGCTATTTTAATTTATATATTTTTTTTTGTATTTCTCTTAGATTGTAGGAAATACAATCAAACTAAACGACCTCCCAGTCAATCAGTCACAAGCTAATTAAGTCAAAAGCACACCCTAATGATAAAGTTTATCTTTCAATCAAAACAAAATAAAAATAGAGCTTCAAATAAAAATAAATACGAGAATTTGTTGAAAATATCCCGTCTTTTCAAATTAAATTAACATTTTGATTAACCGACAATAAAACAATCTAATACTTATATGAAGTATATAATCATTCAAATTAATTTTTTTAAAATTAATTTTTTGACAACAATCTGTTTGATTGAAAGATTGATTTAATTTGAGTGAATATGTATATTAGGTTAACTTATTATCTGTTAGTTGAAAGATTGACTTAGTTCGAAAAGAACGGATACAATACTTTTAGGGTGCGTTCTCTTCACCTTAAAAAAATAAGTTTCAGGTTTAATAAGTTCAGATAAGTTCCAATAAGTTATATCAGGTCTAATAAGTTCAATAAGGTCTAAAAAGTTGCAATAAGGTCCAATAAGTTCTAATAAGTTGCAATAAGGTCCAATAAGTTCTAATAAGTTCCAATAAGGTCTAATAAGTTGCAATAAGGTCCAATAAGTTCCAATAAGGTCTAATAAGTTCCAATAAGGTTTAATAAGTTCCAATCGGGTCTAATAAGTTCTAATAAGTTCTAATCAGGTCTAATAAGTTCAAATCAGGTCTAGATTATTATTTTTAATTATTGATCAAATAAAATTAATAAAATTAATAATTAACTTAAAGCACTTTTACACAACATAAACCAATTTTATTTTATCATTCTTGTTTTATAATTTTTTTAGAGAAACCAATCAGAGTTAGATTGAATTAAACTATTTTTTTATATTATAAAATAAAACTTATTTTTTATTTTGGGTTTTATTTAATTTTGGTCCAAATTAAACTTTACCCATTCTCCACATTATTATTACTAATTTTGGTCCAAATTAAACTTTACCCATCCTCCATATTATTATTATTCAATCCGTTCTAGTTTGTTAATTTTACTACAAGTGAATTAAGAAAAATTAAATATGTAGATAAGTTGTTATTGGAATTGATAATATTAATTAATAATGGGTTTGAAAAAAGATATACTAATTATTATTACCTTCAACAATAAAAAAAACATAGGTTTAAATGTATAGAATATTATCATCATCATCATCATCATCATTATTATTATTATTATTATTATTATTATTATTATTATTATTATTATTATTATTTTATTTTATTCAATCATATAAAATACGTTCCAATAAGTTTCAATCAGGTCTAATAAGTTCCAATAAGGTCTAATAAGTTCTAATAAGGCCTAATAAGTTCCAATAAGGCCTAATAAGGTCTAATAAGGTCCAATAAGGCCTAATAAGTTCCAATAAGGCCTAATAAGTTCCAATAAGGTCTAATAAGTTAAATAATGTCTAATAAGTTAAATCAGGTCTGATAAGTTCAGATAAGTTCAGATAAGTTCAGTTCAATAAGTTCAGGTCTAATAAGTTGAAAAGAACGCACCTGCGTGTTTTGTTTGCTTTTGCATGCTGACAAAATTGACAAATTAAATAATCATGGATTCACTTAGCTTGTTGGAAAGTTGGTTAAGCTGATTCTTTTTTAGCTGGCTGTTGCATACTTGTATAATGTTTCAGTGGACATTTGTCGACCAACAAATTAAACCCAGATCGAATCAACAATATATGAAAGCCACTCATACCATCTTTATTCATTTCAGCATGCAAAAAAAAATAAGGTTGCGTCCTCTCCGATTTATTTAATCTGACCTCAGGGGAGTGTTGGGTGGGTTTGCAAAAAGCCCTACTATACAGGGCCTCGTTATATAAAGGGGCTTTTTTTTGTTTTTCTTAGTCATTTGTCTTAAATTATTCTTATATTTTTATATAAATTATTGATTTTCTACTAAAATATTTTTGGGATGTATACATGTATTGTCAAAATAATATCAAATATTAGCATTTATTAAGATATGAAGGGCCTAAGTACAATTTTAGAACAGGGCCCCCGATAACTCCGACACGGCCCTGTCGACTGACTTGATTAAACCTATTAAATCTGACTTGATTATAACTTATTAAACCTGACCTGACCTGTTCAATCCTGATAAATTTTGAGACTTCATAATTTTTTTTTGAAGAGAATGCACTTAAGTTGTTGCTAAGAACTAATATTAGGATTTAGGAGGGACATTTTAGACATTATATAATAAATTGCTCCGATTAGCTTAAAGAAGAATCTAGTGAGTTTATTAGACAATAATTTTGTTTAAATAGAGCTTATGATTAAAATTGAGAAGAAAATATGTTGAATATTAATGATTGTTTAGTTGTTTTCTTATGAGAGATTCAAGCTTCTCGAATGCTTGATTATGAGGAGTATCCGTCTCTCAAAAGTGGAATTACCTTGTTAAAATTCAATAAATCATAGCTATTAACACTTAATTATCTTCTTATTTTCTTTTACCTCCATTGTAAAGCCTGTTTATGGGCCCACAAGAGGTGACGAAATACTGCCCGGTAGACAGCCATGAGGCCCACCGCCCACGACCTCGTCGAGCGCAAAAATGTCAACATCTGGAAGGTGCACTGGGACCCAAGGTTGTGGGACAGGCCAGAAGAGTTTCAGCCCGAAAGATTCCTTTTCTTTGGGCAGGAGGGCCTGCCAAAATGAACTTTGGGCTGCAAGTGCCAAGTAGTCCACCTAATACGCCCATTTGATCACAAGGATTCAATATATGGGCTGAGGATGGTGGCCTGGCCCAGTCTGCTTGTTAGTACACTTGTTTGATCCACTGTAAAACCACGATGAATAGCAGCAATAGTTGGCTATCAGCAGTTCAAGTTTGCAACTATGTTTGTGATATATAGATAAAGCATAAAGTAAGATGCATCTTGGGGAATTTTTTTTTTTTTAATTTATTTATTTATTTTAACCCTATGCTACTCAAACACTTGAGTCAATTTATGAGCGCATCAAGAGTACCTCATTTGAGAGCTGTTATGCTTGTTGTTAACTGTTAAGTATCTTAACGGCTCGTTTGATTTTTGGTAATAAATTATGGTAATGATAATGGATTTAAAGTGTAATTTTGTTAAGGAAGAACCTTGTAACCCCTATGAAAAACATATTTTCATTCTAAAGATTGAATCTTTTTCCTATTTTTTTTATTACCATTGGGGAACGAAAGTGGTATTAGATGAGAATGAAAATTTGTGAAGAAAATTAGATAAATTGGGGTTAAACTAACATCACCATGAGAATGAATTTCGATTTCCCTTCTAAAATTAGTTATAAATTCATTCCCATTACCACCATTTATGACTATCTACCAAACGAGCCGCAAGAGTACTTGTGATGTTGGTCTTTTTTTACAACATCATCTTAAAGGTTGAAGCATTTTCTATTGCAAGTTGGGGTTCAAGTAAATTCATCAGCAAATCTTTATCAGCTTATTACGTTTTTCTTGTTTCAAATTAAATCGCATTTCATGGAAAACTAATAAGCAGTCTATTGTAACTAAGTCCTATGTTGAGACAGAGTATAGGAGTTTGTTAGCAGTTGCAAACGAATTAATTTGGCTTGTAGGTATGTTACAAGATCTACATATACCTTTTTAGTTGCCTATTTTATTTCATTGTGACAATAATGCTCTTGAATCTATTGCTTGTAACTCAGTCTTCCATGAAAAAATAAAACATTTTTAGCGTGATTGGCGTTATATTCGATGATTCAAGTAGGCTCATTGGAAACTGATCATGTTACTAGTATACTTCAACCGGTTGATCTATTAACCAATCCACATTGTTTTTTTTTCCAAGCTTGGACAAATATTTAGTTACGGCTTGTAGGAGTGGAAAATGTAATTAAAGTTGTTAGTTAGTTAGTAAATGTTAGTTAGGAGTGGAAAATGTAATTGATTAGTTGTAATAAAGAGAGTTTTAAATAAAACCTCTTCTTCTTGTATTGTTGCGATTCTGATGAATAATGAAAGCTCTTTTCATTTGACTTTTCTCTTTTACTTCCATTGGCAACGATAGAGAGCCACGATGAAAATTTGATAATGCATGGAGTACAATAAATTTTCGCAACCTTTAGGTCTTTAATAATGAACCTACTTACCTACTCCTATAGTCCTATTACCCAAGCTACAAATCAAGTCCAAAATTTTCTCAAGAATTGGCTTAAGAATCCAAATGAAACCAATAATGTGACTTCTAATCTTAAGCCTAGAAACAATTGCCCCTCCCCTTCTAGTCGAAATGATATACTCAACGCTTGTTGAAATCCTCTCCCAACTCGACAAACTCCTTTAAACTTAATTTCGACGTATCTAAGTAAACAACAACAGCACAACCATTGGTTTCATTATAAGAAACCATAAAGGGAATCTCATCTTTTTCGGCAGCAAAACGCATTAATTCCAATGTGAGTATTCTATTCGTTGAGGATTTGACTTTAAGAGAAGGTATCAAACAAGCCATCTCTCTATGACTCTATCCAATCTAATCATTCAATGAGACAATTTAACAGTTATAAATGCAATCAGAAATATCTAGCATATCCCTTGGAAAATTCACAACCAAATTAGTGATGCTAAATTAGACCTCAATAGTTTAAACTTCAAACATATTGTAATAAACCACTCTTACAGGTAAGCAAATAGAGTAGCATACTACATTGTGAATCTAGACTGTAATTTCAGCACGATTACCTGTTGGTTCTACCCTTATGATACTAATCTTTTCCTTATTATCCGTCAGGATGTTGTTGGTTGACCTCCTTAATGAAGGTCAATTGATTTTTCCTTCCTTATTTAAAAAAAAAAAAAAGAAGTACAATGAATGTACTCGTATGATATTGCAACTTACCAACCACAACAAGATGGGCATCTCGCATACCCCAAGAAGATCTTAAAAACAAATCAACTCCCACACCACACTCCCCTCTTCATCATTCATACACCAAGCGAATCTTATCTACCTCTTCAGTTCTTTTTTTTTTTCTTTTTTTTTTCTAAAATTGATTGGAATTCATTAGACTTGTTTGACGACCCTGACGGCATGTTTGATAACCAGTCATAAATAATGGTAAAGGAAATAAATTTATAACTAAATTTAGAAGGGAGATTAAAGTTCATTCCCATAGTATAACTAATTTAACTCCAATTTATCTAATTTTCTTCACAAATATCAATTTCCATCTAATACCACCCTCCCCAATGTTAATGGATATGAATGGAAAATAGGAAGAAAATTGAAGCTTGGGAATGAAAATATGTTTTCAATGGGCATTATAAGGTTCTTCCTCAACAAATTACACATAAATTTATTATCATTACCACAATTTATTATCAACAACCAAACAGGCCATGATTATAAAAAAAACAATTAGACCTTATCAAATTTGATTAGACCTGATCAAATCTTGTTGACCTTATTATACCTGATTAAACCTTGTTTGAACTCACACAAACTTATCTGAACTAAAACTTATCTTTCAAAAGTGAAGAGAAATAGATAATGAAACCTTACTATATAATTTATGTATATTTTATATGACGAATGGTATGATTTATTGATTTGTGAGAGCCCCAAAAACCCACACTCGTGCATGTTTGATCAGTTTCTACGCGGTTGTTATCAGTTTATCACAATCATAATGTAAATGAGGACTCTTTACTTCTTAGTCTTCACTGTTTTTTTCTTGGGAACAACAAATAGTATATGTATACTCCCAAGTCCCAAAGTCCCAACTCTAATGATTTTATAATGATTTTTTCCAGGTAAGATATACTTTTCCCCAATACACAACTTTTATTTTAGAATAATCAAGCTGACATTGCCCAAAAAGTTGGATGCGAGTGTCGATCGGAACTATCCAAGTACTCTCGACGTACAATGATAATGATGTACATGAACAAAGAGTTTAAACGATATTGCATAATTTCATTTGTTCGGAATATTCTTTTCAATATTTTGATCATATATATATATATATATATATATAAAATATATAGAAATTTTGTTTGGACCTTGCTTTCCTTTAGCAATTTTGTGATCTCTAAATATTCACTTTTTTAAATGTAGTTTCCTGCATGTTACTACCACCATAAAATTATTATCATTAATCACCAAAATAAATATATGACCTAAATTTTAATCTGTTCAAATAAATATATGACCTAAATTTTAATCTGTTCAAATGAAGTTTCCTGCATGTTACTACCACCATAAGTATTATGAGCAATACATGTCCAAATAATTAAGCTTCTCTCACTTTCTTTTTTTTTAATCTGTTCAGGAACAAACATATTAATACTTAATTTTTTTTAGTATAGTTATATATTAATAAAAACTATAATATGGAGAATATTAATCCAACTATTCTCAAGGATAAAAATCAATCTCAAGACCTATTGTAACAAAAAAAGAGGCTTTAATTACTAGGTCAGGAGATCATCCTACAGTTCTCAACTATTCTATTCTTTGGAGTCTGTATTTTCAACTTAATTTTGCTTGTTTGAACTTAAATTATACTATAACTCATTCGAATTTTAAATTTACTAATCCAAACTTATTTAAACTTATCTAACTATATCTGAACTTGAAGCAAATATAAGGTGAAAAAGAACAAGCCTTTAATCTTAATCATAAAATATGATCCAAAAAGTTCACTCAGATACACAATGAGTCTCTCTCTCTATCTCATGCACACACACACTATCACTACTCAGTAGACAGCATCATTTTTGGGTCCTCTTTGGGAGACAATAAATGCCCTGAAGCTGGCAACTTTCAAGCTTGAAGCTATATATATATATATAGACCACTCTCATATCACACATACCCATAGAAACAGAGAAAGGAAAACAAAATTAACTTGTAATCAGCAAAGGAGGATGAAGGGCAAATTGTTCCAAGTATCCTTAAACAAGTGCAAAAAACTGGGAAGCAAAATGAAACATTCATCAAAATATGAAAGTGAAACTTGCTGCAAATGGTGTTTTGGGCCATACTCAAGTTTACAGCAAGAAGCAGAAAAAATCATCCCAAAGGATGTGCCAAAGGGTCATATGGTAGTATATGTTGGACAAGATCAAAACAGGTATGTCATAAAAATCACCTTGCTTAAACATCCGCTTTTTCGGTCTCTACTAGACCAGGCTAGGGACCAGCATGATGATTCCTCCACTCCACTCAGGCTATGGATCCCGTGCCACGAAGATGTCTTCCTCCAAGTCATCCGTTGCCTTCGGTAGCAACCACCACAACTACCAAGCAAGCTTTGGCTGGGTGGTTGTTTCTCTGTGTGAATTTGGAATTTTTTGAGGCCTTTTTTTTTTTCTTATTCTTACTAATGTCAGAATCACATTCTTTGTAATATATTGGCTATTGAGATAGTAATAAATAAAGTTTAAAGCTCTATTGCTAAAGTCTTCATTCTTACATTAAAAGCTTTCCAATGGTGTGCTTCCATCACTGAACCTGATCAACAGCAAGATGGATTAAGTGAATAAGGCCTGCTCTTTTGGACTTAATTTGTCTAAACTGAATTTGTCTAAATTGAACAAAATTAAACTAAATCCTAGACTCAATAGTAGCTGAGTTGAACTAATTTCTGAAATCAGGTCCAGGCCCAATAGTTCTTCAATGAGGAAAAAAAGACAAATTATTTGGCTTTTAGAAAAATAATAAAATAAGGGACTTTCAATTACTGTAGATAATTGAGGCATGAAAAGTTGACACAAAATTTTACAACACAGAAAACCACAATGCTACTGCTGAAAAGAAGCAATCATGCCAACAAGCAAATCTATACTTGTCATGTGTCACCTTGTAGTCTCATTTCCACATTCAGCTATTTAATTAAATTCATGATTTAAATTAGATTTCTTGTCTTTTAATTAATTTATTTACAGTGATCTTCACAAAGTAATTATAAAAAGAGTGAAAAATTTTCCCCTAATTCCATTTTGCAATCATGCTTGACTAATCATGTCGTCCAACATTATCATACTGCAGTACACTTTTTTGGGGGAAAGGATACTTGGTAACAATTTTATTGGATACCCATACGTAACACAGGCCAAAAACTAGTTTCTCTCCAGATAAAAGGACTTACCAGATGAATTCATATACTGTATGTGATTTGGGAAATATCTCCAATTTCAGAAGTCTAGAAATCATGAAAGCCCATTCACCGCATTTACAGCGACATCAACAGTCATGGCAAGCTCGGCAGCTGCTCCGATGTAAGTATGCGGAGTCAGCTTCAAAAGGTTAGCCTTTGCCTCCATGGGCAAATCCAATCCTTGAACAAATTCTTGCATGCTTTCTTGAGTGACTGCCTTTCCTCTGGTGAATTCCTTTAACTTTTCATAAGGCTCCGGGACACCATATCTTCGCATTACCTAAGAATAAAGAAAACAGCATAACATCAGGCACATGTAAACTATAATCTACCAACTTTTGAGTTAAACAAGTACATAAATGTTTGCTTATTGAAATGCCAGAGCCTTCAAATATATATCCTTTACAAAGTCCTCTGTACCCTATCAGTGTATCATATCCCTGTACTTGCCCATTTTAATGTATATGAACATGGGGATCTTGAACAATCTTAATCATGACATGAATGTCTAGTAGTTGAGGTACATACTGTTTGTATAGGTTCTGCAAGTATTTCCCAGGCATGTTCCAAATCTTCCTCCAATCTAGTTTGGTTGACCTGCAAGTTCATACAAAATCAAATTGAGAAGCAAAAGCTGACCAAGAGGGTACGAAATGGTCAATAAGAAAATCCTGCATTTCTACAATATATGTTGAACTTTTTAGTAATTAAGCACTATGACCAAAAGACAAAAGAGTACTCTCTAGGTGCAGGGGACAATAGAATTAACAGCAAAAATTATAACTACAGGTGCATAATTGGGAAAAAAAAGGGGTGCAAGACGTAAATTCTATCACAAATAAATGGCAATGGGTCTACTACGCACCAAGTGCACGTAGAAATAGGTGCACCCAAAGGTGTTTTGTTACTCATTTAATATAATTTTGCTCATTTTAAAATTTAAAATGAGCAACAAAAAAAAACCCATAAAATGAGCAAAATTACCTTTGGGTGCACCTTACACCCAGAAGTGTATAAGTATTCTGTATTTCTAAATAAATGGTGGTACAGATTTGATTTTCAAAGTAACAAGGTGTGATTTGCTGGCCTCTATTCAATCATCAATTCACTATGACCTACACATGCATTACAAAGGTCTTTGCATTTTGCAAAACAAAAAAAAAAAAAAGAATAAAGAAATGGAAAAGAAAAAAAGCGTGAAACGAAGCGCCAAAGCAAGAGTCATTCAGTGAACATAAGTTTCAATAGTTAAGACAAATCCAACCAACTGATGTAGAGTGATGACTGATGAATATATAATCCCTGTTTCTATTTTCTTGAGGCAAGCAAACCAATAATGGAATAAACCATGCAAGTTTTACTGACCTGAAGCTTTCCAATACCCTGAAGGGTACTTCTGTAGGCTAGTAGAGAATGCCCTAATCCTTCACCCATATTTCTCAAAACTGTTGAATCAGTCAAGTCACGCTGCAATGAATATTTTGAGTCACAGAAAAATCAGTAACAAATCCGCACTGTAGATGTAGAAAATTATTATCCCACTGTTCAAGGGCCAAAAATTGGCCATGGGAAGAGAAAAATGGAAAATTAAAATCAAAGAAAGAACGAAGGGAACATGTTATCATGATAATCAAGACAACAAACAGCAGAATGATAATGCCCCAAGGACCAAGGCTGAGAAACAACAATTAACAACTTCAGGAATAATGAACACAAAATGGATGCATGATCAAATAAACTAAAGTAGACATTACCTGCCAGCGTGAGATAGGCAACTTCATGCTAAGATAAGATAGACCAGCATTTGCCTTGCCAAGGTTCCCTTCACTATTTTCAAAATCAATAGGGTTCACCTTGTGAGGCATTGTAGATGATCCAATTTCACCAGCCTTAGTTGACTGCAAATGGCAGATTTTCAGATGTTCAGTACAAAGAAGCTAATTATCATCTATTTATTTGGTGAAACCTCTAGTAATATATTAACCTGCTTAAAATAACCCAATGAGATATAGCCCCATAAATCCTTATCAAAATCAGTTAAGATATTGTTGAACTGGATAACCGCATGGAACAGACTAGCCATATAGTCATGAGGTTCAATCTGCATAAACAGATACAATAGGGATTATCAAAATAACCCATGGGAGAGGAAATATACAAGTAGACACAACTTATAACAACCAAATAAACACATTTATACAATAAACGAGTGACAATTGACAACCAAAAGCATCCTCTGTCCAACTGATAAAATTTCATTCTTGATAGACATCATGTCAAAGAAAGATAAATATATGCTCATCCATGATAGATATAGAAAGGAAGGGTGCAGGGGAAAATGAAATTAGACTATTGTACTGAAATTAACAGTTTAACATGACAGAAGATTACAAAATAATTAAATAATAAGCTTTTAATATCTTTGCATATCAATAGTTGCACTGGAATAAATCCAACTCCACTTCCCTTGCTTGGATTTTCTTTTTAAACATGGAAGTTATAGAAATCCCCAGTCCTCCCTTAATCCCCCCCCCTCTCCAAATAAACGGATTAAAGGCAGTGAGAAACTTCTTTCTCATGCAGCTCAAAAACTGAATTATATGGAACAAAGGGACGACAAACACATAAATTACGTCGGTTCCCCTTGATATACTCAACAAGGTGGACATTTCATCCTTTTATTCCACTTCTCTTGCACAAATGTGTCAAGAAATAATGTCACTAAAACTTTAAATAAGTCCAGGTTTCAATTTAAAAAGGAGTTATAAAAAAGATATTTTAAAAAGTAACTTATCCAAATTGAATTACAAATAGGCAAAATGAGGACAAACTATCGGATCTTAAGTGTTTGAATCCCAGCTCCTTAAAGAAAAAGATGGACATTTTATTTATACAGTGAATTACCAAAGAATGTCATATGTCAACATTGCAACATAATACACTAATAAGTATTAGTAAGGTCTCAGATAGAGCTCATTTGTGAAAACCTAGCGAAATTGTGAAATGAGTGGGAGGACCTACGAACCTGTAACATCTCCCATTCAAATCAACTGAACATATCTTCGGAAAACATAGAACATAAACTATTTAATGTGCAAACAAAGTCAACAAAAGCAACAGGAGAAAGCCAAATAATCAACCCACAAGAAAGTACAAAGCAAAAATTATTGCCAACATACTTGAGTCACATAAGGATTAAATGTTAATCCTAGAGATTGCACAAATTCTTCTGCAATCTTTGGCCACTTGATCTCAGGATATGCAACTAAATGAGCATTGTAGTTTCCGACAGCTCCACCAAATTTCCCCAATAACTCAATCTGGGAAAGTCTCTGTCGTTCTCTGCTTAGTCTAACAGCAAATATTGCCATCTCTTTTCCCAAGGTGGTGGGTGAAGCCGGCTACAAATAAAAGCACAAGAAGGTAAATGAGTGGCTCCACAGTTAGCGTATAATGCATGATTTTAAACTTCATATATTCACACATGGAATCAATTTGGTTATGGGGAATAACCTATTTTTATAATTCACAATGTACTTGCAAAATCAAATCCAAGGTAAGCATATGGCAATTGGCAACAATAACAAGAAATTAAACATCATCTTGGGAGAAAATAGATGAAATGACAATATGGCGGCACAAGGAAAAAGCATAAGAGGCATGCTTGTTAATAAGGGATGAAAACATAATGTGCTAACCATCATACACTAAACAAAACATACCACTATACCAGTCAAGCACATGGCTAAGAGGAAAAGCTGCAGATGATCAAAAGCCTTGACCTAGCAGGATGTGTTCTAGCAAGTAATAATTCAGAAGAGGCTACACAATCATTCCCCACATGGTTAGAAGTGCTGGACATTGTGGATCATCAAGAACACCATTATTTATATTTATAGATTGGTTACTTAGAGAATAGATGTCAGCCATGTCACATATAGTGTGAATACATTCAACACTGCTTCCCTCCTCCATCATTGGTTTACAAACACAAAATACGAACACCTCTGAAGTGCAGGAGGTAAGACCATCTCTGGAATGAATTGCTCAGTTTGCATTACCTTTAACAAAACGTCAAACATAGCAGAAAGCCTTATCATGTAAAATTACCTGTCCGTGAGTCCTGGAAAGCATGGGAATATGTGCGTATTCTTTGGCCATCTTACACATTGCCCCTATAACTTCATCCATGACAGGAAATAGAACTTTATTCAATGCTTCTTTAAGCATTAATGCATGAGCAAGATTGTTGATGTCCTCAGACGTGCAAGAAAAATGAAAAAACTCCAAAACCTGCCAAGAGGAACCACCGATCAAAAGTAGGGAAAACAATAAAGTACACTTACCATCAAGTATCAAAGGAAATCGAAAAAACCTTGCAAATCTCTGGATGGGACTGGCACTTCTGCTTCAAGAAGTATTCGACTGCTTTCACGTCATGGTTAGTCACTTTCTCAATATTTTTCACTTCTAAAGCATCAGCCATGCCAAATTCATCAATCAATCCTTGCATATAATGTTGTGATTCATCACTAAAGCTCGGCACTTCCGTAACTTCGGGAATTTGGGACAACATCAGTAACCATTTAATCTGCAATATGATTGCAAATTATAAACCTTTTCGATAGAGTACATTGATAGACATTGCTATTACAAAATGTCAAAAGCAGGGCAATAAACATCCATCTTAACTAAAAACTTAGCACTCTACATTTTAATTTTATTACTTCTTCTAATTGAGAACTCATGATTAATAAAAGAAACAGAAAATCGAATGTCCAATTTCTAATTAAAGAAAACTTTTTATTTTTAGAATTTTAGGTAATAGTTCAACTTCAACTCCTAATCACAACAGCCAAAGGAGCAAAATTTAATAGCAAAAAAAAAAAGAATATATATACAGAAAACAAACCTCAACAAGAACACGATATCGAATTAAACCATATTCACTCATAAAAGGAGCCAATTCCTTTACTTTATTCCAGTATCGGCCATCTAATGGAGATATAGCTGTCAAACTTGAAAGCTCAAACACACTAGAATCATCCCTCTCATTTGATCCCTTCACCTGCAATAAATACACATAAACACTTGTTAAGCAAATTTATATCAAAATTTCAATGGCAATTAAGTACTATCTATAAAATGACCCCAATACTAAGATATGTGAGAAAATTAGCAATAATGAACTAATTTGTTCAGTGTAATAACCTTAGGGGTAGAAATGGTGGAATTGTTGGTACTAATGGCGGCCGCTATGCTGGAAGAGGATTTTGTATGAGAAAAGGTTGCAGAAGAAGAGGAAAATGCAAAACCCTTTGCACTTAAAAAGTTAGTTTTCAATGGAGTTTTTTTGGGGGAAAGAGAAAAGAGATGATCGTTGGTTAGAACCCTAGAAGTAGAAGAAGATACTGCCCAAACCTCCATAACTATGAATTGTTAGCATAAAGTAGAAGAAGAAATTGCAGAAACCAAAAACGGAACTAGCCTCAACTCTCAATTGTTTTTTCAGCTTTTACTGGGGGGAAATATGCTCTCTTTTTAGCGGGCTTGGGATTCGGGTTGGGGACCTTGGGGTTCGGGTTGGGGCTAACTCAAGGCATCTTTGGGCCAATTGATCACATTGTAATAAATAAATTAATTAATGAGACAAATAGGTAAAAAAAAAATGAAAAAATTGTAAAAAATAAGTCAACCTTTAGCCGGTCTTCTCAAATTAAGTCAACCTTTGATTAACTCAAAATAAGTCAACCTAATATATGTCTTCTCAAATTAAGATCGGCTAAAGATTGACTTATTTTTTACAATTTTTCAAAAAAAAAATCTCAGGTGATAAATGAGTATAAAAAAAGTTACTCCGGCATTAAATTGGTCAATTTTATCAATGTGGTTAAAAAATCTTCATAACTCCAACCTATTTGTCGCATTGGTTCACTTTTTTTATCAATACAATTAACTAAGACTGATTAGTAGTGGTTAATTGATCAGTAACACCTATTAGAGCCTTAGAGGTCTTAATTGAATTATATTAGCAATCTAAGTATATTTATGAATTTTTAAAACTTAAATATGCCAATAAAAATATCTAATACCAAGGTATACAATTGAAAATAATCTTAATTAAATTGTCTTAAAATGTAGATAAATAAATGGAAATATCTTCAAGCAAGGAGTAAGAATCGATTAGGCAATCCCCTCACACAAATCTCTAATTATAGAAAAAGATCATCTCTTATTTATTTCCAAAATCTCCTAGACTCCATTCACACTACTCAAAGGCCATAAGTAACGCACACCTTGTTTTCTGTTCCATTTTCTCCTATCAATTACACAATTATTATTATTATTTTATTTTTTTTAATTTTTTTTTTGAAACTTCTCTCTAAAATTTCAATATATAAATCTTGTTATCCTCTAAAACTAGTGCAAAAATGGGTAGACGAAGAGAATCATCATCAACAATGAAAGTATTAAGTCAATGGATTGAAAGGCAATCTTTGAGAAAAAAGACTTTGTTGGGTATGTTTGTGGCTTTGATAACCTTAGTGGCGTTGAAGATGTTTGTGAAAGACCGCAACCAATTTTTTGTTGTCTCCGAATCCATTCATGTTCTTGGGATACTCATCTTGATTTACAAACTCACCACCAAACATTCGTGTTCTGGTATATTATTTCGAAACTTTTTACTCCCTTCATCCTAAATTACTGGTTGTGTTATTTCTCCATAATCTTCAAGATCTTATTTCGATCGTTAATATCTTTATTTCATATAGCAATAAATTTCATACATAGTTAATTTTTGGTACACGCATTGTTAGAAATGGCTTATTCAAGTTCGATACATCTTTAAATATAGGGTGATTTTAAAATAATTAGCTTTCCATATTTGTGAAAAAGTGAATCATGTTTGAAGATATTAAATTTATGTCATCATTTTTAAATAGTCCATTCTTGCATTGTATGTAGAGTAGTTGTTTTGAATTTTAATTGTATGATAGGTTTCGGTGTGCGTTGGCATGTTAGACTCGATTTTTTGGATTGAATTAATCTGTTCATTCTGAATTGCATTTGTCTGAACTAAATACTAAACTCTTCAGGAGCTAAATCAAACTTAAATGAATTTGTCTAAATTGAACTTAAATGAACAAAAAATTTACAACTAACATAAGTCCAAAAAAAAACAAGGCGTTAGCTTGAAACATTTTGACTACTGGTTTGACCTAAATTAGAGCTTTTACTCTTTTTTTTTTTGGGTAAATAAGCCACTGGATTTTTGCTAGTATGAAAATTTGAAGTTTAATTTGAATCGGAATTAGAAGTAGAGTCACTAATTAAGCTAGTATGAAAAAAGCTTTAATGGAGTTTTTATTAGTTAAATTCTCTATATGGAGTTGTTTATTAAGCAAATGATACAACTAATTATTTTAAAGTTTAATTTTTTATTTTTTTTGTGAAAATTTCAGGCTTTTTATTTTTTATGGTTGTTTGAACACATTAAGTTGTGGAGTCAATTTATCCAAAAATTATATCAATAATTACATAGGATAACCTAAAAAAAATTCAAACGATAATTTTTTTTCAATGCTCTAGTCTTCATTTATACAATTTAATAAATGAAGAATGAGATGTTAAGTAATGACTTTAATTATATTTACCTAATTCATAATATCATATGATCAAATTCTCATACTGGACAATAATGCTCATAAGGGCTATCTTTCCGGATAAAAAAATTACAATAAAATTAATATTTGTTATTTATCAAACACTTTTATACAACTATCTAATGCTACCAACCATAAACTATCAGCTAATAAATTTAATTAGTTAACTATGAAGAATTAAATACCACATAAGTTAATCTTTTACCAATCAAGGAGGATTGTAGTTTCTGCATTCTATATAATCATTTTAAAGATATTAAGGTAAAATAAAATATTAATCTTCTAATACTATGTAAAAATTGAGACCCCAAATTGAGAACTTCTTAATAATTAGAGCTAAATATATAAGCACCCTGCAGAATAAAATAAATATGAATTACATCAATCACTGAGTATTTTAATTTTATGCATATTTAAATGATTTACTATATATTTAGGAAATATATAACTTAATTTTCGTAAATGCTTGAAGAGTTGCTTGAAGTTTCAAAAAAATTGCTTTCCCCAATAAAAAAAAAAAAAAAGTTGTTATATGAAGGCACAATTACTCTTACTAAACATTGAAAGGATTTGAGAAAGAAAAGATGTGATAGAATTTCTAAACATTAGAATGAATTTGAAAATGAATTTTCAAAAAGAATTAGAACGAATTTGAGATATTTTTTTTTTGTGCTCGGGGGACTTAACTGCTCTGATACCATGTTCACACATAGAGTAGAAAGAAGTTGTATTGAAAAGAAGGAAAAGTAGAGGAGAAAATTGCAAATTATATAATCAGACTAGGGCTTGTTTACTTCAGATTATATTCAGTTCAGTTCATCTCTATTCAGTTCAGTTCAGTTCATCTCTTTTCAGTTCAGTTCATCTCTTTTCAGTTCAGTTCAGTTCATCTTTTTTCAGTTCAGTTCAGTTCATCTCTATTTAGTTCAATTAATACACTTCTATTCAGTTCAGTTCAGTTCAGTAAACGAGCCCTTAGAACGATGCATCCTATATTTAAAGAGTCTCTTTAAATTCTTAAAAACTTGTCATCAAAATTTATTTATTTTTTTAAAAAAAAAAAAAATTGTCATCAAAACAAACTAATCACAAGTTGGCTATTTTACTTTTGTTAATTCTTAAACAATTACTATACTAGCTAGCTACATAATGCTAAGTATATAGTACTCCAATTGCTATAATTAAGGTATTTGCTAATCACATTTTTGTTTGATTGTAATTTTGATTAATAGGATTATCACTAAAAACTCAAGAGCTTACAGCTGTATTCTTAGCAGCAAGACTTGTTTGCAGTGTTATGCTTGAAGGTGACATACACACTATTCTTGACTCCATAACTCTGGCCTCAACTCTATGGGTGATTTATATGTTGCGTTTCAAGTTGAAATCTACATACATTAAAGATCTCGACAACATGCCCCTCTATTATGTGGTAATAATTTTTTTTCAATTATAATATTTCAATTCTTTTGTACGTTTAATAATCTTAGGTGTCGTTTGGTTGAACGTAGGAATTGCAAATTCCTTGGAAATTTATATTCCCATGCAATTAGAATTCTTAGGAAGTGCAATATTATGTTTGGTTAAGCATGGAAAATGAAAATTCCCATGGGAAGTTCCACTTAGTCACTTACCTAGGCCCCCTAAGGTAAGTAAATTTCCCCATTTTGTGGGAAATGAAACTTCGATCCTAGGAATTTCTATTTCCCATGAATTTGTCAACCAAACAACCAAGGCCGTCCCGAAAATATTTGGGGCCCTGTTCTAAAATTTTAACTATGCCCTTGATATTTTAGTAAATGCGATAATTCAATATTATATTGACAACATATGTATATATTTCAAAGTTTTTTTTTATAGATAATGATATATTTATCTAGAAATATAACAATATCACCAAATAATTTTAAAAAATTAGACCCTTTGAAAAACGGGCCCTTGTGCAGAGGGTCTTCTTGCACACATACCCGGCACGACCCTGCAAACAACACATGTGAATTTAAATTCCTAGGAAGTTCCACTTGCCATGCATTTTTTGGCCAACCAAACGACACCTTAGCTTGTATTTGAATATATTTCAATTATTTATTTATGTTTATTGTTATTAAATTTTTTGTCAAGGGTTTTATGTTAAATTGATTGATGCAGGTTGTACCTTGTGGCATAATTGCAATAGTAGCGCATCCTCAAGCTTCGTACAGTCTTGTTGCTCGTGTACTCTGGTCATTTTGCTTGTGTGTTGAAGCCGTCTCCGTGTTGCCTCAACTTCGTTTCATGCAAAATGCCAAGGTTTTTTTTTTTCTGCACCCCAAATCTATATACTTGAAACTAACTGCTCCTTTCGTAACATATTAATGGCAACGATTTAACATAAATTTAATATGTTACGGAGGGAGTAGTTAAGTTCTTATACACTGCTAAATTTACTATCCAATTCTACAACGTGCTAATTTAATTATATATTATATTAGTTATAGACTTATAGAGATGGGCATGGCCCATGGGCTGTGTCGGGATGGCCCACGGGCCTCGTGCCAGTCCGAGCCGTGTCTAGAATAGGCCAAGAAATTAAATAATTGTGTCATGTTGATGGAGTTTTAAAAAATGGTTCAGCCCAAGCCGTCTTGTGTCGTGCCTTGTGTCTTATTATAATTTTTCTGGATTTTTGGATATTTGTCCAAAGTGAGCTTTCCAATTAACGGTCCGGTCCGTTATGCGCGTGTCAAGTTTTGAAAATGTTGTGAATGCGGGAACCATGCATGACCCATGACTCCATGAGCATGTCTCTCATGTCGTGAGCATGTGACGTGCTTATGGCGGGATTCTGTTGTACCCATTTGCTCCTCGTGCAGGCCAAACCCATGCCCACCTCTAGGTATATCTGTCATGTTTGGAAGTTTTTGATTTTTTTATTGGGTGCATTAAAATTAAGTTACAGGGGTCACAGGGTGCTAGATAAACATTTATACTTTTTTAAAATGATAATTATTTTGAAATGCATGGCAAAATCACACATCGATCCCATGGATAATGTTGATAAATGCCCCTAGATGCTCGTTAGTTTTGCCTTTTGCCTAATAATATATCAGCTTAAGTTTTGTATGAACTTACTCAACTTTTTACAGATGGTTGAACCATTTACCGGTCACTATGTTTTCGCTTTGGGTGTTTCAAGATTAATGGGATGTGCCCATTGGATCATTAAGGTAAACTAAATTCATTCCTCCTCCCTACTTTTTGTTTTTCAAATTTTAAAAAATAACTAAGCATTGATCTACCCACTACTGATGTATAAAAGATGTAAAAATTCTTACTGGCCCGTTTTTTTAGATATAACACTTCTTTTGTCATACTTGTCGAGACACAATTTGAATCCATAATATCTCTAATATACAAGTGTAAAAATTATAAAATTTATATATTGAAAAGTGTATAGGTAACAATTAACGGTCAACGTGAGTTGGGTGAATACTGTCAAAGTCAAAGTATTGCATCTAAAAAAACGTAACGAGGGAGTATATTTTTTGATGACTTTTCCCCTCTAATATTCATTTAGCAATTTTAATTAAGTGCCAAGAGGACCTAAATTGTGGCAAAAAATAAAAATAAAATGTCGACAATCATCTCAATTATTAAAAAAAATTCTATGATTATAGTTCTTTTGATCTTTAATAGTTGAATTCAATTAAATATAATTTCGATGTTCTTTATACGATCTTTATGTATGAAATAAAATAAAATTTGACATCTTAAACTATAAAATTCGATCGATGTTCAATATTATTACATGTCTGTTCAATCTAATAATTGATCTGATTGGCTGAGGAGTTTCAAGGCATATCCGAATGTAAAATAGATGTTTTTTTTATTAAGTTATGTACTTTTACCTTTCTTGAATATAGATATACGAGACCAATGGAAAATACTTATTGTGGGTCGGAAAAGGACACATTTGGACAACGCTAGTGTTGCTAGCGGAGGTTGTTCAAACTTTCATTCTCGCAGATTTTTGTTATTATTACGTCAAGTGGTATGATTTTAAATTTTACCGCTCCCTTCATTTTTTTTCATGATTTACGTTTGGAATATTTTTATGACTCAGAAATTTACATATTCTTGTTGCTAATTTCTAAATCATTTGGTTCCTAATTTGCTTTCACAGTGTGATGGAGGGCAAGCAAATAATGACGTTGTCTTCACCTGTCTAAACAATGAAGGACTAATTATTTTTTGTCATAAGAATTTTAAATTTGATTGAGAAAGAAAGTGAAAGGGAGATACCTATAAGCCTGTTCTTACCTCTCTTTTTATTTTTTTTATCACTTATTTAACTATTTTCGAGCTTATTTGGTTGAACATAAAAAGTTAATTTCTTTAAGAAATTTCATTTTATCCGGAAAAAAAAAAAATAGATACCTTTATTGATTTCGTAAGAAATGACTTGTGTTTGGTTGATCTTATATTAGGAAAATCTGATTGATATAGGATTTGCATTTCTTTAGGGGGGATAGTTGATTAATTTCTTACACTTCATAGATTTTTCTATCTCTCCTAGAATAAACTATATTTATGTTATTTCCGAAATTCTGGTTAACTAAACACAACTAATTTCCAAAATTTGTATTCCTGAAGATAATACACAACAACCAAACGACTTCTAGATTTTTTTTTTTTGAAAAAATCCCCTAGATTATTGAGAAGTTTTTTAATTATATATTTATTATTTTATATCATCAAACAATCAGGATTTTTTTTTTTTTTTTTTTACTGATACAACTCACTTAAAAAAACTACTCATCATTTTGTTAATTACTAATTTACTACGTAGTACTTTCTTAGGAGTATCAAAAACGTTTTGTTACTTTTGTATATAAAATTTGGATCTTTTCTTTTTGTGATGATTTTATAACCCAATTAAGTAATTTCACAAGATAGAATTATACTCTCATTATCAACATGAATTGAATATTGATCATAATCCATGGATCTTACAAATAAAAAAGGAGATTTTTTGGGGGTATTAATTTAAGGCATGATAGGATTACCTATTTCTTTAAGTAATATTAAGTTTAGTGAGATGAGGATTTGATTCAGAATATTGCTCTGTTCTTCATTTCACCATATAATACTTGAGGAATACATCATTTTGTGTAATAATATTTTTTGCTCTCCTGGCGGCCTTCAGCCTCACTTTTTGGTATTTATACCAACATGCCTCAATCAATCTAGGGATCCACATCAGCTAGGGACAAATACACAAATAGACAAAATCCATCCACTACCTACATTGTACTACACAGTACTATATAAATAGAGAATAGTTAAATACTCCTAAACATTAACTTAATTATGGGCCAAACTTTCATCATAGAGCTACTGGGCTTCAATAAGTAATAAAAAAAAATAATGGGAGAAGATATCATTTTTTGTTAAATTTATAATTCATAAACATTGTGGTTTTATGAATAGAATCGATGAACAAAATATACATAGAGATAGATATATAATTATTGCATTTAATTAGATAAATTTATATTTTATGATGGGGTTTCCCCAGTACCGGTATCCTGAAATAAATAGCACCCGTCTGAAGACTCAACCCGCTCATGTACCTTTTTATATAAAAAAAATAAATAAAATCACTGTCCCAAATATACTCGTGTACCTTTCGGTATAAAAAAATCACTTGTCCAACTACCGTGGTCTTCCATATAATTAACCTCAAATACAACTATACAAGTAAACCATGAGAAGTAGTGATTTAGGCACCCCGTAATTTGATAACCGCACCCCATATTTCTACTATTCATGTTTCACACAAAGGGGTGTGGATATCAATTTAGAGGTTGCCTAAATCATTCCCGTAAACCATGTCCCATGTTCAATACAATTTTTTTTTCTACCACAAATTATTATTTTTATTTGCTAAAACTCACATATACTCGGCAACTCGGGGAAAAAAGTGAATAAAAACCGATAAAGGTTAGCACATGGGACACGTTTTATGGCAATGAAAAGTACTCCCTCCGTAACATAAAGATTTCAACATACATTTATTTTTCCACGTATTTTGAGGAAGCGATTTAAGGGTGTAAACGAATAAATTAATCAAAATAGTTTTAATACAAGCAAGAATGTGATTATAAGTTACTAATATCAAAATTATTTTGATTAATTTGATCGTTTACACGTTCAAATCACTTTCTCAAAATGCGTGAAAAAACAAATGTAAAATATTAATTAAATTATAGTCATTTTTTTCTTTTTCATGATTTAATAACTTCTCCACGTATTACACAAGGTACTATAAAAGTATAGCTTATGTATCAACGTATAATGAAATTTGACACAAACCAAAGATATCCAAATTTTCTATCCCACAACTGTCAATTGTTCACAAGTTATATTGTATTGGTTTTCATTAGTTGAAGTTAATCACACTGCGGATTATATTGCGTCTCTCGGGTATTATTGGACCTCTTTATACATCGATATCGATCTTTTTTTGGATGTTGAGTTCTCTTATTTCTTAGCACTAGATAAATCAGGATATCGCTTCGAGTGCAACTGTGCAAGAAATCTTAATTTTTTCATCTGTTTACCTTTTCTAAACAAAAAATTAGTTGATTTTAGTTTTATTATTATAAAGTAGTGATCATGGTACGGTATTAAATTAATCAATAAAAATTTAATTTCAAATAAGATGAAATAAGGTTTTAGCTATAATGTGTCGAAAAAAGTTGATTAGATCCAATTAGATGTGATAAGATCCAATTGTTTCTTGTAATCAAGTTAATAATGTATAATAAGGTCCAATAAATTCAACAGTTTTTAATTATATTTAATAAGTTTAGATAAGTTAAATTGAAGAGAACACACGATAAATGGTACAGAGTTATTTATATAAAAGCTTTGGACTTTTATGTAGGACACAAATTTTATGGGAGAGTTTATACTTACAACATAGCGCTCACAAATAAGGTTGACAGGTCTGGTTCAGCTTGTCGTGTTATCATGTTATGTACCTTCAATCCGAACTTGGTCATTTATTAAACAAGTTGAGTTTTTGTAACTTAACCCAACCTGAGGTGTAAGTGCACGGTACACCTATATAAATGTTTTCCTTCCAATTTTGAGGGATTTTTTTCAATAGGGTGGAAAATAGTTTTTCACACCACATTTTACATTTTAATATTTTACTCCAAACCAACCAATATAAAATAAGAAAATAATTTACAGATAAAACATTTTACATCATACCAAACGGACCATGAGTACGTTTTATTTTACTCCCTCTGTTCATAAATAAGTTCTCCATTTTAACCAAAAAACTCTCACAATTTTAGTAAAAAAAATGAAACACTTATTTGTAAACGGCAGTAGAAAAGTAGTGGGTCACAGGTATAGGCCAGTAGTATTTTACTCCCCTGTCCATAAATAAGTGCTCCATTTTAACCAAAAAGCTCTCACAATTTTAGTAAAAAAAATGAAACACTTATTTGTAAACGGCAGTAGAAAAGTAGTGGGCCACAGGTATAGGCCCGTAGTATTTTACTCCCCTGTCCATAAATAAGTGTTCCATTTTAACCAAAAAGCTCTCACAATTATAGTAAAAAAATGAAGCACTCATTTGTAAATGGAGGGAGTAGAAAAGTAGTGGGCCATAGGGTATATGCCCATAGTATTATTTAATACTCCCTTCGTCCCTTATTGTTTGCCTCATATTGACTTTTGGCACTGTTCATTTGATAGCTTTGACTCTCTATAATTTTATACATATAAGAAAAAATATAGTTAAATGGGATCTCGTTTGATTCAGCTCAATGTGCACTTTTTTAATATGCAATTTATATAATTTTTTATTACATGTATATAACAACAAAAAGGAGAGTAAATAATAAATCAACCCTTCCTTTTTTTTTTTTTTTTTTCCTTTCCATTTCAATCCTTCCCTCTCTTTCTCTCCCTCTCTAGTGTCTCTCTTCCAATCTTCCTCCTAAAAAAAAAAAAAAACACAGCAAAGCAACAATGGGGGACAAAAGAGGAACCCCAACAGCGGTAAAGCAGCTAGGAAGATGGATACGAAGTCGATCAGTGAGACAGCAAGTAACCATGGCGTCAATTGCTGCTTTTTTCCTCTTAATTCTTCTCAAGCTTTTCATCAAAAATTATACATACTTCTACTTTGGTGCTCAACTTGCTCACTCCATTGGTATTTTACTCCTTATCTACAAACTCTCAATCACCAATACTTGCTCTGGTATTCTCCTCTCTTTCTTTCTTTTTTTACTCTTAATTTTGTCCTGTTATTTAAGATCATCCCAATTTTAATCTTTAATCAATTTTGTTCCATATTCAGAAATGATAATTGTTTCCAATCCATACGCAATACAAATGGTATTGTTTTGTAATTATGTTTAAAAAAAATGTTACCTTTAAACGTTGTCGATACCTAGTGGAATGAAACAATGGTGAAATTTTGATTGTGAAAGAAAACATATTTTGTTTGTATTACTTTAATAAAATTAACAAAAGTGAGGGGATTTTGTTACCTTCCCAGAAATGACATTTGTCACCTGAATCTCATAACAACTGCTCCATAATAGTTGTAACACTTTGACTAAATATATGTGAGAGCGGTTGACTGTTATTTGAATGTAATTGAATCCATTTCCTACATCAAAATTATCTATACCAAACAACCTTGAATTTGATTTTTTTTCCTACTAGTATCAAATTGTTTACTTGATTTTACTTGCTTCTTGCTTAAAATCTCAATCGTTCTTTTTTTTTTTCAATATTAAATAAAAAACTCAATTTTTTTTCTTCTTTTTTGTGTGACTACTAATTCAATGTCGAATTTGGAGTTAATTGCCAATTGGGATAATATTATAGTGGCTTTTAAGTCATAAATTCATAATGCGACAATGCCAGCAAAGTCTCAATTTTTTTTAGTTGCAAGGAGCCAAGAACAGAAGAACTTTATGCTATTCACATGTTGTACTTATGCACTCCTTGTTGGGTTTTTGTGACTTGGGATCTTGCTAAATTAAAATTTGATATAAAATTTGAAAAAAAAAATACTTTTTTTTTTTTTTTTTGTAATTTTTAGTGGTTGATTTATTGGAGATGGTAATAGTTAAGGAGATTGTGCATGGACAATCATGGTAGACATGAAGTTTTGCATTTTGATCAAAAGCATGAGCATCATACATTCATACACCTTTAGTTGTACAATAAAAATTATGGAGCTGTGTAGCACGGGTACTTCATTTGACCGCCATACTTGTACCCGATTCGTCCCACATCTTTTTGTTTTCAATCCCTGTAGCCATATGCATTTTTGTCCCCATCCCGACTCAGTGCAACCTAGCCATGGACGGAGTAAAACCTTTTTTAGGACGGTAAAGTGTAAAGATGAATGATCAAAAACAATTATCTTTTACAAGATAAATAATCAAGTTAAGGGCTCATTTTAGAAGTTAGATCAGCCTAATATTTGGTAATTAAGTCCTCATTTGTCATTTCATCTCAACTCTCATGCATTTGTGGGCTTATCCTCAACACATAGATATGAGACTATGAGTAAAACACTTGACTCTTTTTTTTTTGGCAAAAACATATCACCTCCATCCCAAAATAAATGTTCCATTTTGACTTTTACTACTATTCACTTGGTAAGTTTGACTCTATTTAATTTTATATATGTGAGGAAAAACATAGTCTTATGGGATCTCGTTTGATTGGTCTTAATACGTACTTTATAAATATATAATTTTTATTTATTCTTATATACAATTAAAAATATTAATATTTAAAATTATGCATCGGAAGATGTGAAAAAGTAAGTGGAACATTTCTTTTAGGACGAAGGGAGTACAAAATTTACAAAAAATTAATTGTATGACACTTGGATACATATGGATGTCGGATATTGGTAAAGCACAAAAAGAAAGGAAAAACTGGATACTTTTCACTAGGGTGTTTAGTGTTTACACAAGTTGTTGTACTTGTAATTTGTACCACGCGAATCATAAGGTGCTAATCTTCCTTAATAATCATGAAAAGTGTAATGAGCTAGGTGGGTAGTAGTTATACATTTCATGAAGTGTTAAGAGTAATTCCGTTTTCTAATTAAGGGTGCGTTCTCTTCGTCTGAAATTTTTTGAACTGGTCTCTGAAAACTTATGAGAAATTGAGAATTGGTGAGATGAGATATGATCTGATCTGATAATCTTGTCCGATCTGAACTGATCTGAAGAGAACGTACCCTAAGTGTCTACTTAACAATTAATGCAAAGACATGCTGTATAGCATGATCTATATTCATCTACTCTAATAGATTTTGTGACATAATTGGCTTCTTTGTTCAGTTATATGCCTTTGAGTAATTTGTGTATGTGTCCTTCTTGATGATGTTCACAGGTTTATCATTGAAAACCCAGGAACTGACAGCGATATTCTTAATCATGAGAGTCGTATGTCATTTTATGCTCATACGTGACATATTCGTTGCAATTGATTTCATAACCCTTGGATCTACCCTCTGGGTGATCTACATGATACGGTTTAAGTTGAAGACATCATACTTGCAAGAGCTTGACAATATGCCTTTGTACTATGTGGTAATCTATTTTGTTTCTTGTTCAAAATTTTCTTTTTACAAAAATTATTATTTAGTGATTGAAAACTATGATCTTCAGAAAAGAGAACTCTGGTGGCATTACTTTTCTGTTTACATATTACTTTTTGTGCAGAATTTGCTAAGCATGAATGAATAATGGTGTCGTTCGTTTTATTGTTTGCAGCTGGTGCCTTCTGCCATTGTTGCGTTGATAGGGCATCCCGGGTTTGGAATTAGCTTTGGATTCAGATTCTTCTATATGTATTCTAAGATAATTGAAGCTGTTTCAGTGCTCCCTCAGCTGCGTTTAATTCAAAATGCCGAGGTAATGCAAGACTAACTTTTATGCTTTGCAAATACCTTTGGCGTTTGCATTCTTTTGTATCTCATTAAGAAGCCTATTTGAAAATATTTTGAGTAGGTAAACTAGTTGGGCTTGACTTAAACGATATAGAACTCCTAGGCTCCGTTTGTTTTAATGGAAAACAATTTTCTAGATGAAAATAAAATTAGAAATTAGTTTTCATTGTTTGTTTCCATGGAAAGAAAGAGGAGGGAAAAAAGAAGAAAAAATAGAAGAGGAGAAAAGGAGTGAAGTAAGAAGAGTTAGTGGAAAATGTGACATAACTCCGTTGAGGAGAGGAAAATATTCTCCTCCCTCAAAAGGACCATGGAAAAACCATTTCCCCTTCTTTTTTTCTTTTTTTTTTTTTAAAAAAAAACTTTTTGAAAAAAACTTAGGTAAATGGGAAAATGATTTCCCCTTCAAAACAAACAGAGCCCTATGATAAGCTACTGGATTATTGAAGTTCAGATCAATTTATGTAACTAGTAATTTAGCTCCCCCCCTTCGAACGCATGAACAAATTTGTGGCCTGAAGTTTATAATTTTCCATCCATACAAAAGACAGAACTGCTAAAAGTTAAGATGAACTTAAGCATAAGAAAAAGAAAAGCAAATGCAATGAACTTAAGTTAGATCTTTTTTGAGTTCGGGTATAAGCTTTTGCACCATTAAATTAGGAACTTGTTGTGTGTTTCTGGTTGACGAAAACAGTGCCCAAATTCAATCGGTTATAGAACCAGTGTTCAAATTTGGAGACGACGGGCTCAGGAAAGATGCAAGTGTTCTATTCCGAACCCCAAATGGTATATAGATGTAACTAGTTCATACGATTGCTGTATTTAATCTACATTGTAATCATATTAAATACACACATTTATCTACTGTTTTACTCTGCTACTTTTGGTATTTCCCTAGTGTTCCATGAGCTTCAGAAAATTTCTTTTTCTCGGTGTTGCAGGTGGTTGAACCATTTACGGCTCACTATGTATTTGCCCTTGGTGTTGCAAGATTCTTCACATGCGCAAATTGGATAATCATGGTTAGGATACAACTTAATTTTACTGTCTTAAGTGTTCTTTTAATCCATGCACCTAATAACGATCTTTCCTTGAAATTTTTATATATTGGTGTTCATGTTTCCAAATTAAGGCTCCGTTTGTTTTGAAGGAAAACATTTTCCTTATTTCCTCTATTCAATTTCCTTTGTTTAATTAGTTAAGGGGAGGAAAATGATTTTCTCAAAGGTGCAAATTTTCTCTTTTAAGAAGGAAAATCATTTTCCTTTTCCTAACCAAGGTATGCCATATTTTCAACCTATCTATTACTTTTGCTTTCTTCTCTACTCCCATTACACCTCTTTTTTGCTTCTATTTTCTATTTCCTTTTATTTTGTTCTTTACTTCAATACTTCCCATGAAAATAGTTTTCCATCGAAACAAACAGAGCCTAAGGGTGAAAACATAGAAATGTAGGATTGCTTTGCCTATGTATAGCGGACTTACTGCCATATCTTGCAATTAAATACAGCTTATTGACACCAGAGGAGCAATCTTGACACATATAGGGAGCGGAAATCTTTATATTCTAGTAGCTCTTCTCGCTGAGGCGGTTCAAACTTTCATCTTGGCAGATTTCTGTTATTATTACATCAAGAGGTACGACAATCAGCTCCTTATACTTTGTGACTTGTTGTAAAGTACTATTGCTCCATGCCTCTTATCTATGTTGTCAATTTCATATATCAACAAATAAATTACTCGTATTAATGATTAAAGTTTTGCTTTGACAAGTGTGAAAGTAGAACTAAAGTTGATTGAAAGAAAATAGATGTAAGACTATTCGAAACATACTTGATACAGTACTTTTCTGGGTACTCTAGAGGTAGAGGCACATTATTTATGTCCCTCCTTGGTATATTTCTTTGGTTGTTATATTGCAAACAATCTCTAAACAATAGTATGGATATTTACAGTGTAGTCGAGGGACAGCGCATTATGAGACTATCTTCCCTGGTCTGAGGCTGGAATATGTGCATTAGCAACGACAGTCGTAACCTCAGCTCGCTCTGGCCTCAAAGACGCTCAAGTTTGCGAACCATCAACAACCAAACTGAAAAAGGATGGGTGCAAGAGGATCCCTTTTTTTTGTTTCTCCATATTCTCTGTATATGTGATAGTTAAGATTTTATGTTATCATCTGTCAAAAGAACAAATAAGTGCACTAGTAGTATGCTTTCAATCTCATATTTGTCTCTGAAAATAAGGATTTGCTTATCTTCAGCCATCATCAATAATTGTCGTTCCAATCTTATCAGATCTCTCCGAAGAGTGAGTCCATTTGTGTAGGATTTACAGTTACAACTTACAAGTGCTGTACTGTTTTATCCTTTGATTTATAATAAATCAGCAGTTTAACTAGTCTCTCTGACTCTGAGCTAAGCTTGGAATATTATTTGGGTGCGTTTGATTCGTCTGAAATTTTCTGACTTGACCTAATCCGAATTTTTCTGAACTGATTTGAATTTTTTTAAACTGATTTGAATTTTTTTTAAGCTGATCTGAATTTTCTTAAAATAAGCAAATAAATGCTTATTTAGGTTGAGTCAAACGCACCTTTCTCAGAAACTTTTCTTTTACTCAACTATTCAGCCTCACTCCATAACACTATGCTTATCATCTGTAGTTTAAGTTATAATGTGACATTGACTAATGGTTTCACATGATCCCACTCCATCCATTTAAAGCATAAACTAAAGAGGGTTTTTTTTAACGTCAAAACTTGTTATCACCTATGCGGCTATGCATTTTATTACAGGTTACTGTAAAAAAATGTGTAATTTACGATACGATATTCCAAACAACTCATTCTACTGCTATCTTAGGGTACGTTCTTTTCAATTTATTATCTCTAAATCTATTTAAACTTGTTAAATCTGATTGAAAGTTATTGAATTTTTTGGACCTAATTTGACTTAGTTAGCCTTGATTATAAGAAACAATTGGACATTATCTCATCTGCTGAAAATTTTATTGATCATTTAATGATCATTCTATTTAATTAGTAGATTCACTTGTCTATATTAGATATTGGCTGAGGGTACCTAAGATTTTGTTTACAGAAAATTAATTTTAAAAATGAACCAAAGAGCCTGCAAATAGCTTCATGAAAACACATTATGTTCATAGTTTAGAGGGATTAAAAATGATATATAATGTTTAATAATCAAAATTATAAGTTGTTAAGTTGACATGCTAATTCTACAAAATGAAACGCAATAAAAAATATGTATAGATTAATGAATATACTCTAGTAGCCCATAAAAATTGGTCCACTTCCTATTCACACAGTCACCCTAACCACACTATGTGTAATCAAACCCTCTTTCTTTTCTTTTTTTATTCTTATTATTCTCTTGGCTTAGCCAACTAATTTAACTAACTTTGAACCTTTTTTTTGCTCAAGTATTAGTAGTGGTATCATTTAAAAAAAAAATTAAAAAAAAAAAAAGACTTGCTAAAAGAAAAGTTATGGGGGACAAAAGGGCAACTACAACACCGGTGAAGCGGCTAGGAAGATGGGTTCGGAGCCGAACGGTTCGAGAAAAAGTGACCATGGGGGTGGTTGTGGCACTTGTGTTGCTGGTTTTGTTGAAAATTTTCATCAAGAAAAACTCATACTTGTTTGTTGCAACACAAGTTGCTAATTCTGTTGCCATCTTAATCTTGATATACAAGCTTACAATCACCAAAACTTGTGCTGGTACTTTCTTTTTCACCCTCTTTTCAAAGGTTATAGATATGATTATATGATAAGAGCCTTGTGTGTGAGTTCTGTACACCTTATCGTTAAAAGAAAAAAGTCAAACAATACTCCTTCCTATATGAATACATGATATCTACGAATCTAACTCCTCATATTATTATTATTTTTTTTAAAAAAAATTGTCAGAAACCACCTTATAAAACAAGTTTTTGTCAAAAACCGCCTTAATTTTTTATTTTTGTACGAAGCCACTTTTTTTTGTAAAGAAACAACTTTGGTCGGATTTCGGTATTTAAATCGAACCTCTTTCCGTCTTTCTTGCTAACCCACTTCGTCCCACCCCAAGCCATCTCCGCCCCTTTTCCTCCCCTGAAAAAACCCCAAAACCGAAACCCAAAATTTAGCCAAAGGTGGACCCTTACAAAAAAAAAAATTAAAAGCTGGTTTTTGACAAAAAAAAAAAACTAATTTTATAAGGCGGTTTTTGACAAATTTTCCTTTTTTTACCATTGGTGAAATGATAAAAAGAATATTGTCTAGCCTTAGCTTAGACCTTTAGGTTTAGTAGAAAGGCAATATGAGTGGTTCAATTTTGGATTGGGCATTAGTAAACAAGCAAAATGAACACAATTAAACTGATTAAGGGGTTGTTGTGAAAACGCCCCTCTGATGCCTAAATCAACGTTTAGAATTATATATATGCATATTGATTATAAGTAAAATAAATAATGCTTAAGTCTTTAAAACTAAACATGGGTAGCTGACTTATATTTATAGCCGATTAACATTTGACAAGTGGGCAAGTGGTGGCAAATGGTCTTTCGGGGTCATATGTAATTCATACTAATTAATGGGCTGGTAGGGAGAGAAATAAGTTTCCAAGATGTGCCAATGGCTCAACTTGGTTTGGATGATTCATGTAGCTATTTTGATATTGTCAATTGGACTTTGTTATTGCGACTGAAGAGTATTGACCATTTATGATACCCAAACAATAATAATTATGTTTCTTGGTTGTGGTTTTTGTTTTTTCTTATATTGATAAAAAAATTATGCATCTTATTTATATGCTGGTCTTCACAGGTCTATCTTTGAAGACTCAGGAGCTTACAGCAATATTCTTAGCCATGAGAGTTATATGCCATTTTACAGTAATACAAGATATACATATTCTACTTGATTCTCTAACCCTTGTATCTACTCTTTGGGTGATCTATACCATACGATTTAAGTTAAAGAGGACCTATATGCAAGCCCTTGATAACATGCCTTTGTATTATGTGGTAAGCAATATTCTTAGTCATACCTTTTTATTAAGTTGAAATCATCAATAACGGCCCGTTTAATTAGTTGTTAGATAATAAATTATTGTAATGAGAGTTGATTTAAAGTATAATTTTGTTAATGATGAAACCTTACAATCTCCATGGTTTTTTTTTCATCCTCAAATTTGAAATTTTTTCGTATCTTCTATTACTATCCATTATCATTCATTTTCCTTCCAAAATTTACTAAGGGTCCGTTTGGTAGGATGTAAAACATTTTCTCTAAAAACTGTTTTTCCATTTTACATTGTTTGGTTTGGTGTAATATATTAAAATGTAAAACTTGAGGTGGAAAATTATTTTTCTCTCAAATTGGAAGGAAAACAATTTACATCACAATTAGAAGATAACCTGGGGGTGGAACCCAGGAACCCCCCTCCGATGCTTAAGTCAGATATCAAGAGTAAGGAGTCAAAATATTGCGAGTTTGAGTATTTTCTATTGCATACCTGAAAAATGACTGGACTGATCCTTATATAGGCGTAGGTTACCCGGTTAGGGTTTGGCTGAGTCAACTATGTTGACATTTGGGCCTGGCCCATGACACGTGTCGCTTTTTTTTTTTTTTGAAGAAAAGGTAAGAAAATTTTATTTCCTCAAAAAAGAACCAATACAAACACCAAACTAGGCTACAACCAGCCTACAAATCAGCAGAAGAAAAGCAAGAAACACCTAGCAGAATTACAACCAAACTAAGCAGCAAAACAAAACTACATCTATAACAAGGTATTCAACCATCTAATCATGCTACCACTAGTCTTCTTGGGGAGGATGTGCTTAATTCTCATCATGCAGCTCTCATTGCTTTTCATCATAACTGTATTCGGGTGCATAATCATATTATCCCATAAGCTTTTGTTCCTTTGCAGCCATATCCAGTATATCATAATAGCAGCAAAGCTCCCAATCACCCCTCGTTTAAACCTGCTCAGAAGGGTGAGGCTATCAGCACAGCTGGCCAAGTTGCTAAAATTACAGGCTTGTTGAACAGCGGCAGGCAGGGCATCAATACACATCCTACTGTACCTGCATTCAAAGAATATATGGGGGATGCTCTCATCTGCACACCCACAGAGTGCACACTACTTATCAATAACCTGGATGAACTGAGCCAAAAAGGATCTGGTTTTCAGCCTCCCCCAAACACCCATCCATAAAATAAATCTGGTTTTTGGAACATTTAACCTATGCCAAACCCAACCAGCCCAACTCACATCTTCATTTTGAGGTCTGATCCACTGATAAGCTGAGGATACAGTATAGCCATGGGGATGATGTAACCAAATATTCCCCCTAAAACCCTGTTTCAAAACTTCCTTCACTTTCCAAATCTGCTTCCATTGCCATGGAGCATTGCTAGGACATGGCATTCTCTTCCAACATCTATTCTTAATGTAGTGCTGGCTCACCCATTTAAGCCATAAGCTATCATTTTTATTGGCTATGTCCCACACATACTTGCCCATCGAGGCTAGGTTCCAAGCATAACAGTCAATAATACCAAGACCACCCTGGCCTGCTTCTTAGGCTTGCACACAAAATCCCAAGCTATAGGAGGGGTTCTTGAGCCTATGGCCCTCCCATCCCACAAGAAATTCCTACAAATTCTCATGACCCCATCAATAAGCTTGCATAGCTATGAGGGCAGCATTAATTAACATGGATCTAGCAGTGTAAGACAGAGTTCTATGGCCCCATTTTCTAATTTTCAACACAATCTTATCAATTAGAACTTGACAATCCAGACTAGATATTTTCCTAGAACCAATATTAATCCCCAGATAGTTAAAAGGCAAAGAGCCTTCTTTGAAGCCTGTAGTCTCATCCTTTGATGCTCTCACTTACATTACAGAAAAAAACATTAGTCTTACCACTGTTGGCTGCCAGCCCTGAAGCTGCAGTGAAGGTGGCTACTGCTCTAAGGGTGAGATTCACAGAATATATATCACCACCCCAGCAAACTATTAGATCAGTTATTGAACATCTTTGGACCTGTTTATCTTGGGCCGACCACTTTGGTGGGCCCGAAACATCAGTTATCACCGGTTTGACCTTATTCTATCTCCTAATTTTTTTTAATTAATGTTTGGCAGTTGGTGCCTTGTGCTGTGATTGCATTAATCGGCCATCCTGGATGGCAAATAAAACTTGCTAGGAAGCAATCTCAATTTGTGAGAAAATACTTCTTTTTGTTTGAAGGGGTGAGAAGATACCTCTTTATTTACAATTTAACTATTGAAGCTGTTTCAGTGCTCCCTCAGCTGCGTTTGATTCAAAATGCAAAGGTTAGTATTTAGTAGTACTATCGTTGGCTTTCTAAATTTGTTACGTACATTCCTCTTTTTTACTTCCTCTGTAAATGAATTTTTGCAATAAAGGATTTTTTACGTATGTCAAGACAAAACTTTGAAGATTAATATCTCTAATTGTGTATTTTTAAAAAATTATGATCACTAAATAATAAAAAACTAAAAGTTGAGACGAATCTAACGAGATCCCACATTACTATATTTTTCTTTATGTATAAGTGATTAATTACAATTAAAGTGAAAATTGTGAATAGTGTCAAAAATATACTTGTTGCAAGAATTCATTTATGTAGGAAGTATATTTTTTTTAAAACACTAATTTAAATGAAAGTATTTTTAGATACTTATAAAAAGCCAGACCGAGCTGAATCAAACGAGATTTGATTTGACTATATTTTTTTTATATGCATAAAATTAAAGAGAGTCAAATTAAAGCTACAAAGTAAATAGTTACAAAAGTCAACTTGGGGCAAAAAACGGGTGGAGGGAGTATTACTAGCTTTATTAATAGTTTAAGTACGTGTGAGTTATTCTTTTGCACTAAAAAATTAAAAATTAAATAATCAGCCTCACGAATCTATGAATTTACTGCTCTATATTACTCCTTCTCCAAAATAAGTGTTTCATTTTGATCAGAGTTGTGACAGATTTTGGTCAAAGCGGAGCATTTAATTTGGGCCCAAAGGAGTAAATTATTTAGAAATCGAACTTCATCTAAATTGTGTTATAAGTTGCATGCAAGAGTCTCCTTCTTTTAATAAATTACTAAGAGTGCATTCTCTTCACCTTAAAGTATAAGTTTCAATTAAAAATAAGTTCAGATAAAGTTTAATAAGGTTTGATCAAGTTCAATTAGAAGTACAATTGTTTTTTATAATCAGGTCCAATACTAAATTTAATTTAATAATAATATTCAATTAGGTTTAATAATGAGTTCAAATAAATTCAAGTCTAATAAATTGAAGAGAATGCACCTTAAGTCAAAATTACATGTTCTATCAAATTCCATTTAGGTAGATTCAAAGTGAGTTTTTTTTTTTGGGAAAATTCATAATTATCAGTTAAAAGGATAAAAGGGTTCTTACCTCTAATATACGAATAATTTTCTCTCTATTATGTATTTATTTATTTATTTATTTTGTGTTGCAGATGGTTGAACCATTCACTGCCCACTATTTCTTTGCTATGGGTGTCGCAAGATTTTTCGCTTTTGCAAATTGGATATTAATGGTTAGTTAATTCATGATTTCGCATAATTTTATTACTAATTTACTTTTATAAGTTCAAGTGATTGCTATGTGCAATCCTATAAAAAAAAGTGATTGTTATGTGCATTGTATCAAGCCTTCTAAAGAAGAGAACAATGAACATACAATTTGGTGTGTAGATGTCACGATACATCCACGCACCAATTAATTTTGTATGTTATTTCACTTTTATTCATTTTTATCTCAAATAAAAAATCTCAAATGACGTAAACAGAATGAATAATAACAGAGTTAAAGAATATGATTTAGGTATCTAATATTGATAAAGTTTGACTTGAAGGTTTGTAATTAGGTGTTAGCCACATATATGCCTGGGCTGTTTGTGCCTATTTTGATAGGCTTAGGATGTATTTGGTTTTTTCTTGTTGGTATATATGCATTACTTAATTATTTATCAAATATATATATGATTTTTCAAGCAAATTAAAGTTATTTTATGATAATATTCCATGGAGCTGTGTTACTACAATGAACACTAACTATATTTTTTTAATTTGATACTACAATCAACACCAACTATATTTTTTTTAATTTGATGCTACAATCAACACCAACTATATAGTTGTACGTTTTGAGTTTTTGATGGATTATTGTGCAAAGTAATAAAAATCAAATTTTTTAAAAAAAATAGCGTAAGCCTTTATTACTATCGACATTACCGTGAGAATTTTCATTCTATATACATAACTCGATCAATTTTTATATTGTAATGATTGTGCCAACGTAGTTGATACATATATATATATATATATATATATACATATATACGGTTGATCGATGAGCCTCCAGCTTTGTAGAGTTGGACTTCCCCTCCCACAACAATGGTGAGGGTTCGACTGTTCGACACCACCCCCCCCCCCTTCTCCCCTATTTCTTGTATCATGAGAAAGGACAAATGTAGGGTCCACTCTTGTACGTATCTAAATTTAATGAATTGACTGATGTTTATTAAATTTTGGCTAAGATTACATTATTACATTTCTAAGACTATTATTATTTTGTAACTACATACATATATACAGCTAATTAACAGTAGAGGAGCAATCTTAACAAAAGTAGGGAAGGGAAGTATGTATTTACTGGTGGCTCCTCTCTCTGAGGTGGTTCAAACTCTCATCCTGGCAGACTTTTGTTACCACTATGTCAAGAGGTAATATATATTACATACATGTCTATATATATATACAACCAAGTAAACCAACACATGGAAATGTATGTAGTGGAACTTTTTCCCAATTGTGGTTGGGAAGAAACCCAATTCTCATAATACAACCACACTTATATTAACATTAGGACTCACAAGTTATATTCATAGGAAAAACAGTTACAACTTACGGGAATATTTTATGAGAATACTAGCCTTATGTATGTGCACGATATACGTGCTTTAATAACGTATGAGTATCTTATATAATATTTATATACATTATTTATGAGTTTGTTGAAAATAAGATTATAATTGCTTAATTGAATAAAATTTAATTTCACCCACTATACTATATATGATCAAATTTTTGATGTAATTTGTGTGAAAAATATACCAATATAGGTATCTAATTGTAGAGAATTTTAAAATATGAATTTTGGTGTTTGTGTTTTATTTTTTTGAATTATATATTTATAATATTTCATTCTAAAAAATACAAAACTTTCCTTTTTAGTTAATATTATATTGTTTGAGTATTTAAAATTGTTTTGAATGATAGTTCTTCATGTAATATTTGTTTTTTTCCCCATTATGTTCTTTGATTTAATAGGACAAAATCTAACCAAAAAAATGGATTTTACTTATTATAATTTTCTTATAATACGGATTAATTGTTATTACAGTGTGATGAAGGGACAACGAATGATGAGGCTACCTTCAATTGTGTAATCATTATGAAAATGTAATTAATGTACAGTACGTACAACTTTGTACAGTAGTACGTAATCTACGTATATACTGTAATAATGTCAAGTCTCTCATTCTTGAATATTTCTGGTAACTTTGGGATTTTCCCATTCATTACCAGTGACCAAGTAATGTAGCATGCATGATCTTATTTCTCTAATTATATCGTTAGGAGATTGTTTGTGTTCCTGTTCTGGAACTTCTTGTGAAAAGTCAATGCTCTTCGTTATGTTGATGTTGACTTCGGGTGAACCTTGCTAAGGTTGAGACCTGCAAAACAGTCAAAGGTTGCTACCTTGGGGGTGGAGCCCAGGAACGCCCCTTCGATGCTTAAGTCAGATATCGGGAGTAAGGAGTCAATGTATTATGAGTTTGTGAATTATGAATTGCGTACCTGAAAGAATGACTAGACTGATCCTTATATAGGCGTAGGTTACCTGCTTAGGGTTTTATTGAGCGGAATGGGCTGACGTATGGGCCTGGCCCATGACACGTGGCGTCATATCATTCGTTGTAGAATATCTGATGTGTCCCTAGCCCTATTAGAATTGGGCCTAGGGTTTGGGCCCATCCATATCGGGTTGACCACCTGGGTGGGCCGGAACATTTTGTTATGGGTTGTGTGAAACGGAAACAAATTTATAAGAGAAACAAATCTTCTTACCTTATTACCCTACTAAATCAAGGGCAAACAACTACCGTTTTCGAATGGTTATGACCATAGTGATACCAAACAACTAGTATGAGTAATTACACTATGTTTATTGTATTACCCATTTCCCCTTATTTGTTTCTAATTCATTACCTTTACTAATCTCATAACAAACACACATTAATCTCCAAAATTAATTCTTCTTTAGTCATATATTACCCTTCATATTCCAAAAATCATTGTACTTCCTATGAATTTTGAATAATTACAAAATTTAGGTTATGTTTGTTTGGTCTCCAAGCTAAGCACTACAAAAATCCACGCGGCCCATTAACGACGAGACACATAATGACGCTAAAGCTTATCCAAAAAGGAGATGTTTGATGACAATTTTGGGCCCCGACATTAAAATTAACCTAATACCTAACCTAAGCTCTGTTAAAATTGACTCAGTTACGACAGGACCGCAACAGGATAAATCGTTTACGAACGCTTTTCTATGACGGTGTCATATTTTTACGATTGAAAAAATTGTTTACAACTTCCTTTTCTATAGCAGGGTCACATTTTCACAACGGAAATTCCCGTCTTAAATAATTTTTTTTTCTTGTAGTGAAGGCATGAAGACATGTGGTCTCCAAGTCATGACTCATGAAGACTCTCGGCCTCCAAGGTTATAATACTTGTTTTTAAGGCCAAACTAGTATTGTGGCTCGGGCGTTGTCCCGGGCAGGGCCGTCCTTGCACATGTGCAAGGTGACCAACAGCACAGGGGCCCCAATTGTAAGGGGCCCCATTTTCATATTTAGCCCAATATAAAAAAAAATACAAAGAAAGAAACAAATTAACCGTAATCTACAATAAATGTCAACTAATTGCTCATATTCCATTTTCACATTAAAAAATCATTCATTAATTGCAAATCTTAAATTTCCATGAATTAATTCTTCATCTACATCTTCATCTTCATATTTAGGGGCCCAATATTTTTGTATGAGAACAGGGCCCCAAAATTCAATGGGACGGCCCTGGCCCCGAGTCTCAAACCGAAGAAATATGGTGAGTTTTGAAACTAAATACAATGAGAAAATATTATAGTCTTTTTAAGGAAGCTTAATATTAAAAAAAAAAACGTATTGTTTGATGATGATGATATTGTTGTTTCCTTTGTTCTTGCCTCCAAAAATAAACAACAAAAGATATTATTGTGATGGTTGTAAAAATTTAACAATAATATCAATACTTCGTATATATTTTTTTTCAAAGTTTAAATAGTTGACATGGAATAAAGCATTATCGTTGAATAGTAATATTTTCTACTTATGTTAGTGCCTAAAAAAATAAGGGACACAAGATTTTATCAAAATTATTGTTAAACAATAAACCTAATAAATTGTCTAAATCTGTGGTTAGAATCTAACTTGATTTGTCAAGAGGGGTCAAATAATTTGCATGGAAAGAAAGCATTTGAATGAAATTACTGAATTAAATGACATTAATTAGTGCACTCTAACAATTGAACAATATGACTTAAAAAGGTGAATATTTAGATAATAAATAATGTTGGTTGAGTCAGTAAGGGTGTATTACTTGTGTGATATGGTCTTGAGTTCGAACCTTCATATGAACATATTTTTTAATTGAACACCTAAACAATAATCCTACATGGCAATATTGCATATGTGGCGAACTCTAGTGAAAGAATGATGCTTCCATGTCGGCTTATGTGTCAGCTGACTTGTCGTGTAGATGGTGCTTCGCACACCTTTTAATATATTGTATAGAATGCTACCACACTTGTAGAATTAAAAACCTCTCTGTGCTTCTCTTGTTGAAGGAGAACACACAATACATAACACATCAAATACCACAAAGTGTAAGTTCATCGAGAGATCACAACTACTAGTCTATGCCATTAATGAGTTTCTTAGCTCTCTTTGAGAATTAGATCCAATATAATCTATAGAGTCATATCATACTCTCGTATCTTTAATTCGGGGTTGCACTCTCGATCATACCCTTTTTCATATATTGGATATTTGAATGATTAGTAGTACTCGTTGTCATCTGTGGGCTGTTTAACTCATTTGCAGTGTTTTTTCCCACATTATTACATTAAGTTTGCGTGCCTATTATTAATTTTCTTGTCCATCCTTTATCTGTTTATTTCTCAATATCTATTTGTACTTCCGCGTGCCCATCCAATAGTTATTTGAGATGGTTGTTATTAGGTGTTGCCTTTAAGTATACACAGCAAATAACAAAAAAAATGATTAAATCAGTAAAGTAGCATAAATGGAATTAAAAGTAAAAATTAGCTAAAACCTAACTATGGAGGTTGAGTTAGGTTGAAATTAAGAAGATGGTAGCCTGGTAGGTAAATAAAGAGTGATGGCTCAATGATTTTCTCAAAACTAGTTGAGAATCCACAAGTTAGGCTGTTAGGTGAAATAATATACTGTAAGTTGTAATAATTGAAAGTTTAGAATTTTATTAGATATTTTGTGTGTAAATGAATTTTTGCAACAAGTGTACTTTGACACTATTCACAATTTTCATTTTGATCGTAATAAATTCTCACTTATACATAAAGAAAAATATAGTCATGTGCAATCTAATTGGATTCATCTCAACTTTCAGTTTTTATTATTTAGTGATTATAATTTTTTAAAATATATAATTTGAGATATTAATCTTCAAAATTTTATCTCGGCATACGTGAAAAATCTTGTGTTATTACAAGAATTCATTTAGGGACCAAGTATTACAAATGTACATATAATTTTGTTGTGCAAAAAGGTGAAAAGCTACATTCACTTGTTCACCAACGGTGAACTGGGATTGATTGTTGTAAACACCAAATTTCAATAATCAGATTACCAAACAACAAAGATGTCAATGCCATCCTTTCAAAAAGAAATTTCTATAGAGTCATAGAGAGGCATATGGGCGAAATCATAAAATGGAGCCCTATTATATAACTAATTAAATCTATAATAAATTACAATCGATGATAGACATATTCTTCTTTTTTAAAAAAATAAAAAAAAAAAAAAAACCTTAAATAAAGCTAATTGACCTTGGTCCTAAGTCAGCCGCCTCACCTACCCTGCCCCAGAACTGGCCAAACGGGCCCGAGCCCAACCAAGGTACATTCCATTTTAGAAAAAGATGTGTAGATGTTAGTATGAATCCACTAGGCATGCTAATTTTAGACAAATTGGTTAAGAGTTTTTTTTATGGACCCCAACTCTAATTATACTCCTTCCTTTTCACTTTATTTGTTATATATTTCACTTTATTTGTTATATATTTGGACTTATGGAGTATCATTTATGTCATAGAAACAAATTGTAACATCTGTAAGGGGATATTAAGGAATCCTCGCAAATGTGTGCGGTGAGAATTGAACTCAGGACCTCGTGCCTGGAATTCTGAAGCCTTAACCACTGGGCTATGACTTCATCCTCTCAATTGTAACAACTTATTAACTCAACATTAGTCATCTACTCATCTTGATTCTTGAGTATAAAGGATGTATTTTTTTTTTATTCACCTATGAAATGCAAGGAAAATTAATACGAAGTACTACAAACAAGTTCACATATGTTAAGGTATAGGTATAAAAAAGGTTTGCCCTTAAGATTACTCAAATATTTCCATATTAATATTAAAGTAATACAAGTATATATATACTTCGTAAATTTCATCTAATGATTTTAATCAAGTTGAGAGTTGTTTACTAATCTACTAGGATAAAGTTACAATAAAAAAATTCAGATCATATCTAAAAATTCAAGATCAGATAAAAAAAAGTTCAGATCATATCAAAAAATTCAGACGAATCAAACGACCCTAAACAAGCAAACAATTAGTGAGTCCATTTTAATGAAAATAACAATAAGGGCTCGTTTACATTAGCTGAATAGAGATAAACTGAACTAAACTGAACTGAAATTAACTGAACTGAATATAATTTGAAGTAAACAAGCCCTAAAGCGAATATAACGAAAAGAATCCATTTTTTTCTCAGTTCAGTTCAGTTCATATTTTGATTATTTTATTATTGATTATTTTATTATTTTGGTTATTGATTATTTTATTATTTTATTATTTTATTATTTTATTATTGAATAAAACGAAAAGCAAACACAATGGTTGACCACAACCATCTTGGTTATTGATTATTTTATTATTTTATACATCTTCCACATCACTTATAACCACTCTTATACCCATTTAATAACCAATGTATCCCAATAGTTAACCATAACATATTGGTTATACATTTTCTCTCTCCTACTTTTACCCAACCCCACCACACAATTTATTACTTAAATCCTATCATTATTAAATAATGCATTTGGTAATAATCAATCAAAACTAATAATTATTTATTAGCATACATTAATTAGATAAAATCTCAAAAAAAAAAAAATAGATAATAACAATTTTGAGATTAATTAGTAAGAAATTAGTCATATATTAGTAAGTAAGTACTCGTTAATTAAGACAAACAATAATTGTAACTCTACTAATAAATTCCATATTAATAAAAATCATACATATATATTCTATCAAATGACAAAAGTCTTTGAAAGATAATAAGTAAGCGTGAACAAGTACAAACACAATGATATAATATTACGATTACAGATCTATTAATGCATATTATTGTCCCTACTTTTAACACCGAATTTGAGCCACATATGTTCAACTAAGTCTTTCTTCAATGCTTTATGCATAGCTTCATCACGAACACGAGCTCTATTTGACATGTAAGTTTCCAAACTTGCAATTCTGTTGTTGCTATTTTGGAACTGAAAAGGCTCTTCATTATTTTCATTACTTGAAGACGCATTTGTAGCTTGATCATATTCATTTGGATCGTAATACGTTTTGTATGTATCTCTTTCATCCTCAACGATCATATTGTGCATAATGATACACGCTATCATTATTTTTCCTAGCGTTGATGCGTCACGAGCTAGAGCTGGATTTCGTATTATTGCAAAACGAGCTTGTAGTACTCCAAAAGCACGCTCAACATCCTTTCGTTTAGCTTCTTGTACTTTGGCAAAAAGACCTTCTTTTTCATTTTGTGGTAGTGATATTGTAGGAATGAATGCTGCCCATTTAGGATATATACCATTAGTGAGATAATATCCCATATTGTATTGGCGACCATTCACAACATAGTTAATAGAGGGTGCACAACCTTCAAAAACATCATTAAACAATGGGGATCTATCAAGAACATTAATATCATTACGACTACCTGGTGTCCCAAAAAAGGCATGCCAGATCCAAAGATCATATGATGCCACAGCTTCCAAGATTAATGTGGGTTTACCTGGTCTTCCTGAAAACATACCTTTTAATCGAAGTGGACAATTTTTCCACCTCCAATGCATGCAATCAATAGAACCTAACATACCAGGAAATCCACGACGTTCACCAATGCTAAGTAGTCTTACTAGATCTTCTTCGTTGGGCTTTCGAAGGTATTCATCACTAAAGTAAGAGACTATTCCTTCCACAAAATGTTGAAGTGAATCTCTTGCAAGAGATGCACTAATTTGAATGTAGTCCTCCACAGAATCAGCGGAGGTGCCATAAGCTATTAGCTTCATAGCCGCGGTGCATTTTTGTAATGCAGAGGCACCAAATCTTCCTGTTGCATCTTGTCTTTGCTGGAAGAAGGGATGACGTTCTTCTAAAGTTTGCTTAATTCGGAGAAATATATGCTTGTTCATGCGAAATCTTCGACGGAATAATTGTGGAGGGAACACAGGATGGTCAGCAAAGTACTCATTCCATAAACGATTGTGTACATCCTCACGATCCCTTTGAACGGGGGGATCCCTTGGTGGCCTTGGAACTTGATTAAACATTTGATATACTTCAATTGAATTGGACATAAAAACTTCATCCATCATTCGATCGAAGTAACGATTGGCTTGCCTTCGTCTTTCATATCGTTGGGTTTGGCTATTTTCTGAATTGGAAGAGGAATTAGAAGAGTTGGAGCTATCGTCGGATGACATGTTTTTAAAACCAAATTTGATATGAGAGTGGAAGGTAGAAATAGTTAGGGGGAAAATGGATGGTTGTTCAAGGGAAAACCACTCTCATGTATCCATTTTATAAAACAAATGTGTATGATATGTAGTAATCTTTTTGTCTTATATGGTAAAATTGAAGTATTGCATGCATGCATTGATTCATAAAGTAGTTAATAATTTTTAAGTAATGGAGATGCATGCATTTGTATTGTCATTATCAACTTAACATTGTTATGTACGTCAAAACAGAGTAATGCTACATACTATTTCCTTTTCAGTGTAGTACATCAGTGAATAAATTTTTACTATTACCTTTTCAGTGATAAGTACATCAATGTCTAGTATTTAATATTTGCTTTTCAGTGTAGGGTACATCAATTATTTTTCAGTGTAATGTAAATCAATGTACATCTTTTGCAGTGATATATCAAATCAATGTCTAGCATATAATTATTGTTTTTCAGTGTTGGGTACATCAATAACTTTTCAGTGTAATGTAAATCAATTTACATCTTTTGCAGTGATATATCAAATTGAATCAATAGGTTTAGTCAGATCAATAATTATTATTATTTGTGAATACATATAAATTTTAATGTATTGAATAATATTATTAAGCTTATAATACGATTTTAAGAAGAGACATGTAATTAACTTAATTTTTTAATTAATAATGACATTACAATATAAAATTCATTCATATCCTAAATCAACAACTCATTAAAAATAGTCAAACTACAAATCGGACCTTAAGTGCATAAAAAGGAAAGATAAAAAGAGATTATTTTAAATTGACCATACACTAATACATTAGTCTGAGGGGAACAACTTTTTCCGGAGAGTGCTCCTTAATTCTTGATCTTCTGGAGATAAGTTTGGCTTTGAATCGAGGTGTTTAAATAACTCCATATTAATTTTTCGTTGCTTCCTTGCTTCTCTCTCCCTTTCTAGTTGCAACCTTGTAAGCTCCACTTCATTTTCTGATTGCCTTATAAGGTTAATTTTTTGTGCAGTGTCCAACCATTGTTGCCATGCTCCACTTGGCATGTTTGGCACCTTGCTCTTTCCTTTATTTTTGCTTGATTCGTTGCTAGAAGGGAAGCCTGAACACCCAATATCACCACTAGTTGGTGTTTCAGGGTTTGATGAAGAGGAGTAGTTTCCAGCTTCATTGATACGTGATCTCTTTGAGTCACTTCCTTGAGTGGATGTCTTTTCCTTGCATTTTTTAACAATATCTTCACTTGGTTTCCACGCTTCATGTTGTATCAAGATTTCCCAAACATGCTTGTCTTGAAAGGTTTTAGACATCAATGATGACTTTGTTTTGTCGTTAGCATATATACTATATGCTGCTTTCATAACATCTTCATCATTCTGCCCACTTCCCTTTCTTGATTCAGCATGAGCATGTGAGCCACAAAATTTAGAGCATGAAGCATTGATCCTTCTCCAACGGTTTCTAAGTTGCTCCGTACCCCTCATCTTCAACAAATCTTCCTTTGTTACCCCTTCAGTACCTTCTTCGAAACACCTTTGTTTGTATAGTCTAACATTATTATACATTTCCTCAGTTTTCCTCCAAAAAACATCCCCTTTCTGGTTAGTGTTAGTTTTTTTATTTTGACTAACCTCAAGCCAAGCCTTCACAAGAACCACTTCTTCAGCCTTTGACCACAAAATTTTCCTTCCATCTTGATTGGCTCCTTCATTACCTCTTGCATTTCCTTCGTCTTCTTCAACTTCTGGTTCATTGTCGTCATCTGATGCGTTCGATGTGTATGAACAATCGAAACTCGGAAATGCACCATCACCTTGTGACATAGCAAAATGTTGGGACATGGGAAATGTAGAATCATTTTGAGAGATTTGAATATTTTCAAAAGATGGGATAACATTTGGAGAATTAGAATAATTAGGATTTTGTGGTGGTTGAAAAGGAAATGAAGTGAAAGAACTTGGATTTGAGAAATTGAGATTTTGGGAACCGTAATTTGGAAATTGTTGAAAATTTGTATCCAAATCTGAGTTGAGATCAATTGGAGTATTAGAATAGTAAGGTTGAGAATTTGGATTATTTTGGGGTTGTGATGAGTTATGAGATTTTGTGGATTTTTTTTTCTGTTAGATTTTGGAATATTCATCTTTACACAATTTAATAATAAAGAGAGTAATATTCACTAAATCAAAATTGTTTCAAAATACATCAATATTGGGCTCATTTTATAGAGAAAAATAAAATAGAGCCGTTGGTGTTTTTTTTTTTTTTTTAGAATTGTATTTTAAAAATTATGGCCGTTACAAAAATTACAACGGTTATAAATTCAGGGCAAATATCAACCCTTGATTTTTGTAATATGTGTCAAGATCTCAACAACCCATGTGCACAAAAAAACAATAAAAAAGTTGCATAACCAAGTATGATAACCGGTTATTTCAATAACCTGGTTATTCATATTTTGGCTTCCAAATTTCTCTCTCCTCATTTTTTAATAATATTTTCAGATTCTCTCTCCTAATAACCACTCAAGTGGTTAACCGCTGTGTTTGCTCTTAGCGTCCATATGATCATCATATGTGAAGCACCGTACTGTACCATCAAGTCCTAGCACAGACATGTTTTGACGCGTGTCTTTCATGCATCTTTCAGATCTTCTCAGCTTTATCAATCTTTCATTCCTAAGAAAGCGATTTTATTTTTTTGCATAATAATAAAAAAAAAAACGATTTATTCCGTAGAATATTGTAATCTTACGTGGCAGCTCTTAAAAAAAACAATAATTGACGTTGATGGGTCACCGTCATGCCTTGTACAGTTACACTTACACTCCTCCTAACATCCTTTAAGCTGTCATTCGTCATACACGTGTAAGTAAGCAGGTGGATGATTAAGTAAAAATAAACACCCACTGTGGGACCCACTTCCTGTGACACTTGTTGATCTTCAGGCATGCGACGTCGTCTTAATCATGGTTTGCAGCAAAACGTTTTCACGTGGTTCCCCTTTGTTGTTGTTTTTTGGGGTTTTTGGATTTATCAGTTGTAGCTATGAATTTTGAAACTTTTTTGTTATACTTATGACGTTTTTAAAAAATTTTAACGGTAGTCAATAAATATAATAATAGCTTACATGGTTAAATCAATAACAACAAACTAACATTAATTTTCATCACCACAACTACCAAATCAACCTAACAAAAGTCTACTATGCCCCCAACTTTTTTTACAAAGTAAACGGTGCTAACGTTTGTGGACTATAATTATTTTTTTGGCTATAGTTAATTTTTTTTACAAACCTCATGGGTATAACAAAGAATTTTCAAAATTCTGGCTATAGGCAGGAAATTCTAATACCTCATGGATATAACTGAGAAAACCTTGTTTTTTCCTTTCGTAAAATTGTCCAATAGTACCTTTTTCTTTCCATCGCAAGTTAGACTGGATTAATTTTGTCTTTAATATATTAATTGCAAAATATATAAAAAAGATGAAATCGCTACCATTAATATATTATAGAGAGAGTTGTTATAGTTCATTTTAACAAAAAAAAAAAAAAAACTTAAGTTAATAATTGAGATCTATAATAGTTGAGACATAATGTATTATTAGGCCTTATGATCCATTATCAATGGAAAATTAGTTTAAACTAAGGGCTCGTTTACATTAGCTGAATAGAGCTGAACTGAACTGAACTGAATAGAAGTGTATTAATTGAACTAAATAGAGATGATCTGAACTGAACTGAATAGAGATTAACTGAACTGAATTGAACTAAACTGAACTGAACTGAACTGAAGTAAACAAACCCTAAGTTAGATTTTTGGTGGATCTAAGGAGGGATTTGATGGGTGATTGGATGAGAAAAATGGTGATTATTAGGCCGGTAAAAATTTCCACATAACTAATAAAGCGAGGATGGAGATAAAATTTATAACTGCCGTCATGGGGATGGGAATTATATTATCATGTTGGGTGGGATGAGAATTACAATATCAGTCCTACTCCATTTGCATCCTTATAAAAATCATCAACTAATTAATGTCTAGTCTATTTTTAACATGGTAAGATAGATTTATGCCGCCCAATACATTTTTCAGCGTCAAATACATCAGTAAGAGAGAGTCCAACTTACAACGCTTAGGAGGTTTCACCTTTAAACAATATGACCATAAGAGGATTAATCCCTTTTTATCAAAGAGGCACACTCATATAGTCATATGTGTTGTTTGGGGTGACCACATTAGCTTCAACACTCGCCCTCAAATGTAAGGTCCTTTTTTTATATTCAGTCAACATGTGATGTTACATAGGCCATAGCAGATTTTATTAACACTTCCCCTCACACGTGTCACTCAATTAAGTTGTCCAGGATATTAGTCATTAAAGGTTCAAAGTAGTGGGTTTGGCTCTAATATATATCATGTTGAATACGGGTCAAAGACACACCTATAAGCGAGAGATGCTCCACCCTATAAGATTATGGAGGTTTCACTTTAAAATCATATGACAATAAGGAAATAGCCCATTAACCTTATAAAGTTTTCAATTCTCTTATTTTTATTGATGTAGAACACTCACATACTCACATGTTTCTTTAGGAATGGTCAAATCTGTTTTCAATAGATGTGATTTATGTTGATACGCCTAGGTTGAGCACCAAAACATAGGCGAAAATTAGTGGATTGGAGATTAAATGAATAAGAGTAAACTTATAGTTCATTTGGTATTGCTGTGATTTTCTGTTTTTGGTTCTTTGTATTTCGAAAGTATATGATATATATCATATTTTGAATAAAAAATTGGTTAATCTTATTAAAATTATAATTTTAAAAAAAAAATTGACAACAAAAAAATGGAAACAAATTTTTCTTGTTTTCTTTATTGGCTTTTAGTTTTTTTTTTTTTAAAAAACAACTGAAAATAAAAATGATAGCAAACAAGCCCTATTTGATTTTGAATTAAACTGATGAAAGACCCGTTATATTTTAGACCAGTTCATGAACTTATCAATTTATATCATGTTTAAAATTTCCATCTTTGAGACTCGAGTCTAAGATCAATTAAATAAAAATCAACCTAGTACTTAGTCTTATACTCCTATTATAGTATTGTACTCTTGTAAGAGTAGATCAAAAGACTTGGTCAAATTGTGCTTGAAAGTTGGGTTAACCACAATATACGGAGTAAAATATTAAAACCAGTTAGATTTTTTTTTTAATTTTTTAAAATTATTAAAAACAATATAAGCGACAATTAATACATTTTCAAACCAAACCATAGTAATTTCAAAATGTTAGCACTTGTTATTTGTTAATTGTTATGTGTATACGACGTGAAATCAGCATGTTGTTAACAAATTTGAGTCAAATAGTTTGATCCGTTCAATTATATGAGTTAAACGAGCCCGGTTAGAGTTGGTAACTAATTGAACCTACCAAAACATTACGTACCCTGTATACCTGGCAATTTAATATACAAACGAACACGGTACAATAACCTAACATGAAATTGATTGGGTTATATATGGGTTTGGGTCAAGAAGTTTGATCGTATAAAGAAACGAGTTAACATAATGGGACTAGTTTATTGAATGGGTCGGATTAAGGTCAATAGGATTACACATAATTGACAGCTTAATTACAAAAACACACATAACCCGGTAAGTCAACATATAATTGACCGGTTATTAATGGGTTTGGGTGGAGAAATTTAGATTTCGGGTCGAGCTGCATACATAAACGGACTGAGCCCTCTAATCCAAACCCGAACCGTTTAATAAATGTGTCGTTTCAACTCGTTTACTTAAACATGTCAAAGACCTTAACCCAAACCCATTAATTTAATGTTGTGTTTGGGTCGTGTTAGCATGTCGTGTCAATTTTTTCACTATAAAGTTAATATTTTAGTGTAATCGTGTCGTGTCAACACCTTGATCCATACCGACCCATTTAATAAGCAAGTCGTGTCGTGCCAACTCATTTACTTACTTATGACAAAGTCTTTGACCCAAACTCGTTAACTTTATGTCGTGCTATCTTGTCGTGGAAGTTTTTGTCAACTGTAGAGAAATTTGACCAGAATAAATAAACGTATTAACAAGATACAACCCGTGTATTAAACGAGGCCCGTATAACTAAACTCATCTATATAAACAATTTAACACCAACCTAATTCAACTCGGCCCAATTATCAACTCTAATTTAGATGATTTTTTTTGTTAAACAAAAAAGAAGGTAAAAATAAAAGCATAATGGGAATTAACATTAACCACCATAGAAGCAAGCTAACCAATCCATTTTCTTCCCTGTATCTCTCTCTCTCCTAACTATCCCCCAAATCGCGCCTCTTACGTGTCATCTTCTATTTCTCCCCACCTCTCTCCCCCCAACACGTGTTAGTTTATTAGTTGCTCTTTTATTTTTTTATTCTATTGTACAACCATGCTTTTTTTTATTTTTTTTTAAATTTTTTTAATAACCCTATATCAAAATCCCCACATTGCTCTTAAAAGCGCCTCAGAACAAAAATCACTTTTCTTCTTCCATTGTTTTTCTTCTCATAAAACCATCGTTAATGGCGGATGTAGGGGTTATAACAGATGAAATAGAAAATAATTCGGCCATTAAAGAAGATGATTTAGAGCTTAGTCTTTCTTTACGTCCTTCAAATAATGGTTATCAAAGCCCTAAAATCAACGTTCCAGAAACTTCTTCCCCTGCATCCAACGGTCAGATCCTCTCAAAGCGTGATTCTCAAGCTCTCCGCCGTCATGAAGTCAAGTTAAAGAGAGACTCTAAACGTCGGAATTCTGCTTCCTTTTCCAAAAACGACGTCGTTGCTGATCAAAAAGAGGGGAGTCTCGAGCGACGCTGTAAAGCGCCGAATTTAGGGTTTCAGAGAGCGCCGCCGCCGTGGTTAGGGTGGAATGCTGGTGGTTTTGTGCCTTATCAGGGGCAAAACGGTAATTATGGCTCCCATATTGAGGGCAATGACGTTGCAATTTCTAGCGGTAGTTCCTCCGGAATTTCTGATAATTACCAGAACATTGTTGGGTCAGGTAATATTTATTCATTTTTCATGAAAAATTAATTCAAATTAGTTGTTAATTTATTTATTAGAAATACGAAGTTATTTTTTATTTTTTGGCAATAAATAGTACGAAATTATGTTTTGAGTTCTTACTTTGCTTGCTTCACATCTTCTAAAACACCACTTTAATAGTTAAATGAATATATTATTAGATGCATATAATTTATAAAATTTATGTCACTTTCTGATTAAAATTTTTTCGTCCTAAACTATTTAATTATGTTATTTTTTTTTTGCTGATTTAGGTTCTTGCATAAATTACAATGTGTGTTGATAAAATTGTTGTCTAAATTTAATAATTTTATAATTTAATATATTTTTTTAGTTAATTATAACCTTAATATATTTTTTTTATTAAATTATAAATTAATATTTTATACATATATATTGGGAACTTTTATGAAAAATTATACTCCCTCCTATCCCAATTGTTTGTCTTGTTTAAAATTTTACACTATTCATAAGATGAGAGAATCTTCTAAATTACTCTCAACATATAAAACATAATATAGTCATGTATGGTCTTGTTTGATTCGTCTCAATGACTACATCATTAATATCCAATTATTATAATTTTTACACATATACAACAAAAGATAGCATTGACATATGTGCAAATCACAAAACAAATGGAAAAGGAGGGAGGAGTAAATTTTATTTTCTCAATTTAATACTCCAAGTTTGTTCTAGTTGGAAAGATTTATTCTATCAAGTCATTTTCACCTTTTTAATTTGTTGCAAGCTGCTAATACTCTGTAGTTTTCCTAATACTAGGATGACAACACAGATTAGAATATGTAATCAAAGGTTATTAGTATAGTAGTAATCAATTAAAATATTTGCAAATGGTTGGAGAATGATAATATTTTATAATCAAAGTGTTAATTAATACTCCATAGTTGTATTATTGTGATAATTAGATATTAGAAAATGTTGAAGTAAGAGTGGTTTTAGAAATTTTATATTATTATAGGGGTATGCCGTATACGACATTGTTGTGTTATTGTGCTTTTGTGGTTTAGGTTAACAATCTTAACATGACAATAGTTGCAACTTGCAAGTTGTGATTATTTCTTTTTTTGTGTGCATAGTCAAGTTGCAATTAAGAATAAGTTTTTATTTAGGCAATGAGAACCCAAGTTGTATTACATTGCTTTACAATCTATACCATCTTTCCTTTCACAAGTGGCCTTTCACAAGAGTCTGTCACATATTTCCTCCGTTTCTTAAAGATTGTTTCATATTGACTTTTGCTACTGTTCATTTGGTAACTTTGACTCTCTATAATTTTATACATGTAAGGAAAAATGTAGTTAAATGGATCTCGTTTGATTCGGCTCAATGTGTACTTTTTTAATATGTAATGCTTATAATTTTTTATTATACGTATCTCACAAGATGTGTCTTGTGAGATGAGAAAAAGTAAATGGGGCAATCTTTTAAGGATATAGATAGTATCATTTTGCACAAAAAGTTTCGAACCCTCAATTTTAAAAAATATATTACAAGTTACCATCACCATACTACACTGGAATTAATTGTTATATAATTGGTCAATATATTTTTTCACATTTTCCGAAACGTAACTTTAAAGTTTAATTTATTGACCTACCTATAACAAAAGTTATACAAAATTATATATTTGTAAAGTATACGTCGACACAAATCAAACGAGATCTTACATAACTATTATTTTTCTTGCATATATAGAATTAAAGAAAGTCAAAGTTGTTATGTGAATAATGCGATCAGTCAAAGTGGAACACTTCAATTGGGATATATTGAGTATATATTAGACTACTAACATAGCACCCGTGCAATGCACGGCTTGGAAAGCTTAATATTAACTTTGTAAATAGTAATGTAAGGATTTGTATAATTCATTTCATGATATAGGGACTTTAACATCATATTAAAATTTTAACTTTATATATATATATAGCAACCCATATTAATATTTTCGTAGTTTTTTTTAATTAAAAAAACCCATACAAAACAATGAGTAATCTTTATACAAAATCTTGACTAACCCCCATACAAAACATTAAGTAACCATTGCACTAACACTCGGTAATTCATATATATAGTACATATATAATAAATTTTATAGAAATTTTTTGGTTGATATTCAATTCGATAATTGTTATGCTTAATATAATTTAAAAATCAAGATCAATGCATAAAAAAGAAATAAAAGATTATTAATTTAATTCTTCAAATTATTGTAATATATGGATAAGAATACAAAAAAATTGTGACAGAAGTCAACGAAATCAACAACAAAAAATTGTATAAGTTGATACATTATATTTAATTTAAAATAGTTAAATTTAAGTTAACATGATGTATGAACAAATTTTGGAGTGAATTTAAACAATTTTAGAAAAAATTACTTATAATAAAAGGATTAAAGTACATGTATTATTTATAAGAATTAAATCACATAATATTTCTAAAGATAGATTACTTTTTTTATTAAGGTATAAAATAATATATTAATATAGAATAAAAAAAGTTGTTTTTTTTAGATTAAGGGAAAAGGGCGGGATTTTTTTTAATGAGAGCACAACATGTGGCAAGCTGTGGATTTAGCCGATTCTCTTATAGTATATATATGATTAACACCGTAAGAATGTAACCTATATTGTACTTATCAGTCAATCAGTCAATCAAAGCCTTGTGCCCTTGTTTCTATAAGCGGGGTCGACTATATGAACCAAAGTGATTATTTTGCGTGGTCTTCTAAAAACATATATTGTACTCATGAGTAGAGATGGCAGCGGACCGGATCCTAATGGATCCAGATTCAGATTTGTTTTTTAAGCTTAGATTCAGATCCGACGGATGCATGGAATGAGTATCCATATCCATATCCTATATATCTGGATCTAAAATGTATCTAAATCGGACCCTTTTGTATTATACTTATTAAATGAGATAATTAAAATTTTTAATGCATTAAAATTGTCATTTATTCGCATAATTAATATGCAAATTAAAATGTACTACTAATTAATAATTAATAACAATCTAACACCACTAATATCCTAAAATTCATACATTACAAAATCAACTTGGGTAATGGACTATTTGGCTTTGGAGTATTGGGCATTTCGGTCCTATAACTCATAAACTATCATTAATTTAATATTTGATTTATTAAAAAAATATCTACGAATCCAAAATATGAAGATCCAGATCCTAAAAAACGAATTCAGATTCGCGGATCTAAGATTCGCTGCCATCTTTACCCATAACTAATCTAATATATTTCCTCCGTTTATAAATTGTTACAACAAATAAATTTTGTTGCAATAATTTAAAAGCGGAGGAATATTTTTTTATGCACAATATATCAATTTCGCTATTTTATTCTTAGTTTTTAATATGTTCTTAAATGAGATGTTTGATGAAGAGAGGATTAAGGCATATAGAGAGCACTTTTAGAGTTTTTATTAGTGAAAACTATAAAAGTGTTGTTTGGTATATGGAGTTTTTCATTAGAGGATTGTGTAATTATACATCAAAAGACTATTTTGCCAAATGTAATATTTGAGCCTAGCCAGATAAAAAGATTTATTTTTAACCAAATGCCTATAAATGTTATTTTACATATAATTTAAAAGTAGAACTCTAATAAATTAAAGAAGTTAGCACCAAAAAAAAAAAAATTTAAATCAACAATCAAATCTTTTAAACAAAAAGTTTAAACTGTATTCGCAAACTCTAAAGTCTAAACTCTAATCCTTAAAGTCTAAACTTTATTTGTCAAACAGGGTCTATATATACAATTCTTCTTTAAATCTGTACATCAAATCTTCAATGTGGGATAGCTTTCACAGTTTCACTCTTGCTTTTTTAACGTCTTTTAGCAATGAACTTTGGCTTTGAGTTGTAGTATGTGTGAACCAATAACGAGATGTCAAATGTTACCCTGAAATGATTTTCATTAGTTGATTTTAGTTTTATATTACATAATTATAGTGGATCGTAGCGTTAAATCATTTTTTAGGTTTGTCAAATAATCCATGTTGTATAACCTTGTTAAGAATTAAAAATGATTTACATAAATTGTCTATGTTTGGAAGGGTAGTGATTTTGGCACTCCCAAATCCATTTCCAAATTCCACTTTATGAACATATAATCAAATAAAAGATTGAATAAAGTGGAGTGCGGGCATGAATCTGGGATTGCCAAAATCACTACCCTTTGAAAGTTTTAATTTTATTGACACGATAATGGGTTAGACTCTGACTAAGTGCAATCATGATAGCAACGTTGTTCATCTTTGTTTGCCCTTAATCGAGCATTTATTATATTTCCTAATACTATGATTTGAATTCATATTTTCACTTTTGGCACTTTAAATACAGCGAAACGACGCACGATTTACGGTGTCAAAAGTGAAATTTTAAAATCAAGTCGAGCATTGAAGGTTGAAATTCATTTTTACTTTGTCAAATCGTTGCAATATGTTACAGATGGAGTGTGTACTAACAGTCATCCATTGCTTCCATTTTTCTAATCCAGGCGGAAATAATAGCGACGCAGGCAGTCATTCATGCCATCCTGACCTACAAATATCTCAACCAAATGCTGCAACAACAAGTACTACTCCACAACTACAACCTTGTTGTTCATCACAACTAGAAGACCTTGAGCCTAGCAGTTGTAACTCAAGTCCCTTAAAGCCACATTTGTGCAACTCAAACTCTATGCCTGAACTTGTATCAAGCTCTTCCCATTCCTCCAAATCGCTCGAAGGAGGAACCTCTTTGAACACAACAATCGTTGAAGCTCAATCTAACGACAACACTATGCCGTTGTCAAACAACATAACACCTCAAAGCTCAAGTCCTAAGCTAGCCAAAAGCGGCGATATTGGGAAACCTCCTAAGCCCGTGGGCCAAAAGGCCCAACGAAAGCCCGTATATTCTAACATGCCATGTGTCTTAGCCACCGGAAATGGGCCCGAGGGTAAGACAATAACCGGGTTTTTGTATAAATACATAGAAGAGGTGAGCATTGTTTGTGTTTGCCATGGTGCATCATTTTCCCCGGCTGGTTTTGTTGAACATGCCGGAGGTATAGATATTGAATACCCTCTTAGGCATATAAAAGTGGTTCCTTTTTCTAATAGTTAACCCATGTAATGAGGATGGATGTAAAACTAACTCCCCTTAATTGTCCAAACTTTCAATTAGAAGAGGTCAATTCCTCCTTTACTCTCATTTTATGGCATGGCAAGGGTAGATCATATGTTATTCTTTTGATCCAATCTTATATCTAACTGATTTAATGAATTAGTAATTCTCTCATTTATGCACAATTTTTTTTTTTTGAGTGATACTTGTAGCCCACTTACGCTGTGTTTACATTATATTTGCGGATCGCCGGATCTGGTCTGATTTAAACTTGTTCACTTTGTAAGGCCTACTTTTCTCCCCCGTGAAGAGCTAAAATTAGGAGAATTTGTTTTGGCATCTCTAATTTATGTCTCATACAGAGGGTGTTGATATTAATTTAGGAGGTTCCTAAATTATTACGCAAAATATAAAGTATCACATAAGGCAAAAATACAACCATGGCAATAAAGTCTTTGGGGATGGTTAGTAATTAACTAATTATAAATCAAAATGTGGAATCACCAAAGTCAATATAGCTCTTTAATAGTTTAATGTCAATTGTACCACTTTAAACATCTAATGTAGCTTTTTTATTCGGGTTTTAGCAGTTTTGAGATTTGTTAAGCTCTACCCTTAAATTTTTTTTCTTTGTTTGAAACTCTACCCTTAATTGATGAAATTGGGTTGCTGCAGATACAATTGATAAGAATCATACATTAGCTAAGTGTGTTGGTTTTGATTTATAATAATAATTATTAGTTTTATAAGTTAAGGGGATTTTACAGCTCATTGGTTTATAATAGGTTATTAACCTATAGAACACAATGACCCATGGACTTGAGGGTGAAGATAAAGGGGAATCCTCAAGTAAGGCATGAGGATCGAACTTTGCACATCTAGAATGCAAGTTGGGTATACGACACATTTGCTCTACAATCTACACCACTTCCTCATCCATCTAATTTATATATACTTTGCCTTTTACTTTTGTTATATTTTCCTTTGATATCCTATGTTTTTTTTAACATGTCACAAATTATTTGTACAACTTATTACTATTACATTCCATTAAAAATAGATTCAAAAGTAATTGCAGCAACTAAATTAAGACGGAGTGAACATCTGATTTTTTTTTTCCTCCTTTAACACTCCTCCCACATCCCGAACTATAAGAAGACATTTTGTGAGAAGGGACCGATGGAATGATTTATAAGAAGACATGTGTCATATGTGTGTTGAGGGGGAAGTTTTAATATACTTGTAATAGATAGATTTTTATTAGTTAAAGTTCAATTATCACAATATTAAATCTGTAATTTATTACTTCACCTAATCAATTTTAATTGTAACATTAGGGTTTTGCACAATTTTTTAGAAGATGAAAGAGATGAGAGAAAAACAAATAGTGGACCTATGTTATAAGTAGAAAGCAAGAAAAATATTACTTAGTAATGTTGCAATTAATATGATTTTTTTAAATAACAGAAATATTGTAATAATAAAGAGAAAGGAGGAAGATAAACATTTATACGTAATTTTTGTACTAATTTTAATAAAATAAATTTTTATTTCTTGTGAAACGAATAGGTCTAGTGCCGGATCCGAACTAATTGAAATAAATATCTAATATTACATTAAAATTACTTTATATAAAATTATATATTATATTTTAATAATTTATATAAAACTATATAAATTTTTTTTTTTTGAAAATATATAAATTTAATTAATAATAACATAGAAAAATAAAAAATCTAACTACAAGCCGGAGGATGATTTGGATGCGAATTTTCATTTTTCAAATTCAAACTATATTCAGATTCAGACTGAATTGTCATTTTTAACGATTAAACTTAGTTTATCAGGTCTCAGAACTCATCAAATTTAATATGTATCCTAAATTATACTCCGTATTTTTTTTAAATCACATCTCTCGTGACGCTAGATCTCTGCCACTCTCCCACAATCTCACTCGCCGCTCGTCAATTCCTCACAGAGTCACAGCATATAATACAAAATCCCTCTCTGGAGGAAAAAATAAAATAAAAATCAGTAACCTATTTTAAATTGCTTCTCTCTTTCTCTCTCTTAATTCTCTTTTCTCACTCCGCCGTCGTAAGTCCCGTAACTCCCTCCTTCCTCCGCCCGCGTTAAACCCTAGCAAACCTCTTTCTCACGGCGAGGAGAGAGAAATTCTAAACTTTTTTCTCAACGACAAAAAAATCTTCGTTCTTCTCGTTTTCTCTCTCCTCACCTTCCTTCGATCATCACCAATTTCCGTAATATAAGGTATTTTTCTCATCTATTGTTTCTCGAAATCTCGTTACTTTGATTTTTGTTTGTAAAATTATGATCTATAATTTTTCCACTCAATCTCGCACACATCATATTTCGTTTTCTTTGATCGTGACTTTTTTTTTTTTGAACAGGATCGTGACTTTTAACATTTTATATCTGCATTTTTAGGCATACGAAGATGGCAGCAACTGCAGCTCAAGATAGCGAGAGTTACTCTACTCCTCCTGCTGAAGTTGTGAGTTCGTTTTTTGCAATTTTTCTTACGATTTATCGTTATGTACTCATTTAGGTCAATTTTTTCAGCTTTTCAAAAATGTATTTATGTTTAATTGTTTATTGTTTTTGCCTCTTTTGTATTTAGGTTGATTGTTTTTGCCTTCTTTGGTGTTTAGGTTGGTAATGCATTTGCTAGGCAATACTATACAATACTTCAGCAATCTCCTGCGCTTGTTTACCGATTTTACCAGGATGTCAGTAGGCTTGGTCGTACAGGAGATAATGGTGCTATGAGCTCTACAACTACCATGGATGTGAGCACCTTTTTTTCTCAGTTTTTAACATTTGTAATTATGTCTTCTTTAATTTTTGTTGTTGTTGTTTATGATCTAGCTCATTGATTGCTTACCTTATACTCCATAGCTTTAATAATATTAACTAGCAGAATTATCTGATTTTTTTTCCTTGCTGTTGTGTTTTGTTTCCATATATTGCTTGATCTTTTTTTGATTAATTATTTGTATTTGTTCGAAAGTTAAAGCGTTTTACTCATACATACATTAATTATTGGTCTCTGCTATTTAATTTGGCTACTCCTTTATATTTTTGTGCCTAGGAATTTCCATATATGTTCTTCAATTAGATATCAGTTTATCATTTGATAATTAATGAATCATTATGTTGCATTGATTTGTCTCTAGAGTGTCATTAGCACATCCAAATATCATAACTTGCTAAAGGATTTTATTACCATGTTTGTGATGACATATGTTATTCTGGTACCTTGGTCTGTTCCATGCTTTACCTGCAATTTTTTTTTTTTTTGGGTTCTTCTTGTGTTGAGCATAGGTATTGTATGTTTGGTGTAGGTAATTAGGTATTGTGATTAGTCTAGCGATGTCTCTTGACGAGACAGCATGGATGATTCTTATATCTTAATTTTATTTTTGTCTTTACCAAACCATCCCACACCCTAAACTGAGTCAGAGTTTGTGTGTGTTAAATTTAATTTTTTAAAATTTCCTTGGTTCTGTGTTTGGTCTCATTAACTGATACATATATAACTGTGTGGATTATACTCATGGTTTGGTATTTATCCTAATCTTGATTGTTGATCTTTGTTATGATTGTTCTTTATCATCATAATTCAGGCTATCAATGCGAAAATACAGTCTTATGGAAGTTTAAAGGCAGATATAAAGTTTGTTGATGCACAAGAATCATATAATGGGGGAGTGGTGGTTGTTGTCACCGGATCTATGATTCATGCTGATGAATCTAGGCGAGGATTCACTCAGACATTTTTCCTGGCTCCTCAAGACAATGGTTTTTTTGTTTTGAATGATTTGTTTAGGTATGTGGAAAATGATTTTCATCCAAATGAGGTGCAAGAGGCTGTTATAGCTCCGATCACTACAAGTCATGGTACTAAAATGCTTCATTCTATGTTTTGTTATTAGCTTGCATAGAAAATTTGCTGCTTTTTCCTTACTGAGATTGTTATTTGACTTTGTTTTTGATAGAAGAGTTGCCAGCTGCTCAAGAGAATCACATTTCCGAGGAATCTAATGGTGAAGTGTGTGATCCACCTGAAAATGGCGAAATTCCAGTTGAGGAAGCAGCGGAGGAAGAAGAAGAGCCAGTGGCTGAGGTGTTTGATGAACCGCCAATTGACTCACAAGTTGTGGTTGAACCAAACGCTAAAATTGAAGATGCACCAAAGAAGTCATATGCTTCCATTGTAAGTAGTAATTGATGTTTTCGTACTGTTTTTTCTGATTTGTTCACTTTCATTTTCGAGTTTTTTTTTTTTAAATTTTTTTTTGAAAAAATTTGCTCATTTCTTACCCTACCTAAATATAATATAGTTTTTATTCTTTTACACTTTATTTTATTAATCTATGCTTCGCAAGCACATTTTCCATCCACTTCCTCTCTTAATTTTGTTCACCACTTTTTTTGAGGATTTATTGTTTTCTCTTTTATACTATTAGTTTGTTGGTATTGATGTAAACTCAACTGAACAAATTTTAAACCCGTCAAAAAAAAGCTGATCAAATTTTTAAAAAACAGAGGGAGTACCTCATAATATGGAACCCTTGCTTATACTTTGTTCTTATTTTTGAAAAGCGAGGGTAGCAAGTAAAGATTAGTATAACAAAACTGTTAATCTATTTCGCCACATAGTTATATGGTTTCTCTGCCACTGGATAGATGGAATTGCTCTTTTTATTTATTTTATTGTCCCAGAAAGCTTGACAATTTTCTTTTGATATTGTTTTTTGTGCATGATTAAGCTATATTAGTGCATTGAATATTGGTGTGACTGTGAGTGATGCAAGTATAAAAGTGCTGAATCAAGGAAGCAAGGATGGCCTATACCAGTATACCTTCATAAAATGTTTATGCTTCAGAAAGTTTGATAACTTGTTTTTGTGTTGGTTAAGGTTATGAAGGACTCTCCTGTTACTGCACCATCCCCAAATCTTCCAAAATCCATCCATAAGGTTCAAGAGCAACAGATGCCTGCAAGTCCAGCTCCTATGACAGCGGCCGCACCTTCCAGTGTTGATATGCTTGATGATGGCAGTAATCATGAGTCAGAAGGTGGCTTAGACATATTATCCATATTTCCTGATTTGTGTTTGGATTCTTTTTGTAGATGGTTTTGTTGTTTATAATTTAAAAATAAATATGTCATTGTTGTTTTGGAAGGTGATGGCCACTCAATCTATGTAAGGAACCTGCCTGTCAATGTGCCTTATGCTGCAGTTGAAGAGGCATTTAAGAGGTTTGGCGCAATTAAGAGTGGTGGAATTCAAGTTCGAAATCAAAAGGTATATTTGAAAAATGTTTGTTTGGGTTTAGTTGATATCTTTTTTGATCCTTGATATGGGTTTATTTGTCTTAGGGTTTTTGCTTTGGATTTGTGGAATTTGAATTGGCTACTGCTGCTCGAAGTGCTATCGAGGTATGCCTTTTCACCATTCTGAAATTTAGTTAATGCCCTTCAGGGCCGGCCCTGGGGCGGGGCGAGCGGGGCCCACGCCCAGGGCCCATAAATCAGACTTCTGCCAAAGTCTCAATATATATATTAGAAATGTCAATTAAGAAATCAGTGAATGCTTGGCTCAGCGGTGATAAAGTGCTGGAGTAGATGTTTGCTTTAGAGTGAATTGTCATGGGTTCAATTCCTATGATGAGCTTCTTATTTTTTTTTCTTATTTTTTTTTCAATTCTTCATATATTGCATTTTCATTTACATGCATGAAAATTTTCAAAGTCCTATAATCTTATTAAGTTTCTTTGTAACTTTTCTTTCACATTAAACCCTATTCATCAATACAAACTCTTAAAATAATTTTAACAATAAATTTTTCTTTGTTTACATTCATTCAATATAATTAATCACAATTTTTTTTTTATTCCTAAAGTATAACTATTTCTAGTATCCGCTATATCCAACATTTTCTTAACCGCTTATTGTAAATATTTTACATAAATTGACCTATTGTAAAAATATATACTACTTATATGTGTTTTTTTCACATATCTTTTATAAATTTTTACACAGTTTAATTTGTACATCTAATATATAATTTTTCTTCTGTTCCAAATTACAAAAACATGAAATGAATCTTCAAAAAAACTTGAAATGAAATACATATCACTCGTATTATGTATGAATTTAATATATACACTTTATTTGAATTACATTATAATTATTTTTTGTAAGATTTCAATACATTCTTATTTCTTAAAGTATTATACTCCGTATGAATTATAATGTATGGAGTATAGTATTATTTATCATTAAATAATTTTTTATCTAGAAAAATAAAGATATTTTTTAGCATTAAATAATGTTTTCATATTTATACATGTGTTTTTTTCGCCGTAAATAAATATGAGATTTAAAAAAAAAATAGTTTGAAGGGCCCACAATAATAAATTCGCCCCGGGCCCCTAAACTCTCTGGAACGGCCCTGATGCCCTTGTTTTGAAAACTTCTTCAACTTCTAGCATGTCGTGGCCTATAATTAAATATTCAATTTGTAGTTTTACTTCGTAAAATGTGGCAGTTTAGTAAACTACTAGTGGTTGCTGATCTGCAATTTCTGTTGTGGACTTTGACAGCATGTTCATCCCATGGTTCTGCTAAACCATATAAAATAGGTTTTCAAGTAATTGTAATTCTGTTGGTATTTTTAATGAAGTCGCTAATAGCCGTGGTGGTCATTTCCTTCTCTGCGAGAATCTACATCATGTTATACTGTCTTTCTTTCTTTTTATATCCATCTTTTTCTTTTAGGCTCTGTTAGTTTTGAAGGAAAACGGAAAATCATTTTCTCATTTTCCTTTGTCTCTTTTGAAAAGAAGGGAAAATAGTTTTCTATAGGTAGAAACTAGAAAGTAGTCCTAATGGAGGAAAACATATTTTCTCCTTACTTCCCTCCTTTGCTCCTCTCACCCATCCTTTCTCTTCCATTTCTTCTTCGTTGCCCTCCTACTTTTTTTTTCCGTGGAAATAAACAACGGAAAATTAATTTCTAATTGTATTTTTCTGGAAAACTATTTTCCATTAAAACAAACGGAGCCTTAACTTCCTTGTTTTCCTTTAACCCCACATTCCTATAATTCTATCTCTTATTTTGGCATGACTGCATGAGATATTGAGATTTATTCCCCTCCGAAAAAAGAGGGGGGGGGGGGTGTAGATTAATTGACGGCTGGAAGTTTGCAGGATGCACCCTGAAAAGCAAACTTCCAATTGAAATCTATTTTTCTTTGAATACCCTATGGAAGAGGTATCATTAAATACAGTACCTATTTAGTAATTCGGCTATCAGTTCAATTGTGTTTTAGGCACTGGGTTAGTAGGATGATGGTTGAGAGTTCAGCATTACATTCAGAATTTTATCAATAGGAATGGATAGCGGGTTGATTTTCTGCTGATTATCATAATTTGCAGTATTGGTAGCTTGCTGTATTCTCTCATTTTTATTTTATTGTGTTTGCGTTTGCGTAGATTGTCCCATTTGTTATATATATTATATTATATATTTACATAAAATTTAAATCTCCCAGGCTTCACCCATTACAATTGCTGGACGGGATGCTGTTGTCGAGGAAAAGAAGAGTTCCAGAGGTAATAAGAATCTCATGTTTATGCTCTCAATTGTCCTTGTGTTGTCTGTGGGTGACCTGCTAGATGCTATATGTTACATTTTGGTAATTGGCACAATGCTTCCCACTTTATCTAAAAGCTTTGCAGTATAGAGTTGCTTTCTGTAATACATTACCTGCCTTATGAAGTTTTCATCTACAGGATTCAGCCGAGGAGGGCGGTTTGGCCCAGGAAGAGGTGGTAGTGGTGGATTCAAAGGTGAGGGAGGTAGAGGGCGAGGAAGTTATGGGGGAGGTAGAGGGTATGGCCGGGGGGAGGGCAATAGGAATGATTTTGAAAACAGGGGTAGTAATCGAGGATACCAAAATCGTAGTGAAGGGTTCCAAAGGAGGAGCGATCAAAATGGCAATGGTTCTGGACGTGTGAGCCGTGGTGGGGGAGGATCGGGTTTTGCGAATACGAGGGCACAAAGGGTGCCTGCACAGGCTTGAGAATCTCTGTAGGATATTTGGTAAAGTTTCATACTATAATACCCTTCGATTTGAGTAACTTGTTTGCTGTAGATTGGATAGCGTTTACTATTTAGGGGAGTCATTATCTGCTTGATTTTTTTTTTAATTACTTATTTTGACAGGAGTATTTGAACGACTTCATCCAAGTCCCATTTAAAATTTTGGTCCTTTGTGCTTTTTGAAGGATATATTAGGTAGCATAAGAATATTTTTGAGTAAGAGTACCCTTTTAATTAATGTTCAATTGTAGGAGTGATGTAAGATCTAATTTCAGTTGAAGTTGTATTTAGCAAGTATTTTAAGACTCATATTACTATCTCAATTGGAATTGTGGTAACTGGTATAGTAGAAATGATGGTATTTAGCAAGTTTTTCTAGCACTTCCTTTCATGTTTGTTCTGTGAGTGGCCGAGTAAATAAATATTTGGCTAAAGCTTGATCAAAGCAAGCAAATGCGGATTATAATTATAGGGCATGCTCACTAGATGCAGTGGCTTCCCTTTTGAACAAAGCTACGGAGCACGTTTTACATGGTGGGTTAGATAACTCACTAGAGCGAAAAGTTAAAATGGAAATAAAAAGTTGAATCAAGCATATATTGTCTCAAATGATGTGTAGTCAGGCCGCACCTAGTTTCAAGCTCGAATTTCTTGCTCCAAAAACATTAGAGATATTTTACAATAAAAGTTTCATGGTTGGGAGATGAAATTTGTTCATACGTCTCACTTAAAGAGTGAACTAGATAATTTCGCACTGCGAAGCGCGACCATATTATGAACTACGAAGATCAGTTGAATTGCTTGAATTAAGATGATAAACAAAATTGTCCATTGGACGCGTGTCCATCCAAGATCTTTGCTTTGCTTGAGTCCTCAAAGAATCTGTTTGGGAATTTCAATTCCAAGATGTCTTTTGTATTAAAAAAAAAATGCCGAAAGAAAAAGGGAAAAATAATTGTAGAGCGTAATATACTCATCAAATCCAAAATTTCCCGTTGCCAAAATAAATAAATAAAAAATCCATTTTTTTTACATTTTAGAATTTGACAAAAAAAAAAAAGGGAAAAAAAAAATACCACTTAAAGAGAGCAGATCTTCAACATTATGTATACGAAATCTAATGTATATTGATAGTTAACCACTTGAAAATTTATATTTTACCAAACATATTTTACAGTTAACTATCTTATCAGTTTCAACACCATGTCAATCTTAAGAGCATTATATTCAATTCAACTATATCACCTTCATTTCAGCTAGTGTTACAAAACATATCAATTATATGTTTACTTTTCAACTTTAATTTTTTTTTTTTTTGTGTGTGTGGATACACTTAACTTACTACAGTACAACAAACTTTACTACATTAATAACCTGGTAGTAATAATTTGGACATGCTCCTAACAATGTGCCCTGATTGGGTAAGAATTAACAATAAGCATTTAGTATGTGTGTTATGCACTTATGCGTCTAACACCTTAAAAAAGAATATCTAAAATTAAACAATGATACTCCGTATTTGTCATGTATATATGCACATAGAATCTGTTACATCAAAGACACTACATTGTCACAAATTCACATTGTCAGATTTGTCACCTTGTGAGACAGTGAGAAAAACGGTTTATTGCTTCATATGGTAATAACTCATTTCTCCTCATATCCCCTTAAGCAAAGCATGCAAAAATTATCTGCTTTACTGCATGACTCTTTAATACTCGTAGTTTAATACACAGGCTTATCATATCAATATATCATAACATCATACATAAGTTATGAGAAAAATATAATCATGAGCAACATATACATTTAGTGGTGTAACATGAATTCCCTACTGTAGTCCTCTTACTCCTCTGAACTTCTACATGACAAGTTTTTTTTTTTTTTCAAGTTACCTAAATTCCAGGTATGCCTGATTAAGAATGAACACAAAGTGCTGATTCATATGGCAGGAAGAAATCCTATAATTGACCAAAAATTTTCCTCGATGGCAGATGGAAAATAACTATTTTTTTTAATGAAAATTGAAAAGTGATGATGCGAACCTTGTAAACTTGACCAATTAGTAATTTATCACTTTTCAGTAAACTCTGAAAAGAAATGCAAACCTAGAGAGCGAAATTGCAACCTTGAACATACTCGTTCTCGTTGTCGACAAATTTTGTCCAAAGTGGTTTGAATTGGCCCATGGCAATATCAAGCCATGGCTTCATATTTCCATTGAAATGCACAACTGCAGCGTTACGGATTTCATCCCAACTAATGCTTGGATTGTAGCCAAGTCCCAGAACATGCCATGACTTGTCAAGTGGCTTGGTTGTTGAATAGAATGTTATCAAACCTGGGGGCAGAGTCCCTAGTTTCCACAATGTTCGGTTTTCATTCTGTATCAAATGATATATCACTTCTGTTAGCATATAAAATAAGAAAATCTCCTTAACAAAAGTTCATCAAAATAATATCACATTTCTTGAAAACACTCTGGACCTAATTTAGTGTTTGGAGCACCCAGAGGGAAGACCTATAGATTTGGCAATACTTCCTCTAATCACTCATTTGTATCGTTCTGATCTAAAATGACCCCAAAAGGTGTTTTACAGGACTTCTAACATATTCAATCCACACAATTCACACAAAAACCATAATTCACACAAATAATGTTCATGTCCATAAGGTCTTCTGCAATCAGTATCAATGAACAGAAGAAATATTTCGAGACAAACTTATCTATGGGTTGTAGGCTTTTAGCACATTTGGAAGCTACTTAGTGTAACTTGGATTACAACCAGTTCCACGGTACTAGACTAAAAGTTGTGCTTTGAAAAATGTGTTACCATCAACTAAATAAATGATAAGCAGAAATCAATATGTAAAATTCAGAATTAGAAAAAGATATCCATAAGGTAATGGATACGATCAACATGGAGGCATGACGTTCTTACCATGTTTTGCCAGTAGTGGTATTGCTCAGTACAACCTTCCTTTCTCCAAGCATCCAAATCAAAAAAGTTCATACCATAAGCCCAAGCGCATGCTTTTGGATTAAACTTCTCTTTGATCAGGGGATGGGAGAAGTTCATATATTGCGCATATCTGTGAAATGACCCAAAACATGTTTCAACTGCTCCATTCACCTTCCCATCCATATCAATCTCCCATAATCCAGTTAAATCCTTCTGCACAACGATATCATCATCCAGAAACAATATCCTATGCAACTTGGGATACATCTCTGGCAAATAAAACCTCAAATGGTTCAACATGGACAGGTACTTAGGGTTCCTAAACTTCATATTGGTAGTGTCTTTTGTTGCATTCTCAATCTTATTCTCAAAGTAAAATTTTTGCAAGTTAGCAGACTCAAGCTGCTTAAGAACTGGTACATAAGATGAGTTTAAAAATTTGTAATACTCATAAGCCTTAACCTCAATGTGAGCTCCGCTATAGTCCTTCATCTTCATCATAACTTGCATTGCTCCAAGGTTCATCCTGTCCGTCACAACATGGAACACATGTTTAGTAGGGTCCTTAGCATTCTTTACTGCTGAATTCACCACCACAGAGGCTGCAATAACATTATCAGAAAATATTGCGTAATGATAAAGGTTAGGATCCTCTAATTCAGGCATAGGAGCTTTATCTTCATCAGAATACTTCTCTGGATTTGTAATTCGCTCCTCCATTAACCTCATGGATAGACAGTGTAAGCTTTTAGGTATGGACTTTGCAGCAATCAAGCTTGAAAATGCTCCTTGTTTCTTCGCCTTGGTTAACTGCTCATTCAAGCCAAAAATCGTGTCCTTCAGCTTCTGAATCTTAAGCTGATTATCAAAAGACTCTTTGGCTTCTGCAATTACTTGTCTAGTGACTTTAATCCGCTCTTTAACCTCTTTTTCGAACTGCCGCAGCAGGTACTCATCGATAGAGAGCGCATCAGACTCAAAAAGAGCACGATAAGAAGGCTTATTTAGAAGATCAGTGTAGTTACGAGAAAGATCAGCGAAGATGCGCAACATCTTAGAGTTTTCAAGTTTAAGCTTCCTGGCATACGATGCATATGCCAGGACAAGATTCCGGTGATCATCAGCTTGCTTCTTGATCTGATCAACCCGAGGCTTTAATGGATCAGATTTCAGCGCCAGCACTGACCTCCGAAATGATCCGCCACTAAGCAACTGAGCATTATTATAACCCTAATATCACACCAAATAATCAGAATATAAAAAAAAGGAAAGAAAAAAAAAAAGAAATCGAAAGATATTCCATATCATTGTTTAAAAAAGGAAATAACAACCTATATAGCATTCTACACAAGCAAGCAACACATGTATGATAAATAACGACGAACACAATAAACATAATTAATTATAATAGAATTAATTCAATCAAATCATTGAACTTACAGTAAAATTATAACATATATCAAAGTAACGGTAAATTAAATGAAGGCAAATACGGCATTCAAGTCTACTATACTAGATCGATTAGCACCACAATGAAAGTGATTCTAGATCGACCTCAGAGACAACATTAAATTAAACCGAGAAACGAATATATCAATCAGAAAACAACAAATCAGATCCAAATCATGAAAACAAGGAAAAAAACAGAAGTAGAGATGCTTACAGAGGTAAGAATGGACGAGTGTTGAGAATTATGAGTGAAAAAGAGAGATAAAGTGAGGAAAAGAGTAGCGATGGCGACAATCGACGAAGCGAGGAGTTTATAGGTGATCAGCGAGAAAACTCCATGCCTCGCCATTGTTGTACCTTCGTTTCTTCCTTGAACAAATTCAAATTGTAGAGAGAGAAAATGAATGAATGAATGTGGTGAAGTTCCTGAGAGCAGACAGAAACCCTTTACATGGAGATAAGGAAGAAAGAAAGAGAGTGTGGAAAAAAGAGAAAAAAAAGGAGAGGGAGGTTTTTGCAGAGTGAAAAGGGATTTTTAAATTATTTTTTAATGTTATAATTTCGTCGGTGATGGCTGTTATGGGAGGAGAAATGAAGGCGGGTGAAGGAAGAAGGGACTCAAGGACTAAGGAGTGGCGTATAGATAATGAAAATGAGCTTGTGTTTGTCTAAAGTGACAAATTATTTACTGAGTTTGTTTTGATGAAATTGAGTGGAGTGGTGTGGAGTGACAACTGTTTTTTTTTTTTTTTAATTTCGTTTTCTAAAGGTCTTATTACATTAATAAAAGTTGCGTCTTTGCAACATCAATTATTAGTTTATTACCGTACTTTACCAAATTATTCGTTACATTCTCTTTTTTACATTTCACAATACATTAATACATAACTTTAAATTAAAATACATTGAACTACACATAATAAAAAATTATAATAATTATATGTTTTTGAAAAGTACATATTGAGACGAACTAAACTAGATCCATCATGACTATATTTTTCTTTATGTACATGAAATTATAAGCAGTCAAAGTTTACAAATGAATTGTGCCATTTTTTAGGATGTAGCAACTAATTTGGGCCGAAACCCGATCCAAACACGATTGAACGACACATTTGACCGAACCTAAAATCCGATCCAAACCGATTGTGAGAACACATCTTCCTATCATCCTCTTATAAAAGTTGTGCCCATATCAAGTTTAGTTATGCTAATATCAATTTTGGAAAGAATTCTACCATAATGTTTTGGAAATTTTTATTCTCAAACCTCAAGAACCCGAGCAAATTATAGCCTTCTCTATCAAAGGGTGGTTTGTTGCTGATTTCGTTCTCTTTGTTTTCCCATCATGGTCCTAAGATCACACATGGGGTAGCCAAGTCATTTTTTACATATAACAAAGTATTGTTCAAAGATCGCATTGGAACGTGAGCATACATTACTGTTATCACGGGGTCAACTGGGCTGCAGATTGGTTGGCAAATCAAGGAGTTTCTTAGGGGCTGATGATGAACATGAACATAGACACATAGGATCCCTGGCTGAACTTGCTAGATTTTTAGGAGAAGACAATCAAGGGTTAGTCTTGGCTAGATTGGTTGCAATTTAGTTTATTTTTTTCAATATTCTTTTCGTTTAGTTCATGTTTTTTCGCTCCCATTGGTTCTTGCAGCCTCTTTAGCATAAAAAAACTAAAGTATTTTGTGCCTCACACATGGATTTTTGAACGTATGACAATGTATGCTTTTCTATATGCTCAATAATAATAATGTGTCTTTCATATGTCATTGTGTTTTTTTTTTTTTTTTGTGACAACTTGGCCAAATCAAATCGACAAGACAACATGCTCGCTTAAGTGTATTTTTTTTTATAAAGTTAAGTGTTGAACTATTGGTACACATAGGCAGGGCCTATGTGCACTAGAGTCCACTAGGAGGGCATATTTGCAATTTTTAGAATAACTTTTATTTGTAAAAAAAATTCCCTACCTTAAACCCTAAAGTACAGTTTTAAGCCATCTAAATAACTTAACTTTTAATTATCAAAAAAGTAAAACTATAAATAAGATTTGTATTAACCCTTCGATTACTTAGTAAGATCAGAGCCACATTATAATTATAATTAGTAATTTAATTGATAACCCATTAAATACTAATAAATAGTTAATCCTGGATCCCGTAAGGGCTCATCCTAAGTGTAAACAACCCGCTTGTCCTCATTTATAGCATTTGAATTCATATTAAATTATATAGTAGGTCAAATTAGTGAACTAAAAAAAGGAAAGAATTGGGCCAAGCATGAAAAAGTTAGGCTCAACAAGGCTGCTTTTGGTCAACTCTAGTTTATTACTAATTTCGCCTTTATAACTTTATCTTTAATTTATCATTAAAACCTTGCCTTTTGTATTTTATTTCTAAAATAATTGCTCTTTGTTTTAGGGAGATTGCTAGGATGAAGTTTTACTTAATTCTTATGACTCCTAAGTATACATGTCAAATGGGTTGGATCGGGTTGGATTAGTGCAAAATAGTTCTGGGTTCGAATTATTAGGTCAAATGTCAATGGGTTTGGGGTCAATATTAACTTTTTAATAACCCAAAGTCTTCATTATAAGAAATAGTTGGTTAGTTTTTCATGCATGTTTTAATGCAATATATGTACTAAAATGTACTTTAAACGTTCTAAAAAGTATAAAATATAAGAAATGTCTTCATTAATAGCCAATTTATGACAAACATTTGATGTTGTAGTCCAACAAAAACACTGTTAAATTCAAAGTTTTAATAGTATGAAATATTTTTACCTAAAATTTCTCATAATATCATAAGTTTAATACACTATAATTATTTCCGGGTCGGGTTGGAAGTAGATCGGGCCGGTTACACTACTACAAAAAACACTTTTTGCAACCCCTAATAACCGTTGCTAAAGGGCCAAAAACCCGTTGCTAAAAACCTTTTGCAACGGCTAGAGCCCGTTGCATTCTCTGGCGTTGCAAAAGGGTTTTGGCAACGGGTTTTTTGACCTTTTGCAACGGGCAGAGCATGCCCGTTGCCAAAAACTAACTTTTTGCAACGGGCTCCATATATTCTCATACTACAACTTTGTGGCAACAGGTTTTTGTTATCTCTTGCAACGAGCTAATTTTGCCCGTTGCTAAAAATAACTTTTTGCCAAGGGATTTACCATCTATTGCAACCACTAGTGGAAAATGGTATTTTTTTTGCTTTTGAATCTGTATGCATAATATATTCTTTTATAAACAATAAATAAGACACAAATTATTTCTAAAATATTTTAATTTTTATTATAATTTCTGTAATTGATACAAAATAAACTATAGTAGTGAAATTTTAAAAAATTACATAAAATAATCTTATTCCTCTAAAATCTATACAAATTAAACATTAAAAATTACATAAAAAAACTTCTCGTCTTGCTCTCCCTTTTTCCATTGAAACTCATCATCAATTGAACCTACATCATGTGAATCAAGAAATAACAGAAATGTCATGAATAAGAGGCTATAAGAACATATTAAATTATTTACATCAAATTTTAAATAAATGCATCTAATATAACATAGGAATTACTTACCAAATAATTAGCAAGAGAGTTAACCAAAATAAATAAAAAAATAAATTGACAAGTAAAACAAACAAACAATGACAAACTCCTACATCAGTGTCATTATCTCTCCTCCTTTAGCTATAGCGAATTAGCGACCCTTCAAGCACTTAAATACCTTCCAAATCAGGCTATATAAAACCAAATCACACTTTTTGGACCTCAAACAGTGTATAGGGCTCGATCAATATAGCCAGTTAGATTCATGTAATGACAATCAACACAATGTTCCTTTAATGACTCAGCTTCAAGTGAAAGGAAAAATAAGAGGGATCAATAAATACTCAATATCAAGATAAGGCTATAACAACCATAAATAGGAAGGAGTTCACCTAACAGCTTCGAGTAACGCTGTAATGTTATAAAAGATGAAAATATCAAAAATTAAGCAAAGTTAAGGAATATAAGTAGCTGGATAGCTGAAAGAAAGTATAGATAAATAAGAAAAGCAATTTATTGATGAAATACCAGCTTACACTCTATTATAGGTAGCAAGCTTTTAGCTATATGACTTTATGAAACAGATAAAACATGAACAAACAAACAATATTTGACTTAAGGAAAAGCATAAAAAAAGGATTTATAACAAAACCGAAGTAGTTAACACTCACAGATTCCTTCCATGAAGTGTTAATATAGCCATGCTGGCAAATCTGTGATCATAGTAATGAATAAAACCAGAGGATGACTGCATGTAACAAAAGAAGGATGTTAGCAACCATCCAACAACTAATGGATAATTCTATCATAGGATTAAAAGCATGAACACTTACGGGGAAAGAAAAAAAATATATTCATTCGACTGCTTATAAACTATTCTATCTATTATTACTAATATGAACATTCCTAGAAAAGATATACCAACCCCAGCTCCAATAGTGGTACCCTGCAAGATAGCCATCTACAATACAAACTACAATTGGTAAACTAGTGGTAAACTATATGATGCATTGACATTGACACCCAAATCAATAAGAGTGTTATCAACATTATAGTTGCAGGTTTCAAATAAGGCAAAATTAATCGAGCCTTCCATTCTTTCTCCTGGAAATGCATCACAATCATCAAATACACCAACATTTAGATCAGAACTCAATAAAGCTCCCTTTTGTTTTGCATTTGCTAAAAGTCTTGAAACTCTGAAGTCAAAATGCATACATTGTGATTCAGATCAAGTTTTTAATAGGCATAAGCAGCATTTTCTATAGTCATAAAATTGTCTTTTTTTAAAAAAAAATTTCGCCCTCTTTTTTTGAGACTTAAGATTTACAAGAATGTTAAATTTCAACAAACAGCAAACGGTTTCAATTTTTTTTTAAAAAAAACTAAGGCATATTATCTAGTGATTGTGAGGCCCCAATTCTTAGACCATATGATCATGTGAGCCAAAACTAAAAGCCCTTCATCCAATTTGAAAATGAAAACATTTGTCAAAAACTCACAAATTCACCACCCAGATCTTCAATTTTAAATCTTCTTGCAAATCAACAGTAAAATTATCAAACCCAGAAAATAAAAAAAAACAACCGACAACTTAAGTTCAACATTCAGATTGTGTCCTAATCATAAAAAAGTACTCCCTCCGTAACATATTAATGGCAACAAGTCATTTTGCACGCAGTTTAAGGTAATGATTTAAGGGTTTTGTCAAAACCCACTATGTATTTACAGGTCTGATTTATTGAATTTTTCGTGCCGGGTTGAAATTATTGATTTGACAGCGCTACTCCTAACTCAAAGTACTTCTTCTATTTTAATTTAATTTAATTTGTTCAGTTCGAGTCTTGAAACAGTGGACAAAGTATATTAAGAATATAGTTGTTATAATTTTTCCAAACATACAACTAATATATTATACAAAAAATTTTAAAGAAAATAGAGGGAGTATATTATAGATTTACTATACCAAAAATTCATATGATATAGTCATATAGTATTTACTATCTAATTGTTTTACTATGATTAATTTTGTATGGGGCCTTACCGGTACACCGACAGGTCCACCTTTGTAACGACCCGTAATTTAGCAGCGTTGTTTTCGGAGAAAACAACAATCACAGATCATTAACTTCTAAAACTTCAAAGTTAGGTTCATAAATTACAGCGGAAGCTCTAAAACTTAATCATATTATTCATTAAAAACTGTTAGATAATCCCAAAATAAATATCAAACCAATATCCTTTACTATTAAAAAAAATAAAGAATAGACTACTAAATCAAATAAACATATTCTAAACTAGTCATCGGGTCACTTCTAAGCTGGCTAGCTCACAATCCCAGCCCATACGTAGCCTAAACTCAATCACCACCTGTACCTGAAATAGAATGGGGGGTCCACAGTCAGTGGTGAGTAATTAGATTGTTCTACTTAATCAGTAGAACACAATTAGAAACATAATAATCAGAACAGATCATCTGAACTGTCGAACAAGTCATCATGCAAAGAAGTCAACAAGCAATCACATCAAGTACGCAGCGGAAAACAATCATACAAGTCATCCTTAACAAGACCTTCAGCTCAGCTCAACCAATTCTAGACTTCTAATCCTCATCAACGACTCTTCTTTTCTGTTCTTTCCCAATCAGGTGCTAATCCGTGACCAGTCATATGCTCGTAAGAGGTCAACCACGAAGATCTACTCCCCCCAACTTTCCTTGCTCATGCCGGGTCAACCACAAGGATCTACTCCCCAAGCACTGGGATCAAGAACTATCCCCAATCCGAAGATAGGACAGTGGCTTCGACTATACCTATGTTCATGGCACATGAGCCACTAGATAGGTGGTCACTTCATAGTTAATCATCTTTTCAATTCAATTCAATTCAATTCTGTTCTGTTCTATTCCAATCCTCAATTCAATTCCTTATCGTCATAGCTTAACTTCTAATCCAATCTTGTTCATCTTAACTTGACTCAAACTCCAAACTAAACTTATACCACTCGAAAATGACCAACATCATGCGGAAAAATAATGCAGAAATACTTGGAAATACGTACAAAAATACATAAGGAATGCGTACGAAAATACATAAGGAATGCGTACGAAAATACATACAAAATACATACGGAATAAGTACAAAAATACGTACAAAAATACATACGGAATACGTACAAAAATACATACGGAATACGTACAAAAATACATATGGAATACATGCGGAATACGTGTGGAATACGTACAAAGTACGTATAACAATACGTATACAATACGTATAAAATACCTGCAAAATACGGTTAGAAATACATACAATATACGTATACCATACTGTCACAAATACACGAAATTCATACTATACACATATACAAAGGAAACCTTCCCTTGAAATAATTATCTTGTCATATTTTACTCATAACCCTTCTTTTATTCATATTATTACTTTCCTTCATATTGCGACTTATCCCTATTAATTCCTTTTAATGGTAATAATTATGTTGTTACTTTCCTTCGTATTGCAGCTTATCCCTATTAATTCCTTTTATTATAATAATTATAATACTTCCTAAAATTACCTTTTAATAATATTGTAAGTCAAAAGTTAAACTAAAATGGATCAAATAAAATATGAGACTACACGACATTTTAATCTAAAAAAAAAAGGTAATAATTAAATAAATTCATCATAAATTACCTAAACATGATAAAGATCCTATCTTTATTCTTTTGGGTCACTCGACAATTTTTGAGGAAAATAACCAATTTGACACTTTTGATTAATTAAATGCAATCATCAATAATTAAATAAATTAACTTAATTAACATATAAATTATGCAACAACAATAGATCATCAAGATTAATCAAGAACGAGATCAAAATCATTCTTTTATTTACATGAACCACACGACATTTAGGCCTTCTTAACAACATCAAGAACAATTTCAAGAATTGGAAAAAAAAAAAAAACATGTTTTAATAATTTAATCACACTATTTTACACAATCTGATTTAAAGAATTAAATTAATATCGACCGTCTAAAGGTATCAAATACTCTGGAAATTTTGATGGGAGTTAAACATGGGTTCAAGGTTTAACGTGCATAAATTTCGTCCAAAAAAAACGTCATTTACTATTTTTAAGGGATTTTATAACTAACAAATCAGATTAGGCTGTAATCAGTTTCAGATTTTTTTGCCATAGCAAACGAACTTTAAAAATTACGAAAATTCAAAACAAGCTGTAAAACACTATTACTGACTTCCACCTAAAATTTCGTAGCCATCCGAATTGATTAAGTATCTTAATAAATTCGTAAACTAAATCTGTACAGTTTTACCGGTTTGAAAGATTAAATTATTCAAGCAAGAAAAAGGATGAATTTTGCCACGAAATAAATCATGATTCATAATGAAACAGTAAAGAAACTCCCTAAAATTATTCTAAGTGACTCGACAATTTAGAACAACAAGAACAAAAATATTCTTTTTAATTTAAGACTTTAATTAATAATTTAAATAATCAAGATTCATCAAATTTACATAAAGAAATCAAGAAAATAACATCATAATATTCATCATATCATTTGAAAAATTTCAATCCTAAACATGATACTAATTCTAAGCAATCCTACATTGTTCTAAACAATTCCAAACCATATTCTAAAAACTATGAAACTAATCTATCCTAAAGATTAAGTAAAAACAATCCAATTACTTTTGAAGGAATGATATGGTTCGAATAATCACCAAGGTTAACGATTTCTTTGTGTTCTTTAAGGTTTCTTTAAGATTCTTGATCAATCTTTAAGGGTTGAAGCAATAGAAAAGGGTTAGGAATAATTTTAATGATTGATCTTTGAAGGATGATAATTAAAGAAATTGGTTGTTGTAGTTCTTCCTATTGGCTGTGTAAAATGAAAAGAAAATAAGGGTCTAGGTTTACTATAATTTAGTAAGCAAAGTAGAAAGAGTAATAAAAATAGGGTTTTTCTAGAATGGATCAAAATAGATGTAACATTTAATATATAGGGTAGAACAAATTAAAGAAATTAATCAACAAGAAAAGATGGGGTGACCGAAAATATTGAAGGGAAAAAGGGTTAAGAGTTCCTAAAATTTAGTAGAAAAAAAATATGAGAGCAAGAATAAAAATAGGATTTTTGGAAAGGTCAAAATAGATAAAGGTTTAATAATAATATTAAATAAAAGAAATTAAAGAAACAAGAAAAGAATGAAAGGGGAAACTGTGTAACACATAAATCAAAGGGAATAATTGGGCTCAGGTTTTGGCAAGATAAAATAAAAAAAGTTCGAGCCAGGATTAAAAATAGCTGGACTGCTACAAATAAAGTTAATAATTAATTAAATAATAATCAATTAAATATTCAATTAATTATATATTTAATTAATTATGAAAAATTTAAAATATCCCGAAATTTCGGGGTATTACAACCTTACTGACGTCCCGGCCAAGATGTCAACTGCCGGCACCTAGCGGTGCCGGCTACCAGGCGTCAAGACCGCTAACCCGTAATCCACGCCTGCGAAGGCACTCACACGTTGCCGGACCCAGAAGCTGCCAGCCCCAAACTGGCAGTTACTGAAAGCCAAAGGGAATCTTTTAGCAGTGGACCCAGTACACCACGTGGCACCCGTTTAGGGCACCACTCAAGTGCACACGCCCCACTCACTAACAAACTAACTAACTCAACCTATGAGGGACTTACACGTGGCGACCCACTCAGAGTTATAACTAACTCTGAGCACACGATCTACATGACCAGTCCCCATGGGACACGTGTCCCTGCCAGCCTCCATACAGGCCGGCAGGGTGCTAAACCTCTCTCTTATAAATAGGAGATGATCTCACCATCAAAAGGTACATACTCTTTCACTTACAAACTCTCTCTCTCTTTCTCTCTTATTGAATCCCATTGCTAACTTGGCATCGGAGGGTTTTTCCCCGGAAACACCCCGGGGTCAGCTCACCGTTTGTTCACTGTGCAGTTCACCACCACACAAGACACCAAGAACAGCAACCAGCTACTTGTTGGAACAAATTTCAATAATTGTAAATAAAAAAATAAATAAAATTTTAATTTGGTTAACTAATCTACCGATATTTTAGGAGAATAATATCCAATAAATACTCTGTACGTAGGTGAATGATACGTTTAGTATTCAATTTAAATATATGGATAAAAAGATAATAATTTAAAAAACGGTGGTGTATATAAATAGATATATTATACATATTAAAAAATTCATATAATATAGTATTTATCTAATTGTTTTTATATGATTATTTTAATTTCAATATAATTGTAAATAAGAAAAAAAAAATCAATTTGGTTAAATAATCCACCGATATTTTAGGACAATATTATCCAATAATGGCTAAAAATATGGCTGAATGATACGTTTAATATCCAACAATTATGGTCTATAGATAAAAAAGATGTTTTTTTTTTTGGTTGATTTGAAAAGTACCAAAATAACAAATTCTTATTATAAATACATACCCATCTCATCAGAAATATTTCACCCTAATTTTCTTTCTTCACTCATAAACACACATTCGTCAAAACTAATCACAATTCTTTAAGAAAAACAAAACAAAAAAAAAAAACCCTTAGAAAAATAATAATAGTTCGTAGCTTAAAAAAATTAAATTAAGATGGCAAAAACATCAATTGTTTCCTTTGGAGAGATGTTGATTGATTTCGTTCCTGATGAGGCTGGTGTTTCCTTGGCTGAATCTCGTGGTTTCATCAAAGCCCCCGGTGGTGCCCCCGCCAATGTCGCTTGTGCCATCACCAAGCTCGGTGGCTCCTCCGCCTTCATCGGCAAGGTTCTTTAATTTAATTTTTATCCCATTGTCTTTTTTTTATTATGATTTTTTGTTAGTTTTGATTGTTCTTAATTTTAAACACATTAAATTCAAAATTATAGTTTTGTAGACATGTAGTGATGCAAAATCGATATGTTTGCCCGCTCTCATAGAACTTTTAGTTTTAAAATCGTAACTTTTTTTACTGTAAATTTATAACTTTTGTGTACACTTTTTTTTTTTAAAAGTTTTTAAAGAACCTATAGTTTTATGCTAAAAATTACTCCTTTCTTAACATATTAATTGCAACGATTTGATTTTTTTTTCTTTTGTACTTTAATGGTAATGAATTTATAGTGTAATTTTATTAAGTAGGAACCTTATAATCTCCATGGAAAACAAATTTTCATTCCCAAGCTTCAATTTTCTTCTTATTTTTCATTCCCATCTATTACTATTGGGGAAAGTGGTATTTGATGGGAATGGATATTTGTGAAGAAAATTAGATAAATTGGATCTAAGTTAGCACCACCATGGGAATGAATTTTGATTTCCCTTCCAAATTTAGTTATAAATTCATTCCCATTACCATGATTTATAATTACCAAATGGGCCGCTAGTATAAAAATTATAACTTTTTACCACAAATCTATAACTTTTTAATTAACAACTCATTACATTCTTTTGGTAAAAAAATATCCGTCAAACAGTCTAACACGAGATTCATCGTTCATAAATAGGTGGGAGATGATGAGTTCGGGAAAATGCTAGTGGACATACTAAACAAGAACGGGGTGAACACGGAAGGTGTATGTTACGACAAGGAAGCAAGGACAGCCTTAGCCTTTGTAACATTGAAAAATAACGGTGAAAGAGAATTCATGTTTTATAGAAACCCAAGTGCTGATATGCTATTGAAATCAGCTGAGCTGAATCGTGAGCTAATAAGCCAAGCCAAGGTGTTTCATTATGGCTCCATCAGCTTGATTACTGAGCCATGCAGATCGGCTCACATTGAAGCCATGAAAGTTGCTAAGGAAGCCGGTGTTTTGCTCTCTTATGACCCTAATTTGAGGGAGATGCTTTGGCCTTCTCTTGATGCTGCTAGGGAAGGTATCAAAAGTATCTGGAACCATGCCGATATTATCAAGGTTTGTTGCTTGCTTGCTTTTTCACCCTTTTCTTTGAACAAAATTAAAAATTAAAAATAAAAAAAACTTTTAATCATTATTCATTTAGATCAAAAGTTTGCACTCCCTTTGTTTTTTTTTTTATAAATAACTTTGACATTATTCATCCAACTCACTTTGACCGTTCATTGTTATTTATACATACAGAAAAACATAGTCATGTGAGGTCTTGTTTGATTCAAATCGGAATACACTTTTCAAATATATTAATTTAATAATTTTTACACTTATATATTTACATATATTATGAATCCAAGTTGTATTTCGACAAGTGTGAAAAGGGAAGTGTTACATAAAAAAAAGATTTGGATTATATTTTAAATTTGATTGCCTCATTGGGTTATTTTCTTTTTTAACATTGAATGCCCGTCTCTCTGATAGATCATACATATTTTCAGGTAATGTTATATATGTATGTAGCCTTTACGATTATGTATAAGAATTGAACGCATTATTTAAAAATTTATGACAAAATAAAGCACTAATGGGCTAATGACTATGTATAGCATTTTCCTATATTTTTAAAAAAAATCGTGAGACTGTGTGATCGGTACGTATTCATTGTTAGATATTTTTTTTGTATATTTTATCAATCGAAATATTTTTTTGGGGAAATTTTAGCAATTAATTAAATTAAATTGGTTGGTGGTTTAAGGTGAGTGATGTAGAATTAGAGTTCCTAACACAAGGAGATGCAACCAAGGAAGAAGTGGTGAAGACTTTATGGTTTGAAGGCCTTAAGCTCCTTCTTGTCACTGATGGTGAAAAGGGTTGCAGATATTTCACTCAGGTTGATTTATTATTATTCATTACTTTAATTTATATTATTTTTATTCAATTTTAGACTAATCAATTTAATCAATTTATTCTTGAATTTTACCATGGTTTTTTCTAATTTTGGGATGAAATAATAAATTAAATTGCAGGAATTTAAAGGATCAGTGAAAGGCTATTCTGTAAAGACAATTGACACAACTGGAGCTGGAGATGCATTTGTGGGATCCTTCCTTTATTCCCTTGCCAAAGACCCTTCAATCTTGGCGGTACATATCATATTATTATATTTTTTCCCTCTTATTTATTACTCCCTCTGTCTCAATTTATTTGTCCCAATTTGATTTTGGGTTGTTCACACGTGAACTTTGACTTTATTTAATATAATATATGTAAGAAAAAACATAGTCATGATGGATCAGTTTAATTCGTGTCAACATGTACTTTTTAAATATATAATTTTTTTATTGTATATAGTTAAAGATATTTTTATTTAAAGTTGTGTTTCGTGAGACGCGAAAAAGATAATGTAGCAAGTAAATTGGGACGGGTGGAGTATTAATCTATCCTATCTTGTTTCAAACTTTTGATACTATTTTTGGAAAAATTAACCGAAATAATTCGATCGACCTTTTGATTTTATAAGGGTGTATTTCAAAATTAATTTTAAGAACGGTTGATAATATGTTTATTAATAAATTTATCATGATATCATTTCGGATTGAATGTTGATAAAATATCAATAAAGACGATGGTGCAGTATCATACTTCATTTATTAATCTTATAATTAATCGCTCATAATTTAATTTTAGGAGATTGATGTCTTGATGTTAATTTTTCCCCCAATTTTTTTTTTAACAAAAATTTTAAATTGAACAATTTTTTTTTTTTTATTTTTAAAAAAATGTAGGATGAAAACAAGCTTAGGGAGGCACTGAAATTGGCGAACGCTTGTGGAGCTATGTGTACAACACAGAAGGGTGCCATCCCTGCTCTCCCAAGTCTTTCTCAAGCCCTTGACTTGGTCAAACAGGAAAACTGAAGCTATCTTTGAAGAATTTTTAAATTTTTTTTGGTAGTAGTAGTTTTAATTTTCAATTAGTAGTTTTAATTTTCAAGTAGATAGAATAATGAAGCTTTCCAATAATAATAATAATATTATTATTATTATATGCTTCAATTAGGGATTTTTCTTTTCAGACTCTTTTATCAAATTGTCAATGTTCCTCAAAATTAATGGCAAGTTTTTGTGTTTTATTTCATCTCATTTTTCAATAAAAATTGTCAATTTGTGATTCTATGGCGCAAAAATCCATTTTAGATCAAGGTAATTATGATAAGCAAATCTTGGCATATTATAACAACAAATCCAAAACTAAGTATCACAAAGTCAAGGTTGCATGAAAACAAAATATGTTACCATTTGTTTGTTTTTTATTTGAGAAATTAGAAAGTTTGGTCCCAATTTTTTTTCATTATGGCAATTGGCATCATTCCAAAGTCTATGTTATCATAGCGATGATATTTTTGCTTTAAAATTGTAACTTTTTAGCATAAAATTATAACTTTTTATAGTACTACCTATTAGATATTTTTCTTCGCTACATTACGTCGTATCTTTGCAACTTAAAATTAACGAAAGTAGTATGCAATTTAATTAGTTGTGTAAACAATCATTGATTTTCAGTAAAAATTTTTTTTTACAGTTTTTTAGTTAAAAGTTATGTCAGACCATTATACAATTATAGGCTTATAGCCGAAATGCAACCTTATACTTTCTCCGCTCCATATTAATTGCAACACTTTGATAAAAAAGCTCTCACATATTTTATCGAAGTGTTACAACTATTATGGAGCGTAACAAGTAATTTTATTTGGCTATGATTGGATTTGCCATATCAAAGAGGGAACACAATGAATTATACATAACACCATGAAGAGAGACACAATGGGAAGAACATTATAGCACTCTTTTATATATATTTACTTTTCAAAGGGATAATTTCATCATACAATCTTATATCAATACAAATTTATTATTACATAACATTACCTTATAGGGGGAAAAAAAAAACTAAAAATCCAAAATAAAATTATTTGTACTTTTTTTTCCCTTGCTTTCTAACATGATTCTGCAAGAACCCAATTCCTTTGAAAGCCTTAGAAAATTTCATTCCCATACTTAAATTCATCTTTCCAGCAGATAATTTCAAAGCTTGCAAGCAACAAAACTTACCATTATTATCATCATCATCATAATACTCATCTTCATCATCTCTTACCATCATCATCAATTCCTCAATTTTATGATCTCTTTTTTTGCTACTCTTCTTCTTCTTATTATTATTAGTCTCTTCTTCTTGTTTTGACTTCACAATGCTTGATGACTCTGTTTCATAAGTTTCCCATAACAAATCCATCCCTTCTTCACTTTCACCACCATTGAAATTTGAATTATTGACGCTTTTATTATGCCTTTCTTCAAAGATCTTACATGCCAAAGTTCTCCTCCATTCTTTTTCTTTCCTCATAGAACCAAAACTCCCCATATAGGGTTGCCCACCAAGTGTTTGTGAAAATGATTCAGTGAATTTTTCATCATCATAATCAAGCTTTAAAGAAGCGCTTTTTGGTGTTTTATTTGCCTCGGATCCTCTATTTTCCTTTGCTGTAATTGACTCTAATTTTAACTTCACTTCTTCTTTTTTTATGTTCTTGGTTTTTGTGCCCACTTTTTCTTGCTCCATAGTCAAATTTTCACACTTATCACCTTTTCCATGTACCTCTTGGTAAACTTTTTCTCCCCCAAAATCAACTGGGTATTCTTGAATCTTGTCACTCTCAAATGGGGTTTCTTCACTTACCTCAATTGTGGGAATATCAAAGACAACTTTGTAAACTTCAAACTCTTCAATGGGGTGTGATTTGTCATCTTCATCATCAAAATTTGGGTGCAAATTTTCTAAAAGAGTGTTGTAAGCAGTGAGAAAAGCACCTTCTTTGGAGTTGATAATGGAGTGGAGTGGAATGAGAGTGGTAAGTAAAGAGAGAACAAGAAGAAAGGTTGTGAAAAACAGAGGAGAAAGAAAAGAAAGGACCTTGAAGAGGTAAGGAGAGAAGAAGATCAAGTAAGAGAAGTATAGTGGATGAGAAAGAATGAAAGAGATTAAGATAGTGAAGTCAAAGGATTTGCTATTGATGATTTTGGTACTTTGAAAATAATACTCTGTCATTGTTTTTGAATTGTGGGGGAGTGAAAGAATGTCTTGAAAAGAAAAAACAGAGGAGTTGAAAAATGGTGATAATGAAGGGTTGTGTTAGAGCTTGTGTGTTTACTTGGGTCTTTGATTTGGTGTTTTGGACATTGAAGAAAGGAAGTGGTTGAAAGAGAAGTGAGATTATGGGAGTGAACTCGGCGTGAATAAAGGGAAGAAAATGGAAAGAGAGGGAAAGAAAGAAAGTGAAAGGGGGATCATAAGATTGGACAAAGAAAGGCTAACTAACAAATGAAAAAGGATAGGACTATTGAATATTTCACTCCTATCTTACTCCAATCCCCCTTATACAGTGTAGAAGTGTTACTCCAAAGCCAATTAGGCACTCTCCAAAGCCAATTAGGCACTCTCAGTGGATGAAAATTTGAGTGTATTCTTATCACTATGGACTATCGTATTGTAGTGTTATATCATATATCACATTAAAATATTAAATAAATAAAAGTTGAGTAAAATAATGTGTATCCCACATTAAAGAAAAGAGAAAGTTAGTTCCACTTTATAAAACTAAAGAGTTACCCCCCTATGAGCTGGAATCTTCTTAGATTTGTAAAGTTTATCTTCGCGATGAGTATAGCTAAGATCCGTTTATCATGGTATCAAAGCTAAGTTCACTTAGATTGTGATATGGGCTAGACTTATGGACAACTCACATGCGAGGGAGAGTGTTGAGCCCATGTGCGAAACTACATGTGAGTGAAGTGAGGAAATTAGTTCCTTAGCCTATAAAGTGGAGACAACCTTCTTTTTTCTTCAATGTGGGATACGCACTCCTTCACTCCAAATAATACAATGGAATCCTAAGTTCAGGACTAAGAGTAGGTGGCATTGGTCCTAACATTTTACGGGCTTTAGGTAAAATGATAAGATGGGACCCTACTTCTAACATTTCCAAATTATTCTTAAGTAATGTGAAAAAAATATTATTAAAAATATGTTTTATTATGTTACACCAATAACATTTTTTTCAAAATAAAAAAAATAAAATAATAAAGGAGGTGTTCTCATGCATAGAAACGAGAATTTATTTATTTATTTTAAATTCGATAATTTAGGTGGTAATTAGTATTAGACCTTGAGTTGAGTTTTATTGTAGGTCATCCGATTCAATTTGACCGACGCACGCATCTAAAAGGGGGAGAATAAGAAATCGTCACCAATGTGTCATGTGTGCATTCGTACAATGATGTTCCAACCTAAGAACTCAAATTTAACGTTCGCACGACTTAAGTTTTTGGCCTGTGCTGTGTGTATCAGTAATGACAAGCAAATAAGCAATACCCTAGTGTCTATCAGTAATTAGTAATTACCGCCTAAACCTTGGCTTTTCTTGTAGCTGGAATCTATGAGGACTCATCTTTCAACCTCCATGTGTATAAAATATAGGGTTGGTAAAAAGTTTTTTTTTTTTTTTCTATAAGTAGTTGATACTTTGATTCTTGATGTCTCCTACTCCACTCTTTAATTTGATTGATTATCCACGAGAATGATGCATGTTGATCTTATAGCCTTATAGAGTTATAGGGATGGCTAGCATCATTTCTTTTCTCAAGAAAAGGTAAAACTATTATGGAGAAAGGAAATCAAAGTTGGTCATAGTCCCCACACATGCTCCCATCAAGTTTTAAATAAAGTGTAATAAGGTTTAATCGAGTGTAATCAGTTTAATAAGATTTGATTAGATCCAATTATTTTTAATTAGAACTAATCAGGTTTAATAGGTTCAGAAAGTTCAGAAAAATTCAATTCAAATAAGTTCAAATTTAATGAGTTGAAGAGAACGCATCGTAAGTTTAGAAAAGTTCAATTTAGATAAGTTCAATTTGTTTTTATACTCAAAGCTAATCAGATTTAACAACAAGATACAAGAACTAGCTATATATTGCAATTGTGTTAATATTAGAAATTTACTTGTAAATGCAAAAGTTACTTTACTTTACATTTGACAAAGAGATTATAAAGTAACTTTATGATTTGAGTTATTAGTTATAATAATTCTTGATAGATTGATTCATCCTTTCTTGAGAGCCAAAGGCCCAAAGCTCATGTATTTATATCAACTACAATTTAGTAGAATCATTTTTGCATTTTTAAGGTGTGATGTTTGATTCTCACCAACAATAAATTCTCTACCAACTCCTAGCTAATTAATGTCGGCATGATGCTCCTACAAGAGTAGCCATAAATTGAGACCCAATATACCTTAAAATATATGCAAAATCACATAACAATCTATCCTTGTATATTTCATTATTTAGAATTAAGAACCTAGCATGCTTGTAAGACCTACCATATACGAAAACTCTTTCATGTGATTACCATGCAGTATGCTTATAATATAATACAGTATAATATTTATGTTATATATTTAGAACAGTTACGGATTGTACAAGAAATCCAAACGGTGCACTAATATTTTCTACATATTATCTTTTGAGAAATGAGAAACAAAGCAACGTGAAGATCAATGAGCCAACATAAAAGATGAACCGTAGATATTAGAAAAGGGTACAAAGAGCACAAAGAGCACAAAAGACTTTTGAGCTATATATATGAAAATAGAAGGATGAAAATGACGGACGGATTTGATGCTAAAAAGGGTTTGGTAAAGTTGGTATGAGGAAGATAGGCACATGAAATCAATAATTTCGTTGCAACGACTGTGCATTCCGTTTGAGTAGAGAGTATGCCGTTGCTTTGCCTTTTCTTTGGTGCCCTTGTTTGTTTCTCACCTCTTACTTTCTTAGGTCCCATTCTTTAAACTTATTCTTTAAAATTTCAATTCAATTTAGACAAATTCAATTTAATTTTAGTTCAATATCTGCTGAATCTAAAATTTTATTTAATTCAATTCATTTCAAACAAATTCAATTCGAATTACTTAAAACTAAAAAAACAAGGCCTTAATATTGGAGGGGGAGGGGGGTGGGAGAGGGGGGGGGGGGGGAGATTTTGTATGGGGGCAGGATAGGGCTCAATTCCTACTGGCACCCTCAAGTTCAAACAGCTATAACTTTTTCGTTTCAAGTTAGAATTTGGCATATGACCTACTATTGGAAAGATTTTTTAATCTAGTTTCCAATGCCACTGGAATTGCATCAATTCAATGTCTGCAGATCAAGTTCCCAAAGAAATTTTACACAGTCCATTTGTAAATATGTCATGTCCATTTGCAAACATAATATCACTCTGATCAGACCAGATTAAAAAAAAATCAGACAAAATAGACACACCCAATGAGTAAAGAGGGTAAAACGAGGCTGAAGAAAAGGTTTTTTTCCCTGATTTTTTTTTCTAAAAAAAAGAGGGAGAGAGAAGAATCACCCAAATACCCAATAATATCATGACATTGGAAGGCTAGAGAAAACCAACTTACCCACCAATTTACTTTACCACTTTAAATGACTCTATCATAATCATTTCTTTTTCTTTGATAAACCATCATAATCATTTCTTTTTGTTTGTAAACCATCATAATCATTTCTGTTATATCGTTAATCATCACAGAAAATTCAGTAGTTAGGAGTCATAGAAACAAACTCTTAACTGGATAATTTACCATCTTCACCTTCAGCTAGGTTAAAGCTTCTTTTGACTAATTGAATAAAAACATCAAACTACTAGTGACATCTTTTTCGAATTCTGGCCCCACCATTTTTAACTTCGTGAAATTGAAGCCAAAAAAAAAAAAAAGGCTAATAGAACTTCCATGCACCCGATTCTATTCTGTAACAAACTGCATAAGAGAGACACATTTTCACTTTCAGGCCATGAGATGACCCCATGACAAAAACTCATGAGTAACGCTTGATAAAAGAATGATACAACACAATCCCAAACATTCATGAAACTTAAACATGAAACTTATTTGGGTTAAGTGAAGTAACAAAGTAACCAGGTTAGGTTGATACGACACAACTCATTTATAAATCCCAAGCTTGATACAAAGACAGGTATCAACCCAATTGCAAATAGGTAGAGTTAGGGTTAGTAGGATTCAAACCGGCTATGTAAATGGGTTGAAACGGGTTGACACGAACTCAACCCATCTATATAATACTCGGGCAAGGTATAGGGTTGTTGATCGAATCCATAGTATAGTCAATCTCACACAAACACAACAGGATTCAGGATTAATAGGATTCAACCCGTTTATGTAAATGAGTTGAAATGAACCCAACACAACCCGACTCGAACCTATTCCCAGCTCTAGTCATGTATCATATAGCCAGCACCCAAATAGAATTCAACCCTATTTAGTAACTCCCACACCTCTTGGCCTCTCATTTCCTCGCATCTCATTATAGGCTACATCTGATCATTGCAAGCAATAACACAAATTTTGAGGAAGGAGAAACAAAAAGAGGAAGGTCTAGGAATTAACCCATAGAAAGTTCAATACTAAGAACCGTTAATGTTTCACGGTCGAAATCCACAAATCTACTTGAAGATCACAAGCTCAAATGCAGCCATGACACAAGAAAATTTAGATAAAAGTCACCAGTCTATGCAACAAGCACTTAACTCTTTCTTACAAAACGAGTCATTGATATCACTGTAGCTACTACATACCAGCACCAAATGATTGACCAACAAACTTTTAAACTATTCGTTCATGACAGGCTTATTTTCGTTGGCTTTTGGTCTTTGATCCTTTGGCTTTTGCTCTTCAGTTCTCCTGCACAATCACCAAAGATAAGAAGCTTGCCAGCACAAATACAAAATATAGCAGATACAAAATCCAAATGGCTTGCATCAAGAGAGAAAATAGACTAGTTAAATCTTCCTTAACTCCCAAATACTCTATCATAGGCATCAAATATTGGAAATATCAATCACACAACAACAATATTTTAGTATGTAATTATGCATTGCCAAAAATATATATATTTTCGTATGTGTGATAAGTGGTTACTTCTCCATTGGTAATGGGCAAAAAAATCTCACAAAAAAAAAAAAAAAAAAAAACAATTGTTACACCAAACCCATTAGACATGCACAGCTGCCTATGGATACTCAGATATGAACCTCTTATGAACAGCAAAAGACAATGTAGAACATAAATGTTGAGCAAAAAGAGAATATAGAAAAATGTAAATGCCTTCCAACCAAAAAAATAATAATGTAAATGACAACAGATTTTGGTATAAAAAGTGGTTGAATATTCCACAAAACAAATTGGGCCATCACTAGAGCATGAGACATGTTGGACCTATTCAATCCATTCCACATAATAGTCTTCAGATTCATATTCAAAAGCCCAAACCCACTCTCCTATATCTAGCTTTCTCCACTCATGGGAAGGAAGGATAATAAGCAAGGATGAATATACTAATTGAGCCTTTCTCAGACCTTAATGTGTTTAGAAATGATAGCTGAACTGAAGTCTCAAGGGTCTAATGATAGAGATATGACCAACATTTAGGGCTAATATTGCATTATTCGGGATGCTACCAAGTAGTAAAATGCCTGCCCGAAAAGTGCTTTCACAAAACAAAACTGAAAAAAAAAACCTTGTCTAAGTTAAAATTCAAAGGCAATACAGTATAATCTGGATTTTTCGTTTTAGAGGATCTGAAAACAACGTATTATCCTTTAAATTCCAAGTTGCTAAGCTTCATATCCAACGGAATTTGACATCCCTATAACCAAAGCAATTAGCAGGATTTGAACATCACCCAATAGTAAAAATGTCTACTTGTTGTATCTCACATGGATACCCTTCTAGGCCTAGATGTTTATTATAATAAATAAAAAATCAATAATACCCATAATTTTGAAAGATTGGTGGGAAAAGAACAATCTAAGTGAGATTTGTATCTAATGCCATTTGGCATTCCGAAGGCAAAGAATTCAGGCTGTAAAAGGTAAAATTTACCTGAGTAGCTTAGATAATTGTGGAATGGTTGGATTCCTAGATAACTTTCTAGGATATGATCATAACATAGATAAGATAATGGGAGCATAAATATTTTCTTCTCATTCTTCTCCCCCACAAATTACAATTGCTTGCACCCAAGTGTTACATAGCATTGGTACTATAATTTATAGATTGAAACATGAAAAGGGCTTTTGAAAACTACAGCTAAAATTGTATTTTTACAATAACTCAAGAGTTTCCAACTTAATAGCACTCACGAAAATAAATTTATCATTGATTGTCCACATCCATAATAGGCCAAAACCCTAAGATATAGGACTAAAGATCACAAAAACCAATAAGTTTAATGATGTTCTAGGGAACAATCTGTGCTTCACTACCAGAAAGTAGCTTCATAAACTCTCTCCCACACAATATTAATTCATATATCGTATTCACAAATGCCTACACTCCAGTAAACTTTACAAAATTCTGAACATTTATCAGTGCACATATGACAATTCCAACTTTCACATAATGATTGCTATCCAATGTAACACTCTAGAACTTCATAGCCAAATCTAAATCTTCAAATACAAAGGCCATACTCATGTCACCTTCACCTCCAACACTGGAACCTGCATCACAATCATGAATCACCTACCTCTAGACTAGGCTAGTAAGGCTACCCATCCTCACCCACCCAACCCCTCACTTATTAACACAAGAAACAGTCACGGGACATTGAAACATGTTTAATGTTCAGTTTGCATCCAATAACACATGAAAATGAGGTACAAATAATACCCCATACCCAAATTCCGCGCATCAACCTACCACCTACGCATATATGAAAAATTGAAAACCCCAAATACAATGGCTCTCTATTGTTAAATTACATGGGTCCTAAAATCCCCTCTATTTTCTTCCTCCTTAGTCCACATTTTTTAAAAAATTCTATTGGCTGTTGTATGTGGGGTCTACATACAATAGTCGTATGTGTACCATTTCTCAAATTTTGCACAGGAATAGACTCATTAAAAGACAGCACCATCAAACAACTTCCCAGGAAAATCAAATTAAACCAATTATCTTTTCTTTACCAGGTTCTTGATGAACAAATAACAAAATCTAAACCAATAATTTTAGCATTTCAAGAAAATTAAATCCCAGGAAAACATATTTAGGTAAGAAAACAATTCGAGAATTTCACAACCAAAACATATACCACTCAGTTAAAAAAACAATCAAGAAAATTAAACAGAAATGAAAACAATCATTTCAGCATCACAATCAAAATGAAGATGCATTTCTCCTATCTTTTGAAGCCAAACTAAACATCCTATTGATTGACAACAACAACCAACAACAAAACATCATTAAGCTAAGACCTATCAGAAACACAGTATAAAAAAGGAAAAGGGAAAAAATGAACGGAAACTAAGTAAAAATATATCAATGAAGATAGACAGAGAGAGGAGACAGAGAGTGATGCCTCTTTTCAGAAGTTCCACCCTTCTGGCTGAGGAAGGAACGAAAGAGATGTGAGTTGACGTCGTAAATCATGGTGTGGCCTTCCCTTTCCTTCCCTTCCCTTCTGAAACCCTAGAATGAATGAATGTGATATTCGAAGCTCCCAGAAAATTTCTACAGATTGAGGTTGATTAACTGTCGTCGCCTCGTTAAGGAGGTTTTATATGCGGCTGCTTAAGTACCTAGGTATGCACTCAGCCAGACCGACACCAGTTTGGAAAAAAAAATGTCAAATTGTTCAGTTAATACGTTATGAATAGAGTACTAGATTAGTTTTGTTATTGATAAAACGGTGAGGCTCCGATAGAGGTGGCAAACAGGTCGATTGGGTCGGGTACATCATTTGGGTCAGGTGACTCAGGTCAATTTGAGTGTACGAGCTTTTATTTTTGGGTTGGTTAGATTCGGTTTTCGCCTGTTATATTTAAGGGCACAATAATCAAAATTATACATATTAATATTTGAGCTATTCGGGTTATGTTCTGGTAGATGATATAATGTGGATCCGGATATGTTTCAGGTATCGGGTTGGGTCATTATTCGTAACACATAAGAAAAACACAGTCATTATGTAGGGTCTCATTCGTGGAATTGAGTATTTCATGAAAAAGGAGGGAGGACACTTAAACATTTTTTATAATTTATGAATAGTCAAAATTATAAAAATAAAAATATGTTTTCACAGTATTATGTAGGGTCTCATTCGTGCAATTTTTGCACAATAGTTTTGGTATCAGTTTTGTACTTTTGTGCATGCCTTATTTATCAAATCAAATAAATTTGTAGTAATGCCATTCTATTAATTGCAATACTTTACTTCATAGAAAAATAATAATTTGGCATGTGAAAGTGCTAAATATTTCCTTATCCTTATTAAATAAAAAGTAGACCATTTGACCTAATATTTTCACTTTAATTAATAAGTATGAGTTGTTAAGTTGTTAAATTGTTATTTTTTTTCTTGGTTACAAGCTAAGTTAATGCTTGAAAGTCTCGTAGCTTCACCATTATAATATTTGAACATGTGTGCAGTTGAATGCGACCCTCTGTGGGCATCTTCAATGCTCGAGATTATCCTATAGTGGGTTTTGGTTACTGTTGGCACTTGGCTCTGGTCAATGATATCGTAGCCAACCTTTAACCTGGCGTATCCCAGCTCGCAAGGGATGCCTCGCCCACATAACATTTGTTGTGGTGGTGGTCAAATCGATTCAAGTCATGGTACCTTTTGACTAACCCAAACTGGCCTATTGGTCACCCTAGGTTCAACCTAATTGTGCATTCACACTATCCCAATTTTCTTTAGGCCAGTTCAATTTCTAATCCCATTACTCAATGTTAAGCCTAGTCCATTAGCAAGCTCAATCCACTAGTCCAAGACCACTACTTCTAGTCCACTAGGTCAAGCCCATTAATTGAAGCCCAATTTGGTCCTTTTCCAAAATAGCAAGCTATATAAAAGTATAAAACTGAAAATATCCTCCATTTTTTACGCTATCCTCCTCCACTATCCATCAAAAAAAAAACTTTTCATTTCCATTTTCTACTTGCAACATTATTTTCAAATTCTATGAAATTATTGCCACTCACATTCACAGTTTTATTTTTATTTTTTTTTATTTTTAATGATTAGTAAAAGGAATTGACCGCTTGAGAGACTTTCTTTCTTAACTCAACAAAAACACTATCACTCTTCCCTATTACCATAATTCAATCAATCCATTACAAGTTTACAAGAACTTTGAGCCATGACACATACACTAATGGCCCGCTTAGTAGCGGGTTATAAGTGGTTGTAGTTGAAATGAATTTATAACTAAATTTGGGAAAATTAAAATTCATTTCCATGGTGCTGCTAGTTTGGTTGTTACTAATAAATTGCGGTAATGGTAATGAATTTTAAGTGTAATTTGTTTAGGAAGAACTTCATAATCCCCATGGAATATATATTTTTCATTCCCAAACTTGAAATTTCTTCTTATTTTCTATTACCATCCATTACCATGGGAAAAAAGCGGTATTAGATGAGAATGAATATTTGTGAAGAAAATTAGATAAATTATTACTAACACCAACATGGGAATTGATTTAATTTTCCTTTCAAATTTTAGTTATAAATCCATTCCAATTACCATTATTTATAACTGGCTACCAAACGGGTCGTTAATCTAATGGTTATAAAAGGGTAACTTGGTTCTCATTTTCTCACTTAAGAGTAGTCCCAATGGTAGATCCAAAATTTTAGACCATCAATTATTTTAGTCTAATATTAATTTTTACCCCGTATGATTTATTTAGGAGTAGATCATTTATTGGTTGGTAGTTTTTATCAAATAGAAAGAGAATTAACCACCTTTATTTATTCTCTTTCATCAAATTGAACGTACATTGTAAATAATTTATCTTAGGCTCTGTTCTTTAGGACTGATCTGATCTGAACTTATTTTATCTGATCTGATTAGGTGGGGTATTATTTTGCAAAAGTATAAAATTAAAACAAAGCTGAACTGATCTGATCTGATTACTGTAACTTTTAAGTCCAAAAGAACAGGGCCTAGTTGTATCTACACAATATATATATATATTGCACTGTTTTTTTTTTGTTTTTTTTTTTTTGGCAAGGGGGAAAACAAGTTACATATCACGTACATTGCACTGTTGTTAATACTGAGGTGGGAGATGTTATCTCCACACGCTTGTATGGCAGATTGCCCATCCGATCATTGTTCACGTAAACCCGTCGGTGGTCTTACTCTACTGTTTATTGTCGTACTTCGAGTATTAATGTTTTACACGATATGAGGTAAAGTTTACCTCGTGATTACTATCAATTTTATTACAGGAATATTGTAATTACTCAATACATAAGTATGATAGTTTAGTGATATAAACTCCTAGATAAAAAAATAGATTTAAATAGGCAGATAGAGTGAAAAATGAATAATTTATTAAATTCACAACAAAAGTAAAGTTAAAAAAAAAGCTATAAATGAGTTACTTTTTTTTTTACTAAATATAGTAAAAAAAAAATATTTGTTGCAACGATTGTGTTACAGCTTAAAATAGAAAAAGTTGTGAGTATTGCGATACACGGGTATTACTTTACAATTATCCACTTTTATTAAGCTACTAGCTAGCTTATTATTGAAGCAATAGGAAAACAAACTAGTTGAGGGAGAAGATAAGCTCAAGCAAGCTAATTTGCTTGAAATTTTTGGAGCAACAATAATATAGAGCGGATGTATCCCATTGGAGCAACAACAACCAAAAGCTTAAGCTGATGGCTGAAGCCCATGAATATGTTTTATACTCTATCACTCCTCCTCATATGAAAAGGCCCTCCCATACCTGGCGCAAATCAATTCTACTTTGAAGGAGGGGTGGATGAGATTTGAACCCGTGACCTCTATGTCACGTTGGTTCTGATACCATGTTAGAGGACCATCTCAAACAAAATCTTAAACTGATGGTAAAGGCCTATGAATGTGTTTTATACTCTATCAGGGACCCATCCAAAATAGAAAGGTTGTAATTCCCATTGGAGCAACAATAACATGTGGGGGGTCGTCCAAAATAGAAAGTTGTAGCGCAGCTAACAATTGTGGAAGAAAGTTAGTCCCTATTCTATTTGTTTAGCTCCTCCCTTTTAACAAGTATCAGGTAGTACCCTATTGCTAGGGGGTTCAAACTACATACGAGTTGCTTGGGGTTGGTCTACCTACCTATGTACTTTGTTCACGAACTAGCCTTGAGGTTGAAGTTGGAACAGTCGGAAAGAGGAGTAATTGAAAAATATGATGTGAAATTTCAAGTTTCAATAAACCTTGTCTTAACATAGTGCCGTCACTAATTGTTATTATTATGAATTTATGATCCTTCCTTTCTTTTTCAATTTTTCCATTTGTCTTTTCAGCCTTTTGATAAGCACTTATATTTATTATTACTCATTGGCAAAACAAAAGATTATTAGCAAATATCGCATGCCCCTCATACTTCTCACACTTTCTGGTCTTAACAATTTGCAACTACGCATTCATTACATTGATCTTATTATTATTATTTTTTTTTGGTAAATCTAGGTATAGCTAAAAATAACAATATAAATGTAATTGGATTCATTTTAATGTGCAGAGAAAATATTAAATAACTAAATATCTAATTTTAAAAATAAAGATATATAAATTGTTAAAATTATGACTCTATAAGTGTAATAAGGGCTTGTTTACATTAGCTGAATAGAGCTGAACTGAACTGAACTGAAATGAACTGAACTGAACTGAACTTTAGTGTATTAATTGAACTAAATACAGATGAACTGAACTGAATATAATCTGAAGTAAACAAGCCCTAAGTGACATAATGTCATTTAAACTAAAAAAACAGAGAAATGTAAAATATGTCAGTGTTGCATATCCCTACCACTAGGGCAAACGTGATGCTCCACAAATTAAAAGCTCTCTATCTCATTATTCTTTTGATTGAATTTAATTCTGCTTAATCGATCTTAAACTCATTAGATTATGTACTAAAATGACCTGAAATTTAAGAAATTAAGTTCAAAAGATTAAAGCCTATGAATCCTATAGTTATGGCCTAAGGGTGCCTTAATAATTCTCGGTAGGAATGGTAGTGGAGTGGATAAGCTTAGGCTATGTTTTTCTCAACTTATTTAAGGCCTCTATTGCTTATTATTGAATAAAAAATTATATTAGATCGGATTAGACCAAATCATAAAAATTCATATTAGATTAGAAAAAATCATATCAAAGTTTTTGTATTTGCTTTTATTCATTATTATCTTTAAATTCGTACTAAAATAAGTAATGAAGATTATATAGATGAAAACTACTCATTAGTATGAATATATTGATACATCATTTGATAATTTTTATTCTTAGTGCGTTTGATTCAACTTATTTTAGAAAAGATCATATCAGATAAGAAAATTTCAGATTAGACCATATTAGATTAGAAAAATTTAGGTTAGATCAAAAAAGTTCAAATCAAATCAGAAAAAAGAATATAACTATAAAAATAACTACAGTAAGAAAAGTTCAGATCAGAAAAGTTCAGATTAGACCATATCAGATCAGAAAAGTTAAGATCAAATCTGAAAAGTTCAAACATACCAGATCAGATAAGAAAAGTTAACATCAGATCAGATCAGATCAGAAAATCTCGGACGGATCAAACGCACCCTTAGTGTATAAAGAACGTCAAAATTTTAGTTTAATCATATTCAAAAATTTTAGATAAGATCAAATCAGAAAAAAAAAATTAGTCTTATCAATGAAGAAAGAAAAGGGGCAATGAAAACGTGGACATCCAAAATGGCAAGTCCTCCCATCATCACCATACAATACAAAACTCAAAAGAAGCCCAAAGATGGCAAAGATTGCATGGCATATTGGCAAAAAATAACAATATCCTTCTAATAAGTCAAGTGATTTATAGATTCTCAAAAACTTCCATAATGGGTATTAAAAATTAAAAATTGATTTCAAGGGTAATAGTGGTCAATTATTAAAAAAAGGGTAAGACTTTAGCTAAAAGCCTAAAAGTACATAAATAGATAGAATCATAGAATCACATATTTATACATACATTCATTCATCAACCTCTCAAAAATAATTACACAAGTCCCACCCACATTCCCACATTTTGCTTGTGCGCCATTTTTTTTCTCTCTTTCTCTCTCTCCTCCATTAAAACCACCGCAGTTATTCATCTTCTAAAATAGGGTTTTACAGAAAATGCCCTAAAAAAATAGGGGGATTAATTCGAAAATACTTTTTTTTAAACAAGAAAAGTAGTAGTTGCATGACATCAAGTTTTTATTATTCGCCACCTTCCCTTTTCTTTCATAATTCCTTGATTAAACTAAAGTTTTTTTTTTTTTGCCGCCATTCTTTCAACTCTTGCCGGTATGAACTACTATATCTTTGTCCTTTTCTTTTCAATGTACATGTGATTTTAGCTATATATTTTAGTTTATTATCATGGGCATTAACTAAATTTTTGTTCTGTTTCTTTTTTGCGTGTTAAATTGTTTGTCCAGAGTGTTGATCTTGATGATGCTGAAATTTAGAACAAATTTTTATCTTTATAATATAGATTTATTCATGGGTTTTCATTGAATTGTTTGATGTTCGTCAACTTTTGATTCTCTCTCTCTTTTTTTGTTTCCTGCAATCAGTGGTACTTAATTTTTTTTTTTAGTTCGTTTATATGATTTGTGGTTCGCCCAAAATGTGTCAAAAATAATACAAAACTGACCATTTTCTGATCGCAATTATTTGCGGGCACTTTAGGAAACTATGTGCAATTTCCCTTGTGTTGAATTGATGCATCAAACATTAATTTCAATTTGGGTTTGAATTTGTTTCTGGGATTTCTCTGTCTCTCTTCACACTGTAACAGAGGAGGTAGGTTGTGTAGCTTGACTTGTGAAAGACTTGGAATAAAATCCAAAAGGTTTCATTGGCTTGGGTCTCTTTCTTTGAATTCAACCTTTATCTTTTATGGGATTTTTTTTTTTTTTTGTTTGGTTGGGGTGTTTGTTTGTGGAAAATAACCTATAATAAGCCTTTTTGGTTTTACTTGATTCTTTGATGGAATTTTAAGTTTACTTTTCACTTGTTTATTACTGTATTTTAGAGCTATTTTTCTTGATGATATGCTTAATTATTTAACTACTTTGTTGGGATTTTGGGTCTTATTGTATTCCTGATTTTTTCTTGGTGAAGTCATCAAGTCAATGCCATGTCTCTAAAATTCTACATACATTCTCTGTTTTTATTATTTTTATATTAGCTTTTGACCAATAGGTCAAATTTCACTATGTCTATGAATTTGATCATCTCTAATACAACAGTCTTACTGTTTATCTTTGTTCCTTGTCTCTAAATATGTTTAAATACCTTCTATTTCATCAATCATTAGTTGGGTTTCACTAGTATATATTCTACTTATAGATCTTATATAAAAGCAAGTATTGCACTTACGACCTGTTTGGTTGTTAGTAATAAAACTTGGTAATAGGAGAATGAAGTTATATCATAATTTTAGGAAGGGAAGAAAAGTTATAATCTCCGTGAAAACATAGTCTCATTTCTAAGCTTCAAATTTCTTCATATTTTTCCTTAACATACATTACTATTGGAAATAGTGGCCGTATTGGATGGGAATGAATATATGCGAAGAAATTTAGATAAATAGGAGGTAAGCTAGCACTACCATGAGCATGAATATTGATTTTCCTACCAAATTTATACATAATTCATTTTGATTATCATCATTCATAACTGATTTACCAACCGGGCTGTTAAAGAATTTGAGTACCTTTATCTTAGTGTATATTTGTCTTTATGATTCAACAAACAATCTTGAATTTCAATTATATGTGTGTCTATTTTGTGCAATGGTTACTTTTTTTTTTTGTGTACAAATTAATGTATTCACTTCTGTTTATGTAAACCACTTCTTAGTTGAACAATGGTGAGCTTAAGAAGGCGCAAGCACTTGGGGTTCTGCAACGGTATGATCTGATCAAATGAAACTTACCTTATTTGGTTTCTTCTTTGCTCTGTCATGATTGTCATCTACTCAAACTCTAACGGCCCGTTTGGTTGTTGGTAATAAATTGTGGTAATTGTAATGAATTTATAATGTAATTTTGTTAAGGAGGAACTTTATAATCTCCATGGAAAATAAATTTTCATTCCCAAGCTTCAATTTTCTTCTCATTTTTCATTCCCATCCATTACTATTGGGGAGGGTGGTATTTGATGGGAATTGATATTTGTGAAGAAAATTAGATAAATTGGAGCTAAGGTAGCACCACCATGGGAATGAATTTTGATTTCCCTTCCAAATTTAGTTATAAATTCATTCCCATTACTATGATTTATAACCGGCTACCAAACGGGCCGTAAGAGTCTAAGGTGTGTATTGATATCTAACACTATATATCTGTGAAATTACAGGTGTAGAGAATTCCATTCTCACCCTCGAAGATGCTACTACCCATAGCTCAAATAGTGTGCATCCCATTCCTTTATATGACCTGAATATACGCGCAGAGGATGTAAGTTTTACAAGTACCATTATTTCTCACCCAAGTGTCTTATAATAAGTAGGACTCAAATGTATATATATATATATAGTTTCTTAATCATTAGATGTTTATAGGTTTGGCCTTTGGCCCATCTTTACACTAATGAAAAAAATGGAACATCAACATTATTGTTGAAAGTTGAGACTTCAATCTGCACCTTTTGAGTAATTTGATGCTGTACAATTGATATATAATCTGATAGTCGTAGGCTCGTAGCATGATTTTTATACGATCAAGGTGTTTTTTTTTTATCAGGAGAATGATACATCAGGAGAAATTGGACCGTCAAACGTTGGTTCCAACCATTCATATGATCAGAATAGTCAACCAAATACTTTTGGTTCAACATTAGCTAAAGAGCTGAATTGCCAACCCATTACAGGTACATTAACTGTCAATTATGAAATGACTATCTGCTCAACAAATGTTATTGTTTCACTATAATGTAAACAAAAGGGGGGTTGAAGCTCGAATTTTTTGTGCCATTAGCTGATGCTTAGAATGTGTTTCCCTTTGTATAGAGGTGAAGCAGAGAAAGCAACAACGCCGAAGGAAAGGTAATAATCAAGAGCATGGTTCCAATTTGAGAGGTGTGTACGTCAAGAATATGAAGTGGCAAGCAGCCATAAAGGTTCACAAGAAACAAATTCATCTAGGGACCTTCAGCTCGCGAAAGGAGGCTGCCAATCTATATGATAGGTACGTGCAAAAGATTTATCTATATTGGCCATCTAAGGAAATAGGGATCTTTTCCTATTGTATGCAAAATATAAGAAATTAACTTCATAGTCCTTATGGAAGGATGTGAAACATAACTAAGGGTGTGTTCTCTTTGTCTTATTTTTTTTCTGATCTGATCTGATAAGATCTGAAAATGTATGAGAATTTGAACTTATATTATGAGATCTGATCTGATATAAGTTGAAGAGAACACACCCTAAGTGGATTAAGTAGCTTCTTATGTATTTATTTATATACTTGTTCCTAGTCATAGGTGATTAAACCTAATTAAATATGGCTTCATTTAAGGCCTCCTTAGTTTTCTTTCTCTATAAAGCTATCCAAAGCAACCTTCAATTTGATTTAGGCATCGCACTTGCTATTGTGCTATCTGACTTTATATATCATACTTTGTAGAGGTTTTCAGTGGCTAATGGTTTAAGGGACTTTGAAATTCGATTTGATTCCCGTAAAATATGTCATTGATTTCATGTTTTTAGCCCTTCCATTTTAGGTAAGTACTTTCCTTGCACAATTCATGCAAATCAAGGAGTGTTAATTACTGTTTTGTATTTTAACTTTTAAGTGCATTGAATTGGTATCTAAAAGGAACATATATTATGAGATGGAGGGAGTACAATTACAGTAGCATTGCTGCTTAGAATGGAATTATTTCCATCATATTTCTTGTAGCCATATAATTAAACAATGTATTGCCAGTTAACACTGCTGGGGAATCAAGCTTATACATATGTCCTTCAAAATGAATGTTTGTACAAGTGTCACCTAAAACTATTGAAAAAAATCCCGAGTGGTTCTGTTCTTTTGAACCCAATTTTTGAAATTTCCGTTCAAGTCCTGATGAGTCTAGGATTTATCTTAATTCAGTTTAGTTTAGATTAATTCAGTCTAAAATAATAGGGCCGTACAGTACAGTTGCCAAGCATTATGGATATTTTAGTATTCAGTTTTGGGACAAGAAACTGTATATGCTATGTCCATTTCTCTGCAGATTAAAGCCAAAATGCAGTACATATGGTTTTGGATGCAATAACTGTGACATTATCTGCATTTTATTTATGGTAACCCTAATCAAGTAATAATATAAAATTCCTTCAAATTAAATTATGAAAAACTAAACTAAAGCATAGTACTGTGCATTTTGGTGCAGGGCGGCACATATGTGTGGGCGAGAACCCAACTTTGAGCTCACAGAGGCGGAGAAGCAAGAACTTAGTAAGCTTAACTGGGATGAATTCATGGCAATGACACGAAATGCTATAACTAACAAAAGTAAGTAATCATCTCGTCTTTTGTTCTGTTTTCTATTATAAGGGTGCGTTCTCTTCAACATTTTTCTATCAGGTATCAGAACTTATCAGGTTATAATCAGGTTAGGTCAGGTCAGGTCAGGTTTAATAAGTTAAAATCAAGTCAGCTTCAATAGGTTTAATCAGTCATGTTAGATCGAATCAGTTAAAGAGGATGCACTCTAAATGTCGTTTGTCCATCCTTCCGATCATATATCTATCTATCTAGTGAAGCTCGGTCTCTAATAAAGTTGTGTCTGTGTGTAAAATGTATAATGTATTTGCTCAGGAAGCAGAAGAGTGCGGGCGATTTGAAAACCGCATCCTTCATTTCAGAATTTTGATGGGGAAGGTGAACGAGGAGCAGACCGTTATTAAGGCCTTGCCTTGTGTTATACAAGTTATTTCTGTTGCTAAGCATATATTGATGCATATATAGCTAGCTAGCATTTATTGCCAGACTTGATTAGCTTTAAGTGGCACTATTCTTGATTCAATTCAATTGTAGCTTCAGATTGTGGTAACATTACAGTTGGCTCTCTAATTAGATTTATGCACATAATTATTCAGAATTTTCAAATATAGATGAGGTACTGTTTGATATCTCACTTCTTAATTCTTCTCCCTGCAAATAGATATTTTTTTTCAGAAGTACAAGTATATAAGATTATCCTAATTTTCAGCCATGGTACTACATCAAAAACAATTATTCTAACTAAGAAATGTATATGATTGACACATGCTTAACTGGTGGATATCTTGTGAAATTTAACACCTTTTGAGACTGTAAAATTTATTACGGAGTAATTACATTGTGACAATCTGTCAAAAAAAATTACATTGTGACAATCTGTAAAAAAAAAATTACATTGTGACACTAGGGGATTGTACTTAGAGGTCGGCATGGCTCAACTGACACGAGGGCCAGATGGACATAGCATGAGTTGGACCCAACCTAGCATGATCGTGGCACGGCACAAGAGACGCATTCATAGGCCAAGAGTTGTGTATGGACAGTATTTTCAAAATTTGTTATTAGTCCAGCACAAACACGATGAGCTTAATTGTTAAGTGGCACACTCACTATGAGCAAAAATCCATACAACATAAAAAAAAAATATTAGTAAGGCATGACATAAGTTGACCCAACACAAATTGCGGGATGAGTTAGGTATTGACTATCCTTTTGAAACTTGGGAAGAGTCCGATACAGAACGACTTTTCTTAATTCATTCTTGGCACGACCCGCCAAGGTGCAAGGCATGCTGGTCTAGCACGTGGGCCATGCCGGAAGTCATCCCGTCACGTCGTTCGTTCTAGCACGGGTGCACGACCCTTGCCCACCTTTAATTGTACCGATTGTACATGGGATAAGTTCGTAGAATTTTAACAAGTGGGAAATATAACAATTGGGAATGTTTGGTTGTTATGTTTGTCAAACAAAATGGTGGTAATGGTTTTAATTAAGAAATGATATATGTTACCAATATCTCATACCAAACAATAGATAATAGTAATGCTTATTACATTTTCAGCACTAAAAATTAACAATACTAAATATTTTCTTAAAGGATCCCTCAAGGTTTCACCCAATTACACGCCATCAAACAAATTTTCAAACTTTGAAAATGCAATAGATTTTAACCAAGTTTTATGGGAGGTAAATTAGAGGGTCGTGCATTTAGAAATACCAAAGTTTCACATCAAAAAAACATAACTAAAAAAAAGTAATGGTATTTTTATAATTGGAAAAAGAGAAAGTATTGGATCAGACCGTCTCATTCAAATATTACTGTCAGACAGACTAACTCTAATTCCATCCTGTTTGCACGGATTCCATCATTTTGTCTCCATCTACCAAAAACTAAAGAACATACCAACATCATCTTTCTACCGGTGCCTAAAATTTTACTTTCACGCTTCTTGGATAAAAAATAATGCTTCTTTTTGCTTTTACTTTCTACCACAAGCCATTCTTCAATACGGAAAACAAAATATTCCCTTTGCTTTTGTTGCGAAGCCATTCTTCACACATTTGTTGGTTGGTTTTGATTGTAATAAAAAATGTAGAAAGGAGAGCCAGAGTAGAGAAAAATAAAATGGTGGTCATAAATGAATTTGTTTGGGGAGCAAATGACTCAGGAAGGGTTACTAGCATCAAAAGTTTCCAGATTTTAATTTCTTGATGCCATAATTTGGGGAGATAAATTTGTTTGCGAAATAAGACAACACGAACTACAGACCCAAGTTTTGTTGAAACCAATTATACCACAGTGAAAATATTTCCAGGTTTGAAAATGGTCGGATGAAGTCTAGGTTAGTCATTTGTTTTGTCCAGGTTATTGTTTTTGTTGTCCAAGTTAGTCCTATGTTGTCCAGATTAGTCGATGTTGTTGTCCATGTTAGTCAATATGTTGTCCAGTTAGTCATTGTTTTGTTTTATCCAGCTTAGTCCTTAATTTCTCCAGGTTAATTCTTTGTTTTGTCCAGGTTTGTTCATATTTATCCATGTTTGTCTAGATTTGTCCAGGTTTGTCCATATTTGTCTAAGTTTGTCCACATTCGTCCAGGTGTTTCCAGATTTGTCTAGATTTGTCCAGATTTCTCCATATTTGTCCAAATTTGTCCAGGCTTGTCCAGATTGAGTAGGACTGATCTGACAGTTAGCTTATTGTTAGACCTGTCCGACACAATACCTTCTCTTAATTGCATATAATAATCTGAAGTTTGACCGGTCTCCATCTATTAATTTCATATTCGTTTTATTTCTAATTAATATGAAGTTTGAGCCTAATCTTCCAATAATGATCCAAGCAGGTCATAAACTTATTCAGCATGTTAAATATACGTGGGGCCTGTTTCGGGTGTTTTTAGTTTTAAGGAGAGCTAACTAATTTTATGCTACAAACTTCGGCCCAAGACCACAATAGTGAAAGCAATTAAAATGAGATAAATGCAAAGTAAATAATTAAATGGCAACAGATAATAATTACTTAATTAGCTGCTAATCTGGATTGATTAGGGTTAATCGACAATTACAAATATGTGTTGTCAAATCAGCCAATTCTTGGAATCTGTGTTGCAATTATTACATTAGTGTTTATATACAAGAATCTCCCCAAATCCCTATGTAAACTATCAATGTGGGATTGGTTTTACATTTGCACATAGTTCACTAAATGGGGTTTCCCCTATACTCTTGTTCTGATCTCCACTCTGCCACGTGTCTTCGTAGGGTAGTGCCACGTGGACCAATAAGGTGCTGCCACGTGGACCAATAATATTCTGCCACGTATCCCATGTAACTGAGGCCTTTGATGATTCTTCCTTTGGGCTGAAGTTCTGGGCTCTATTTCTCTTGGACTTGGGCCAACAAATATTGGCAGTAACATTTGCCCCTCAAAAGGAGAAGAATTAGTCTAATTCTTTCCCCTTTTGAACAGTTTCTCGGCAATTAAGATCTCTAACCAGGTTTTTGGGGGGAAAATAAGGAAAGCTTGGATTTTGAAATGATTGGGAGTCTATAAATACCCCCTAATCATTTTCATAACCATTTTCCAAAACTTTAGGTTTCTAGAGAGAAGGTAGAGCGAATTCTTCGAGCTTAAGCTTTCTTTGTGGATTTTGGATTGAACAGCAGGGGTGTGGCAAGAACTGGTTTGATTTTCTGAAGAACTCTGAGTTGATCTGAAGTTTTAGTTAGCAAGTGTCTTCTCTAGTCCTTCCAAGCCAAGTCGTCAAACATTTAATCAGGTATTCATCTCTTCCTTCTTCCTTTTCTTTGTGTTTTGTCTCTTGCATTCGGCCTTCTAAACCCAATAATATGGCCGAATCTTCGAATAGTAAAGAATCTAGGGTATCCGGACCCGTCTTCTCCTGGTCGAGCTATAAGACCCATTCTCTGAATACTCCTCCCTTTGTACCTATGCAGGGTACTATGGCGAGGTTGAAGCAGACAATGCGATACAACCCCCCTCCAGAGGAGTCGGTTGGGATATCCAATCAGGAAGAATATGAGGAAGGACCGACCGGTCCAGGACCTGAGAGTTCTGAGCGGCCAGAGGTCGAAATAACTGAGTCCAAATTGGACGAGGAGGAGAGACCTGACGTCCCTGGGTCATTTAGAAAGAGGGCGGACAAATTTTATGACCCGAACATGTGTGGAATGCTAAAGGTCTGCCATGACCTATATGCCTCTAACTTGCCCCATACAAGGGCGACCTTCATTCATTGTGAAGGTTTTGAGATTATCGTGCCAGAACCTGATGCGACTGTGAGAGCTTTGCCCAAGAATGCTTTCCCAGTTTATGAAGCTGTGTTTGAGCTTGGGCTTCGTTTCCCTCTTCATCCCTTCATACTGGAGGTACTAGAGGGGTATGAGCTCGGCATCTGGCAGCTCACTCCTAACTCCTGGGCGAATATATTTGGTTACATGGCCACCTGTGAACTGAAGGGCTATCGGATGTCGTTCGGCATCTTTTCCCATATGCATCATTTGAACAAAGCTGAAAACAGCTGTGATGCCTGGTATATCCTTAGCACTCGGCCTACCTATCAGATGACCGTTTCAAAAAATAACAAATGGAGGAACTGGAGGAATAGGTTCCTTTATGTAAAAGCTGATGACGAAGAGCTTGCCGAGAGGCTGAGCCATATGAATACCGACCCTTATCTCTGTGGCCGGGAGGTAGACCTGCCCCCGACCCATTATGAGGATGACGTGGTACTCAAAGGAGACCACTTCAAGACAAAGGTCGTATATACAACTGGCAAGAAGTGTCAGTTCCCGGTGCTTTGGGTGCCGGACTGGACATTTTTTAAGGATAATAACTTTTTATCCGCAGCTGGCCTGAGTCAGGCCATTGATAGAGGTAGTTATTATTTGTCCATTCTCTTGAACCTTAGCTTGTTTTTTAACTAACTCTCTTTCCATGTCTCTTTTTTTTTTTTTATAGAGAGAGCTATGACAAAGCTTCCCAAGGAGAAGACGGGCGAGGTGGTAGGCGACGACTACCTCGACGAGTTGTTGTAACGCCCCAGATTTTGGGCTAGTCTCGTAATTACTTTATTGTAATTATTGTTGTTGCGGTGCATGGTCTAAAATTTATTTTAGACTATTTTTAATGTTTTTAGTGTAACCATTATTTTTAATGGTTTATTGTTTCTTTATTTTATTTTATTTTATTTTAATTAATTAGAATTTTATTATTTAATTTTCTAATTAATTAATTAATTTTGGGCCAAGTGCAAAATAATCATGATTAGTCATGAATTAGTGCAAAAGGCCCAAGTGATCAATTTGAGCCCATTTATTAAGCCCAACCGGTTTTCCCCCTTGTTTGATGGCAAATTTTGCCACTTGCTTCATGTTCACACCTCACTTAACTTCTATAAATAGAAGTAGTAGTAAGGCATGAGGATTCATTTGCTCATTTGCCATCCTTTGCCATCTCTTTTCAAAGGCAAATCCTCCCTCCATTTCTCCATCAACCTCACACCATTTTTGATTAGATGAACACTCATCATTGTTCATCATCTTTTCTAAACCAAACTTAAAGATTATGTATCCTTTAATCTTTAAGTATTAAAGCATGTTTTAAACCCCAACAATTTCTTACAAGATCACTAGTTCGGGGTGGTTTGGGTTCGTGTTCGTGGCTGGTGGTGAGGCTGGGCGTGTGGCTGGTTTCTGGGCAGTAACGTGGCAGCAAGGTGGTGCAGCGGTGCTGACTGGGCAGCAGGTGGTTGGCTCGTAGTGTTGCTGACTGGGCAGCAGATGGTTGGCGTGGTGGTGCACGGTGGTGTCGTGTTGTGCGTGTGCTGCTGGCCAGAAATGGTTCGTTCCGGGCAGCATGTTCTTGGTACGTTCTTGGGGTTATTCGTGATTAAGGTAACATACTAACTCAACTTAATTGGTATACTAGGTTTATAGTATTGATTAAATGCATGTTTGGGATGTTTATTGATGATTGTTCATGGTTTTTGAATGTATTCTTATAATCTGATTTTGAAGTATTATAATGATGTTTTAATGGTGGTTTTTCATGTTTTAAGATTGTTTTTATGATATTTTGAAATCATGGTGATTGGGTTTGAGTTTGATGAATTTTTGGTAAAATGTTGTTGAAATTTTCGTGTATGATGATGATGAATATGCGTGTATGATTGAGTTTGTTTGAGTTCTTGATTGAAGTTCTTGAATCTTGATTGAGTTCTTGATTGAAGTTCTTGGATCTTGAATGGTTTCTTTATGAGTTCTTTAAGAGTTAAATGAGTTCTTTAAGGTTCTTGATGAGGTTGATTAAGTTCTTTAAGGTTCTTGTTGAAGTTGGTTTGAGTTCTTTAGGTTTCTTGATTAAGTCTTGAAAGTTAAAGATTTGGGATGTATTGATTAAAGAATGAATTAAGAATAATGAAAGGATGTTTGGTTAGTCTCAAGAGTATGGCTATAGGCAATTCTTGGGTTAACTTCGATGATTTAGTTGATTGAATTCAAGAGTATGGCTTATTCTTGTCTTTAATTTAACTATGATGAAAGGATAATAATGATATGATGATTAGCTTGATTTCTTTTCTAGACGCCCTTGACTTTGTGTATGGCTTATGCTTAGTTTTTGGGTTAAGACGTTGCCCCTATTCCGTCCGCGGTATCGGGATAGTTTGGAGTCTCACTATGTTATTCCTAGTACGCTCAGAAAGATTTTTGGGGATTAGGGACACGGGTTTCCAGTAAGGATTGGGTCCGTGGGATTTGGGCGTATGGCTTATACCCGGTCCTGACATAGTAGAAGTTCGGTTGCGTAAGATGCTTCCGTACGAGCGTAGTCCGGTCTAGAATTAGAATGATTGCGCTAAAGTTAGAATTAGAATGATTGCGCTAAAGTTAGAATTAGAATGATTGCGCTAAAGTTAGAATTAGAATGATTGCGCTAAAGTTAGAATTAGAATGATTGCGCTAAAGTTAGAATTTGGGATGGTGATGTCGTATGATGATGTCGAGTGTTTTGTTGAGTTTGGATTACGAGTTGAGGATGTTTCGTGTCTTCGAGGATTTACGTGTGATGTTATTTGATTGATGCTATGTGCTTGTGTATTCCCGTTAGGGTGAGTCAGTTATGTTACTCGCCACTGATGGTGGATTATGTTGTGTTTTTCAGGTACATATGACGATGATGCTCTTGCTTAGCTTTGGGGTGGGGCGAGCGGCGCTTTGCGTGTTATATTCATGTTATTTACAGTTGTTTTATAGTATTAGATTCATTAGACGTTGTTTTAGACTTATAATTTTACACTTGTTGTATAAGACTCTAGCATGTGGTTAGAGTTACATTTTACTCTTTTCGTTTGTTACATTTGACTTTTGGATCTAGTTTGTACAAGATTGTGGGTTATTGTACATTTATGGTTTAATAATAATAATTTGAGGTATTAGTTTATTTTTCTAAGTGTTGAGTTGTAGATTTATAACTACTTGACTCGTCGGTTTCTTCCGCGCCGATTTAAGCGAGTCGGGTCGTTACAGTTGTACCAAGCCAAATCTAGGGCTTGGACCGAACGGAAGGAGGCAAAGGTATGTACTTACATATTTTCTTTTTTGTATCGAGTATATCATTTTTTCTGTATGATTGGTAATACCCTCCCTCGCCCCTTATTTCTTCCGTCCAACGGCTATGTAAGTCGAGGAAGATATTTTTTAAGGGTTGCTTGCAACATCCCCCCTCGGCTCTTTTGGAGGACGAGAGGGGGTGTTGTAAATAACTTTGTACACTTGCCCCACTCGGCCATTACTGGTGACGAGGGGGTCTTAAATGGAATGTTGTTTGCAACATCCCCCCTCTGCTCTTTTGGAGGCCGAGAGGGGGTGTTGTAAATAACTTTGAACATTTGCCCCACTCGGCCAATACTGGTGACGAGGGGGTCTTAAATGGAATGTTGTTTCAACATCCCCCCTCGGCTCTTTTGGAGGCCGAGAGGGGGTATTGTAAATAACTTTGAACATTTGCCCCACTCGGCCACTACTGGTGACGAGGGGGTCTTAAATGGAATGTTGTTTGCAACATCCCCCCTCGGCTCTTTTGGAGGCCGAGAGGGGGTGTTGTAAATAACTTTGAACATTTGCCCCACTCGGCCACTACTGGTGACGAGGGGGTATAAAATGGAATGTTGTTTGCAACATCCCCCCTCGGCTCTTTTGGAGGCCGAGAGGGGGTGTTGTAAATAACTTTAAACATTTGCCCCACTCGGCCACTACTGGTGACGAGGGGGTCTTAAATGGAATGCTGTTTGCAACATCCCCCCTCGGCTCTTTGGAGGCCGAGAGGGGGTGTTGTAAACAACTTTGAACTTTTGCCTTGTCCGGCCATTATTTGTGGCGAGGGGTGCATTGTTTATTTTAATGAATTCAACTAAGTTGTGCGAATTTTTGCAGGTAAGTGGTGTCTCCTCCAAGGGGACTAAGAGAAAGGGTACCAGCCTTTCGGGCACCAAGAAAAAGAGCAAGACTCCCCTGCTTTCTTCTGATAAAGAGAAGCAGGAGATGACTGCTGACGAGCTCAAGGAGCTCGAAACAAAGTTTGTCCCCGTTCTGGGGAAGGGACCGACTGCTGCAATGTCGGTCTATGAACCAGGGGTTACTGATACCCCAGGCGTCATGCCTGCTCCAGATGCACTCGCCGGCATCCCTCAGTCGGTTTCGAAGAACATTCCGCCATCCATCAGGGATTTGGCGAATAAGATGGGAGGTAAATACTTCTCACACCGAGTCAGGACTCTTCGGTCTGTGTCAGGTAAAGTTATCTCATCTTCACCTTCTCACCCAGACTCAATAGTACTTTCCATTTCTGACCCTTCAGGAGGGCCTACTGAAGAAGAGGCTGAGAGCATGCCGGGCGGCTCTTACCTTCCTGGCTACTCCGGGAAGGAGAAGTTGGACATTGTCCGGGGGATGCTCAAGGGAGCTCCCAAGGAGGTAGCCCACAACATGAAGGGCTTTCATGATGGGCATATTATGCCCATCTTGTATAATTTGGCCGAGGTATGCTCTAAGTATCCCTTTATATTTTTACGTTAAGTTGACTTTGTTCAAAATTAATAGTTTTCGTTGCAGGCCATGCTGAGGCTGGACGGTGCTAGGCAATGGCGCACCGCCATGGTAAATGAGGTGAAACAGTCTCGGGTTGAGGTTAGTGAAACAAAAGACGCTGCTATGTTCACTACACTTCGCCAAGACCAACTAACCGGTGCTACTGTGGAATCACAGGCTGACACCATCGTCAATCTGAAGGCCGACTGCGCCAAACATCTGAACAAGATCAGTGCCCTCATCGGCGAACGTGATGAGGTGAAGAGGGAGAAGGAGAAGGTGGAGAAGGAGGCCAAGAAGGCGAGCTCTTCTGCCCAGGCAGCCCTTACTGAGGCCGAGGCCAAGATCACCCAACTCCAAGAGGAGAAGAAGAAGTTAGAGGAGGAAGTTTCCTCCTCTAAAAAGGGCTTGATACAGAAGATCTTGAAGGCCAAAGAGGCTTACAAGAACAAGGTGGCCGAGGCCTGGGAGGTGGCCTATCAGGGGTCGTCTTTTAACCATCCCAGTCGTGCCATAGACTGGGTGGACATGAAGAGCATGGCCGAGGCTGCTGGTCGCCCCCCTCCTCCTTACCCCTCTGATACTGAAGATGAAGGAGGCGACGAGGAAGAAGGCGAGAACAAGAGCCAAGACGATGATGATGATGAAGCCGAGGCCTAATTTTTTAATTTTAATTTTCTTTTTCTTTTTTAATTTCCTGTAGGCGGCTGGTCCGCCATAGTTTGTAATAGTTGACGTAATTAATAAACGAGGTTTTCTTTTCATCACTTCTTTAATTTTGATTTTATTCGCAACTTCATTTATTTATTTCTTGTAGTATATTATGCCCCTGAGCAATGCAGTCGGTTTATTAGGTCTGAGTGATTGCTCGGCAACTGATATTGGAAATTGTGCTTTGCCGAATGAGTTGGCGGGTAATAAATCAGATACCTGATTGCCCTTAAACCGAGTGTATTGCTGAATGAAACCACTACATATGTCACAGCTCGTCCCACTTTGACTGTATTATGTTTTTGATAAGTATAGAATAGGTAGGTTGCCACGTGGAATTTACTTTAAAAAATGGAATAAAGCCACGTGGACTTTGAATTCCTAAATGGGCCGCTTGTAATGGGTTAAAAATAATTGGGCAAAATGGGTTCAAAATATATTTGAACAAAAACTGAGTTTGGGCCCCCAATCCCTTTGTGGATAGCATTAAATGCCTAAATATGGGGGTAAAACTTCTATAAATACCACCATCTTCCTTCATATTTTCACCACTTACCCTCAACTCTTTGAGAGATAAGAGAAGAGAGAGAAAGAAGAGAGAAATGTCTGGTCAATGGTTGCCTAAGAGGAAAGATAGTCGAGGCAAGCTTCCTTGGCCATCGAAGAAAGGGAGTGGGAGCAAGCTGCCCAGGGAGAAGGGCCCGACGGAGGAGAAAGAAGACGTCCGCAAGCAGAAATGAAAAGTCGTATGGGACGAGGCCGAGAGATGCTGGGACGAAGTCGCTGTGCGATCCCAGAGTAGTGAGGAGTCAGCCCACAAGGGCAAGCTCCCCAAGGAGAAGAATGAGAGCTTAATAGATGAGGAGAAGGAACCCCAAGTTGTTATTCAACAGGGGTTGACTGAGGAGGAGTACCGGGCGCGTGTTGAAGACGCCTGGTATAGGGCGTACCCATATAAAGACTTTGGGTACCTTAGTGAGTGGCTCGACTGGGTTGACCTGAAGCACTGGTGTGAGGAGACTGGCCGACCTCGTCCTGCCACTCCCGTGATTCCGGACCCTGATAGCGATTAGGATAACCAACTCTAGAGTGCGCTTTCTTTCTTTTTCTTTTTTTTTTTTTTGTTTTTTTTTTTTTTATAAACAAGGCAAGTATCCAGCCTTGCCCTCTTTGTAATCGCTCTATATATATGTAAGACAACTTATTTTATATTGACGAGATACCTGTGTGTTATTAACATATTGTTTTCGAATAAATTCGGCAAGCTGCAGCCGAGTCTGTCCTTAGCGATTCTCCGTAAATTTTTGAGTGACTCGACTATTTACGCCGAGACACCCCTTAGTGAATCATTTAAGATTTTTAAGTGGCTCGGCCAATTACAGCCGAGACACCCTTTAGTGAATCATTTAAGATTTTTGAGTGGCTCAGCCAATTACAGCCGAGACACCTTTCAGTGAATCAATTTAAGATTTTTGAGTGGCTCGGCTAATTACAGCCGAGACACCCTTCAGTGAATCAGTTTAAGATTTTTGAGTGGCTCGGCCAATTACAGTCGAGACACCCTTCAGTGAATTAATTTAAGATTTTTTGAGTGGCTCGGCCAATTACAGCCGAGACATCCTTCAGTGAATCAATTTAAGATTTTTGAGTGGCTCGGGCAATTACAGCCGAGTCACCCCCTTTTTATGAAACACCTTGGAAATGTATTAGGGGGCATGGGCGGCCACCCTTCATCCTCGTGAACTTGGTCACTATTGCCCCTTTTTTGGGGGTCAATTAAGGGGGAATGGAAACTTGGTACTTAGATTAGTACCATAGACTTTTGGTCTTATTACTTTAAGCATAGTGGACACTGGTCTTTAAAATATTCACTTTAAAGGTGATGGGGCCTTTTGGGACCAAGTCCTGCCCTTTTCTTTCATTAATATGGAAGTGTGTTTACATTGTTTCGACTCTAAGGTCGTACATCGTTTTTACATTCTAGAAGTAATACTTCCTTAAGTGGTCCATATTCCATGACCGTGGCACAGCATTTCCTTGCATGGTCTCAAGTCGGTAAGTTCCATCATGAACTGCTTCTGTGACTTTGTACGGACCTTCCCAGCTTGGGGTAAGTTTTCCTTCTTCATTTGCTCGACCTTGCGCTTCCATCTTTCTCAACACATAGTCTCCGATCCTCAAAGGGCGGTTCTTGACTTTTTTGTTGTATTCCCGAGCCATTCTTAGCTTATAGACCTCTTGTCGGAGTAAAGCGTTACCCCTTGTTTCTGGTAGAAACTCCAAATTCAGCTTCATTGCTTCCCAGTTTGCATTTTCATCGTAAAGCATGACCCGAAGTGTGGGTTCACACATCTCGATAGGAAGAACTGCCTCCGCTCCATACACCATCATAAAGGGAGTTTCACCTGTTGAAGTCTTGCTTGTAGTCCGAATTGCCCACAGAACATTGGGAAGTTCATCAGCCCACAGACCCTTAGCTTTTTCCAGCTTCTTCTTGATTCCATCTGAGATTATTTTGTTGAAAGACTCAACTTGGCCATTCGTTTGAGGGCGCCCCACTGAAGCGAAACAGTGTGCGATTCCTTGATCTCGCAACCAACCTTTGAGCTGTGGAGTCTCAAACTGGGGGTCGTTGTCGAACACCATAGCTTGTGGCACCCCAAACCTGGTGATTATGTTCTTCCAGATGAAGGACTTGACATCACTTGTCTTGATCCCTTTGACAGCTTCGGCCTCAACCCACTTAGAGAAGTAATCAACAACTACAAAGACATAGCGACGTTGACCCGTTGCTTGGGTATAGGGGCCGAGTATATCCATTCCCCATTTGTCAAAGGGAAGAGGACTTGTAATGGGGACCAATGCATTGGAAGGGCGATGTATCAGCTTGGCGAATTTCTGGCATTTATCACATTTCCTTACTCGCCACATAGCATCTTCTTTCAGCGTGGGCCAATAATAACCAGTTCGAATTGCCTTTTCTGCCAATGCTCGTCCTCCAATGTGGGAACTACACAAACCCTGATGCAGATCATCCAAAACGTCTTGCCCCTGCTCAGGCGTGATGCACTTTAGGAATGGATTAGAATATGACTTCTTATATAACTTCCCATCGAAGACTTCGAACCAGGCTGCCCTTCTCTCAATGGCCTTTGCCTCCTTCTTGTCAGTTGGCAAAGTACCATTTATCTTGTAATCAAGGATGGAGTCCATCCATGTACTGGTCCGATCCAATGTCAGAACTTGTTGTTCATCTATGCTTCTTCTTTCTTTTACTTCCCAAAAGACGGTCCTTGGGGTTTCATTGATTGCTGAGGAGGCCAGCTTAGACAAGGCATCGGCTTGGCTATTATCTGATCGAGGAACATGCTGAACCACGAGCGCCTTGAGGGGGGCACTAACTTCCTTAACCATCTGCAAGTACATTTTCATTGCCGGCTCTCGGGCCTCGTAGTCTCCATTGACTTGATTCACTACTAGCTGTGAATCAGACGAGGCCTCTATTTCTTGTGCCCCAGCAGCAATGCACATTCTTAGACCGGTGAGGAGGGCTTCGTATTCTGCCTCGTTATTGGAGGCCTGGAATTTGAAACGGAGAGCGTATTCATAAACATCCCCCTCTGGTGAGACACACAAAATGCCTGCTCCGCACCCATTTTGGGTTGAAGATCCGTCAACAAACAACTTCCAACCTTGTGGACCTTTCTCTATCTGGCCATCTGGCCTAGTCATTTCTACAACAAAATCTGCTAATGCTTGACCCTTGATTGCCTTCCTTGTTTCAAAGGAAATATCGAAAGCATTAAGTTCTACCGCCCATTTCAACATACGGCCGGAAGACTCGAGCTTGGTGAAAGGTTGCTTCAGTGGCTGATCAATGTAAACCACAAGAGGATGCGCCTTGAAATAAGGCCGGAGTTTTTTGGAGGCCATATACAATGCGAGTCCACACTTCTCTATAAGAGGATATCGTAGCTCGGCGTTCTTTAAAATGTGGCTTACAAAGTACACCGGGTGTTGGATTCCTTCTCTAACAGCTACCAACACCGCACTTAAACAAAATTCTGAAACAGCAAGATACATATACAAGACCTCACCTGGGATTGGGCTTATCAGCCTAGGTAAGGTGTGCATATGCTCTTTCAGTCTGTTAAGAGCCAGCTCGGCCTCTTCAGTCCATTCGAACTTAGACTTTTTCTTTATAGCGTCAAAAAAGAAGTGACATTTATCCCCTGACCGGGACAGGAATCGGCCAAGAGCAGCCAAACATCCGGTCAGCCTTTGTGTATCCTTGATTGTTCTAGGGGAAGTCATGTCACTTACTGCTTTTACTTTGTCGGGATTAGCCTCAATGCCCCGCTGATCAATCATGAAACCTAGGAATTTCCCTGATGCCACCCCGAAGACGCACTTCTTCGGGTTCAACTTCATGTTATATTTCCTAAGGGAATCAAATGTTTCCTTTAAATCGGCCAGGTGATCAAGCGGCTCTTTGCTCTTGACAATTATGTCATCTATGTAAGCTTCCAGGTTTCGCCCTAACTGGTGTTGGAACACCATGTTTACCAACCTTTGAAAGGTGGCAGGGGCATTTTTTAACCCGAAAGGCATCACAGTGTAGCAATATAATCCTTGTGAAGTGACGAATGCCGTTTTCTCTTGGTCATCTGGGTGCATCGGGATTTGATGGAAGCCCGAGTTGGCATCCATAAAACTCATAAGGGCATGCCCAGCTGTGGAATCGACCAATTGGTCGATCTTAGGTAGAGGAAATCCATCCTTGGGGCAAGCTCGATTTAGGTCGGTGTAGTCGACACACATTCTCCACCCCTTGTTAGGTTTAGGAACCAAGACTACATTGGCCACCCACTCAGGGTAGTAACAAGGATGAATAAACCGAGCCTCCAACAGTTTTTTCACCTCCTCTGCAGCGGCTTTATCCTGAAGTTCTCCATGATTTCTCTTCTTCTGCCTGACTGGTTTCGAGCCTGGTAGTACGTTCAGCTCATGGCATACAACATTCGGGTCAATACCCGGCATTTCGTGAACCATGAAAGCGAACACATCTTGATACTCCTTTAGGAGCGCTTCCAACCTCTGGCTCTGACCTTCATCCAGAGTAGAGCCTATTTGCACAACTCGATCAGGGCGATCAGCATTTAGTATTACTTCGTGGAATTCTCCCATAGGTTGAGGTCGTAATTCATCTGGATGGGGTGACCCAACCATACAAACTTCTTGGCGCGGCTCTTCTGCCTCTGTCTTTCTCTTTTTGGACGATGGTTGGACCTTATTTTGTTGGTCTAGTGTGGGAGAGGACTTCATAGTGGTGAGATAACATTCTCGTGCAGTCTGTTGATCACCATATAACGCCCCCACACTTCCATCATTGCATACAAATTTCATCAACATGAGGTGTGGCACAATAATGGCTTTTGACACGTTCAATGTGGGCCGGCCAATAATAATGTTATAGGCAGTTAGCTCTTTGACCACTAGGAACTTTACAAACATATGACGTGGCATCTCTTTTGTTCCCATTCGGATGGGCAAGGTAACAATGCCTACGGGGTGTATGACACCTCCTCCGAACCCAATGACAGGATGGTTAATGGGTTGGAGAGCATTGTCTGGAAACCTTAGTTTCTCCAAACAAGCAAAACTGATAATGTCTGTCGAGCTGCCTGTATCTATCAAGATCCTCCAGACTTTCAGATTGGCTACCTTGAATTCGACGACCAGGGGGTCGTCATGAGGAGTTTGAATGATCGGCCGGTCTTTCTCGCCGATAATTATTTCTGGCAATTTGTCCTTTGTTTCTTCTGTAGTCATAACCTGAGAAAGGCTACGAAGGTGATCCTTCGTACCTCTGATGGTAGGGCCTCCTGAAGCGAAGCCTCCCGAGATCATGGCTACAACCTCGGTATCCGTTTCCTCTTCTTCCCCGGTCTTCTGGGGAGTCCTTCGCTGGAACTTATATTTGGACTTCACAATGTAGGGTTCTAACATACCCTTAGCAGCCAACTTATCTAACAACCGCTTCAAGTTGAAGCACTCATCTGTATCATGACCCACATCCTTGTGGTACTGACAATACTTGCTAGAGTTTCTGTATTTTGACGGGCCTCGCAGCGGCTGAGGCGCATCGAAGTTGAACTTATCTTTGATCTCCATTAAAATGGCATGGGGCTTTTTGTTATACTCATAGGCCGCCTCATAAGTACGGCTTTTCTTGGGAGCCTTTTGCTCCTTATGAGTGTCCTCAACCGTCCAAACTTCTCTCTTTCGGTCATCTTTCTTCTGACTCGTCTCCCCTTGCTTCTGTGCATTCTTGGTTTCCGGCTTGGTAGCTGAGCAAATCTCAGTGGCATGGATATAAGACTCGGCCTCCATAAGGATTTCTGGCAGAGATTGCACCTTTTTTCTCACCATCTCGAACTTGAATCTTGACTGGTGAAGCCCTTTGACGAAGTTGTCAAAAGCTACACCTTCCGGAAGGCCAGGTATTTGCAACATCTCCAGATTAAATCGCTTTACATATGATCTCAGGAACTCGTTAGGCCCCTGTATGATCTTGCCAAGATGCATGCTGGTCTTTCTTTCCTGCTTGTTTGCCATGAAGTGATGTGCAAAGACCATGCTAAGCTCGGTGAAGTTTTGGATGCAGTGATTCGGCAGGCTGCTGAACCATTTTTGAGCTACTCCTTTCAAAGTGGCGGGGAAGTACATGCACCAGGTCGCATCATCAACTGACTGGGCGTACATCAAATGTTTGTACGTCGCCAGGTGGTCATCTGGATCCGTCGTACCATCATATGGTTCAATATGAAGTGCCTTGACTTTAGAGGCCCTTGGGGCTGTCAAGATAGCGACGGAGAAGGGAGAATTCCATGTCATCCCACCATGGGGATGTGACAGATGTGGTTGTTGGAGCTGAGAAACTAGAGGCACATTTCCTCTATGTGGCTCGGCCTTGAACGAGCCCTTCAGAACTGGAGTCGGTGTTTGCACATTTGTTGTGTGAGACTTGGACCGCATAGAGTCTCGGTAGGTGGTATCCTTCAAAGTGGGAGTTGACGCAGTGTCGGAAACATCAATGTGGGAGTGCTGCTGAGATTGCTGTCGTTTTGCCTTCAGATACTCTCGGGCATCTCTAAAGGCCTGATTAGACTCGCTTATCAGGGGCTCCCTCCTAGGAGGCGGAGGAGCTTTGGCTGTTTTCACCCGTTGGGTTATATTCTTCAAATCAACCTTCGGTGATCTAGAAGCCTTCTTCTTGCTTGAAACCTTTTTCTTCACTGAGTCCCCCTTGGGGTCGGCCGGACCCTTGGTCGGCATCGAAGGCCCGGCTTCCCCTGCAGTCAGCTTAGAAGGTCCTTGCTCGGCCCTGTTGGCTTGCCCTATCATGTCTTTCACTTGTAGGACAAGAGAATTTCTCAAATCGACCATTACATGTTTTAACTGAGAGAGAGAGATTAGCTGGTCCCCCTCGGAAGATTGGGCCGAAGCCTGATCTGCACGTTGTGCAGTCTTCTCCCTTCGAGGGTGTCGGTCTTGGTCTATCTCTCTTTCCTCAAAATCGGGGTCGTCTTCGACAGCCACCAAAGAGGTTTTGGGTATCTCGGGAGTTTTATCTCCTAAGTTTGCCATAGAATCGTGCTCTCCCCACAGACGGCGCCAAATGTTTCGGGTGTTTTTAGTTTTAAGGAGAGCTAACTAATTTTATGCTACAAACTTCGGCCCAAGACCACAATAGTGAAAGCAATTAAAATGAGATAAATGCAAAGTAAATAATTAAATGGCAACAGATAATAATTACTTAATTAGCTGCTAATCTGGATTGATTAGGGTTAATCGACAATTACAAATATGTGTTGTCAAATCAGCCAATTCTTGGAATCTGTGTTGCAATTATTACATTAGTGTTTATATACAAGAATCTCCCCAAATCCCTATGTAAACTATCAATGTGGGATTGGTTTTACATTTGCACATAGTTCACTAAATGGGGTTTCCCCTATACTCTTGTTCTGATCTCCACTCTGCCACGTGTCTTCGTAGGGTAGTGCCACGTGGACCAATAAGGTGCTGCCACGTGGACCAATAATATTCTGCCACGTATCCCATGTAACTGAGGCCTTTGATGATTCTTCCTTTGGGCTGAAGTTCTAGCTCTATTTCTCTTGGACTTGGGCCAACAAATATTGGCAGTAACAGGGCCCACCTAAAATACCTTATTTTAATTTTTAAAAAAATATACGTTAACTAATACATACATACATATTACATATTCATGAGAATCAAGTCATAGCCCAGTGGTTAGTGCTTCAGAATTTCAGGCACAAGGTCTGGGTTTGATTCTCACCGCAAGCATTTGCGAGGTCTGGATTCGATTCCTTATTATCCCCTTACAGATGCGTGTGTTGGCTAAATAGGGCCGGGTAACCTGCAGTCGGAGCCAGTTCCAAGGCCTAGTATCCCACACATTATGCTATAAAAATAAAAATAAAAACATATTACATACTCAATTTTATTTCCTCTTTTTAAAAGAATACTTCTACCAAAAATAATTTCTCTTTCCTAAAGTGACACTGCTTGCTCACTTGCTGCTCTTCTCCTTCATTCCACGCCATTTGCAACATCTTCAACCTCCAAATTTCGTGTGCTTTTTCGACGCCATTTGAAACATACATCTTCAAGACTTCAACCTCTGTCATTGGTTGCAAATTTCGGGTTTAGGGTGCTGATTTCTGGTAATATTTTCATCAAAACTCGAATCTATTTGATTTTATTGTTTACAATTTGATGTGTCATTCTCCTTCATCACACTCTCAACAACTCTCCCTGAACTTATTTCCATTTCTGTGTTTCGAACAAACAAATCCTTTTCCCAAATAAAAAACGCACAGCCATTCTGGATTTAAAAAATAAAATTAGACAAACTCCGATTAACACCACATAACCCAATAAAAACCCTAAATTACAATTACTTAATGAAAAAACTACTACTTACCGGCCAATCCTGACAACCATAATATCTTTCACCTTTCCTTGAGCTCTTAGATGACCCAAATTTCGCAGGCATCCCACACCCACATTTTAGGTTTAGATTTCTTCAAATTGAAAGACTACTAGATGAAGATGCAGATTGCATAGTGATTAATTGAAAAATTATAGATGAATATTGCGGATTGCAGCTTGAAGGAGCAGAAGTCGTATAACCAAAGAAAAAAAAATGGCCGTTCGAATATGATGTTGCAGAGCCTTTGGAAGAAGAAGGTCAGAGAAATAAAGGGGAAAGAGAAAATAAATGGGAAAGAGGAATTAAATGGGAAAGAGGAAATAAACATATGTAATATGTAGAGTATGTAATATGTATGTATTAGTTAACGAATTTTTTTTTTTAAATTCAAATAAGGTATTTTAGGTGGGCCCACGTATATTTAACCTGCTGAATAGGTTTATGACATGCTTGGATCATTATTGGAAGATTGAGCTCAAACTTCATATTTATTAGAAATAAAACGAATATGAGATTAATAGATGGAGACCGGCCAAACTTCAGATTATTATATGCAATTTTTCTTTTATAATTTTGTTGAAAAATATTATTCTAAACTAACTATTTTTTTTCATGAGCCCTCATATATACCTTAATTTTATTCAAAACTACGTTAAAATGCCATTTAATTTTTTTCTTATGTTTCTCAATTGAAAATTTGACATTTCTCAGTTCATTTCAGATTTTCTCAACTGAAATGAACTATCGTCCAACTCCTTTAGCAATAGCAAAGCTAATTCTAGTAAAATATATGGGATAAATTATATACCTTTTTTTAATTGGGTAAAAAAATCCGATCTTTGAACAAACATATAAGGGAAGAAGAATACACATAATAGTGTTTGAACCTATCCCAAGGATACAAAGTAAGAGTAGGCACCACTAAGCCACTCTTCCTCCTAACCTTGATTACTTTTTTACAAACAAAAGAACGGTGAAAATATCCAAAAAGTTTTCAACAAATAAAGAAAGATAGACTCCCTCTGTCATAATAAGTGCTCCATTCTGACCGGTAACACTATTCATATGGTAACTTTGACTATATGTAATTTTATACATATAAGGAAAAACATAATCATGCGAATCTCATTTGATTTGTCTCGACGCATACTTTTTAAATATATATATATATATATATATATATATATATTTGTTAAATATAACTCAAGATATTGATATTTAAATTTGCGTCTCGAGAGATGTGAAAAAAGAGAGTAAATGAAGCACTTATTTTAGAACAGAGAGTACTACATTACAAATCCTGTTGTTCCTCCTTTTCAGCTATGAGAATACCTCAATACACACACAAAATTGTCAATCTCCCCCAATTAGGGGACTATATATAAGAATATTACTAGTGATTCTTGTACAAGTAACACTTGCCATAACAGGCTTGTCACTAATGTCAATAATAATAAGCTAAATTTAATTCTTATACAGCAACAAACAAAACTTCCAACATTATAACTAGGGATCATCATTCATGTCAACAACTACCTCACAAACGGTATGCCCGAAGGCACCGTTTGCGCATATTGCCCGTATTCATTTCCGAAGAACCGTCTCAAATAATTTTCTTCGTAAGGTATTCGCCTAGCAAAGAAACCCCAAACTACAATTGCAAATGCAGCTGTTGATATAGGATTAATGAGCATAATTTGAGTGCCAACTGACCATATAAAAAACCCACAATAACCAGGATGTCGAACAAAACCGTATATACCATGAGTTATCAGTTCATGATGACTTTCGTGACGGGTTTTGATGAGGTGTGTGAAGGCCCTTCCCGCTGTTGTGATTGCCGTGATACGTATAATTTCACCAATCACAGTCAATGCAAGACCTAAGTTGCTTAACCACCAATACTCCTTAAACCAAGTAAAGAACGAATATTCGACCCAGTATTCTAGCAAAGAAAAGACCATGGCAACGACATATTGTTTGCTTATCAAGAGAGATTGGAGGGTCACATTCCTTTTTCCATGAATAGTGATCGCTAGAATGAATTCGGATGTGTGAAAAAATAAAATTGCTACAAACATTTGTAATAGTTGTCTGCTGGCAATGTTGGGATATTGAAACATATGCATGATTTGCTTCCTATCAAACCAACTGCCCTACAAAGATGACAATCCTCAATCATAAAGAATCATATATTGAGTGCTTCGATGCCTTTTTTAAATCGATCTGTCAACGAGGAGAAAAATTGTAAGGTTTCGAGACTTGATCGAGTTTCAATATCATGTCACATATGATATAGGTGTATGCCAAAATAATATAGGTAGTATATAGAGTTAGGATTAGCTAAAAACGACAAAATCGCTGAAAACTGTTGAAAATCAAATAAAAGGAGTACATGTTAGGATAAAGGGATACACTTACTTTTTACATGGTTGTATGTCTTTAAAAATATGCCATTATAATAACACTGTGTACCTCTTTAATGGTCCAATGCAGTGGTTTTCTGATATACTCTTCCTATACATATATATCAAATATAATTGCTTTCTAAATAAGCCATGGTATGCTATACACCTATACAGAATGGTCCATAGTAAATAGCAAATTGAAAAAATTAATATCCACAAGCAGTAGCAAACAATTTTCTGAAAGGATAGTGTAGCAGCTTCTAAGGAAAGTTTCAATTTTAAGCACCAATGTTTTTTTGATTCATATAATGTAAAAACATTAACATTGGGGTTCACATTGAACTCGCTATAATTCATTCTCTTAACAATTATCATCATCAATATGAAAACTTGACCCCAATGACCTCAAAAAAGAACGAGCTAACACTATACTTAAGCAGAATGTTCAACAACTACTTAGGGCCTGTTTAATTCAGCTTTAATTCAGTTCAGTTTAGCTCTCAATTTCTTTCTCTTATAAAATATTACTTTCAGCTGCATTCAGTTCAGTTCAGCTCAGCTCAGCTTTATTCAGTTGAAGTAAACAGACCCTTAGGCATACTTCTAGCAATATATGCTTCGCCCGGAAACCTTCCCACCAAGGCAATAGGTTGCACAAAGCTATGACAACTACTGCTAAATTCATCAAACACCAAATTGAGATTTATCATAAAATTCTTTTTACTACAGATTATAGCGGGGGGAGAAAAAAAAACCTTGGCTGGTTGAAGCAGAACATAAGCCCATGGAAAAGAATCAAATTGTGAGTTGTGATGCGACAGGACCTGAAGATACCAAACATAGTGAACGAGGCAGGGAACTGCAAATTATCATGCTCTTTACAGTTGCTCCTAAGGAATTAGGAATCAGGATGACAGTTACATTGCTTACATTGATCACCCAACTGCAGCTGGTTGCTAATATTAATATCTTTAAAATCAATATTTTCATCGAGTTTCAATGAAGAAAAATTGAAAGAGAGAAGAATTGTATATCGATTTCTGAGAAAATTAGGCAGAAATACAAGGGATTGGTGACACGAACCCAGGAGATTTACTTAAACATACCAGAAACTATGCCCAAGAACGCAAGTTAGGGGCATTAGTCCATTAGCTACTTGTTTCCCTTAATCTCAGAATGTAAAACTAAACTAAAGATATTATAAACTTAGGCTGACAGGAAGATTCCAACCCTACGATTAACTTTTGCATTATGGCATATGATACCCAACCTCTTTTTCACTAAAAAAGGTACATGATCAATCCAAAAACTTAATCAATCTATAGTGGATTATTTTGTAAATAAAATTCATCCGCTCTATTGTAGGCTGTAGGAGTGATCTGCCATACACAAAGCCAACAGGTTACAAAAGATATTCACAAGGACACAACAACATAGTTGATCCAATTTCAACAATTTAAGCACAATAACAGTGTCTACCAATACCATCGCAGCAATCTTGGAGGACCATAATATTAGGATACAGTTCAAATAAACAAGACCATGAAAGATTTGATGTTAGCTCGAAAACTAGTCCATACATTAGATGAATCCATACTTTATGTTTGGATAGAGAGAAATGGAGGAAAGAGAAAGGAAGGGGATCCACACTCCCTTGTTTGGATATCACATGGAGGGAGAGAAGGGGATGGAATCAGGGAAATGAGAGGATTGATTCTTCCTCCCTCTTTAATGAACCAAATCCTTACCATGTTGGAGAGATTTAGAGGGACAATGCAACCTCGTTTTCTCCCTCCCCTTCTTCACTACCATCCCTTTCTCTCCACCATTGCTATCTAAACATAGCGTTCAAATCCATAGTAATCCTCAATTCTATGACTTGGATCATAGGTTCAGAGGAACAGAAATCTTAAGGCACGGTAATCCTCAATTTTATGACTTAAACTCCATAGCAATCCTCCATACATTTGACATTGCTTGAAAAATAGTCCAAACATTAGGCGAATCCAGACTTGAACTCATGGTAATCCTCAATTCTACGTTTAGGTTGACAGGTTCGGAGTAGTGTTACCTAATTCGCTTTTATAATACGCAATTCGCCAAGAATGGGCCAAAAATAGCCTAAAAGGCTAAAACAGACCATAATTTTCTTATTTCAATACGAAATTCTCCAAGAACGATTTAGGAAATTAGGTAACACTGGTTCAAAGGTACAAAAATCTTAGGGTACGGAAATTGAATAATCACACGATCTTGAAATATTTGATGTTGCTTGAAAACTAGCCCATACATTAGATGAATTTGGCTCATGGGATCAACTAGGACCGCCCAGATAATTTTAAGGGCCTTGTTTTAAAAATTAAAATTAGGCCCTCGTATTATTAAATTAATACATTAATTATAATTTAATTAATAATATATAATTTTAAAAAGGAAATTTTCTAAAATTTAGTTTTTTTTTTTTTTTAAAGAAAAAAGCTATGAGAAAGGATTAAGCATTTTTATTTGGTAATATTAGAAAATTTTAGAATTTCAGGGCCATTTTCATGTTGAGGCCCTGTGTGGTTGGTCTCTTTGCACATCTTTAGGGCCCACCCCACACACACACACACACAAAAAAAAAAAACTCCACAGAAAACAGACCAATCTATACTATAAAATCAATCAAAGAGTAAGATTATTGTTCATCAATTTTAAGTCTTTGGCTTTCTAATGGTTTGTCCAAAAATGCAAGTTGCCCCCACATAGGAAGAAATTGCAGTTATATTATATCACATTCTAGCAGTCTACTTTTGAAGTTTTGAATGAAAATATAAAATCCAAGGCTATGAATCAAGATAACAAACCTAAAGGCTGGATCTTAAGGTAGATGTTCAAGGGAAAATTAAGCAGCAAATTATAATAATTTAGGGAAATCAAACTCAAATACAGAGATTAAATGTGCGAAACCACATATACCAGATTAAATGTGCAATGAAAATATATAAAACTGAAGGTAACATTAATTAATTAAGATATATAACAAAAAGGAAGAAACATTAAGATGAGAATTAGGGCATAGAAAGAAGGGAAAGAAGCTAATTTAGATGAGGCAGTAGTAATAATGAGTAACTAAATAAATAGGGAAAAAGAACAAACCTGGAAGCAAGAAAGGTGCAAGTGATAATAACAACAGTGTAAATTGTTGTTGGGTGAAGAAAACTCCTCAAATATGGTCGCACAGGCAGCAATTAGGATTTAGGGATGCTAAAGAAAGGAAAAGGGGACATTCAAAAGTGACATAGGAAGCATGGTAAAAATTAAGAAATGATTTTGCGTTTTTTTTTTTTTTTAAATAATATATTTCCTTTTCAAAAAAAATGTAAGAGTTTTCATTTCAGCAAGTTTTAAGTCTTTTATTTCTATCTTTTATAACATCACATACCCCACATTCTCTCTCTACTCTCACAACAAAAAAATTCCGTGCATCCCCCAATTATTGCGTTATTTTTGAAACGGAGGAAGTAAGATAAATTTTAAGCAAAAGCCACAATTGGTCTAGTACTTGTTCGAATCCGGTAGAGATTTATGAAAACTCTACAAGATAGAGTTGAATTCCAACCGCATATAATAGGGAGGATTTATTTGAGGAAAAAATAAGGGTATTTTGATAAAGAACATTTGAGCCATTGGTTTCTTAATCAATGGTATGGTTAGAAATTATAAGGTAGAGTTATTTGTTACCGCTATTGGATCTAATTTCGATGTGTTACTAATAATAAAAAATAAGTAACTAAGATGTGAATAATATTAATAATGTGAAGCATTATTGAATAATATTAATAATATGGTCAGTCAAGAGATGTATTTGGCAAAAAAACATTTTTGAGATGTATTAAGTAGACCCCTAAAATATACACATATATACTCCGTACCTAACAATTTGTTATAAACAAGCAATATTAAAATTGAAGGTACAAATTGTTAGTTACAAACGACCCCTGTTGGCCTTGATCTTTAAGTTTCAACAGTCATAACTTCTTCATTTGAAGTTGGAATTTGACGTATAATCTATCGTTGGAAGAAATATTTGAATCTAACTTCTAATGCCACTAGAATCACGTCAATCCAATGTGTATAGTTGAAGTTATGCCTAAAATAGTGAGATATGGTCAAAATCATTTGAAACAATTCAATAAATTTCAATTTAAATCTTCACCAATTGTCACCACAACCACTCTAACTCATCTTTAGGTGATTTTCTCGATCTTTTATTGAGCTTGATTCAATTCATTTATCCATTTGATTCTTTTTACAACCTTTAATCGTTATTTTTTTTTTAAGTATTATCATTGCATAAGATTTTTTATTATTAGAGTAGTTCTTTTCACCTTAAAAAAATAAGTTTCAGGTTTAATAAATTCATATTAGTTCAGGTCTAATAAGGTCTACATACATCTTAAAAAAAATAAGTTTCAGATTTAATAAATTAAAATAAGTTCCAATAAGTTCAGGATTAATAAATTGAAGATAAAACACCCTTAGTCTAGATGAACACCAATATACAATGTCAATCTATATGTATAATATCACTTGACCCCTTAATAAAAAAAATTCACCCCTTGATTTGAATGTTGTGATGTTTATTAAGGAACCAATAACAAGTGAAATACTATCTTAAATAAAAGTAAGGAAAATAAAGAGAAAATGCAAAACAATGAAGGTGGCCTGGTGTAAGTTTTATGTGAGAGCGTGAATAGTTAAAATCATAAAATTAAGGAAAATAATACTTCCTCCATAACATAAAGATTTCAACTTTTGTTTTTTCACGCATTTTGAGGAAGCAATTTGAGGGTGTAAACGACCAAATTAATCAAAATAATTTTGATATTAGTAACTTATAATCACATTCTTGATTGTATTAAAATCATTTTGATTAATTTCGTCGTTTAGACCCTTAAACCGTTTCCTCAAAATGCGTGAAAAAACAAATGTTGAAATATTTAAGTTACAGAGGGAGTATATATTTTCATCATGAAGTTGGAGATATATGATCTAGGTTTGATAAGTACTTCAGAATAATAAAATGGGTATTATTATTATAGCTTGAACGATCACTGGACTGGCCTCCGTCTCCTTTGGTCTCCAAAAAAAAACTGAAAATAAATTGAAATAGCCTAACAGAAAATAACTGAAAAACAAGTATTGCACAATTACAATAGTTTTATAGCTACAATAGTTTTATAGCTACAAAAGTTACCTAAGTAGTTTTATACATTCATAGCAGTATCTAAAATCATGACAATCTTCATAGCTTTTAACCAACCAAAAAATTCCCTACAAGTATTCAACAAGCGATGATCATTCTTCTACCACCAACTCATATATAGCCCTTCTTCAACTAGTATCAGATTTGTCGAGAGCTGCAAAAAAAAAAAACAAAAAGATTCATGTAAGATAGCATGTAGATGAAGATTACATGAAAACAAATTTCACCTCAAGTACCGGAATCGCCCTTAAGACATTGGTAAAACATTTGGACACTTCATTTGTAAACAAAAAACATTCATATTTTTCAGAATCGGCCTTTGCCCAATACTTCTAGCAAAGTCCGAATAACATAGCAACTTTCAGAAGGTACGGGCAGAAGAAAATATGTCAAGATCTCAGATACAGCAGAGCCTCAGAGGGAGTAATACAACATTGTGTCATCATATCCCACAGTTATGCTAGCATCCATATTCAAACAAGCCATGAAATACAAAAATAAACTAACAAAGTGCTTATGTGCTTGTGGACTTCGCATATATATGAGCAAGGAGGAGAGCAATGGAGGGGAACTTACTGTTGTAGTTCAAAAGCTTCTCAATCAAGTCCACATGGGTCATCAGCATTCTCCTGCAACAATAACGAACCAGTCCTAGTGCATCGAGTGCATCCCTGTGCAAAAGCATTATAAGTCAGCAAGCTCTGTTAATTGAAGTATTGAACCTCAATCTACTACACTGTAACAATAGAATTCAAACTCTTTGGGCACCACATTTCATCACATCTTGGAAAAACGCGGGCAAAAAACTCAAATAAAGCTAGAAAAAAGATCACTCAATTATTGAACCCAAAAACTGCACACAGTCTATATCAATAACAACATATTCTTTCCAAGATGCACTGCTTACACATACATCAAACCACTTCCAGGATCTTCCTATTATGCAAGCCTTGTTACAAGAAAACTGAACACTCGTACAAGCTAGAACCTTACTTGATGAACTCGCAGACATCATTTACTGATAGCTACATGTTGAAGCCTTAAAGTCTATTATACCTTTCAAAAATTCTGTTTAAACAAAATGAACAAGAACTTTGGGAAGAATGAAATGAATGAGGTATATTCGTAAGCACCAAAACTAATACTTCTCCATTCCACTTTTTTGTTAGGCTTTGAATAATTCTCTCACAAAAAATTCCAAACGTAACGATCAAAAGTGAAACGGAGGGAGTACATCCCAATAAGCATCACCACAGCACCACTCCATTCCTCATTCCCTCTAATAACATCTATGATGTCCTGAAGAATCACAGACTACACAGAATTGTATATCAAGAGCTACATCATCTTTCCATAGTTTCCAAGACGCACTCCTGCACATGCATGAAATTGTTTCCAGGCTATTCTTCCTATTATGCAGGACTTTTTTAAAATAAAATAAAAAACTGAACACTCGTACAAGCTACATAACAGATGAAACCTCACATAACGCTTAAGCCTCAATGTCTTCATTGTAAAATTAATTATAAAAAACTTAAATAAACAAAGCAAAACAAGATCTTTGGGAGTAAGCTGCTCGAACTCAAATACAGGTGTCGGACACGGGTGCGAGTGTAAGTGTCGGACATTCAATTTTTAAAACGGAAAGACTTGTGGTCTCGGGGATATGTTTTTAAAGGATCCAAGTATAGGATATGGACTCAAAGACACAGGCTACTTTCCCTTCTTTTTATTATTAATTTATGAATTAAAAGGAAAAACTGCAAGTTATTAGAAGGTGAAAGGATAATAACAACAAAATCAAAACTGAATATTAGTTAGTTTGGATAAAATTACGAGCTTCATGCCTATGACTATGGAACCAAAAACCAAACCATTAACGGTGGCGAGTCCGAATTTCATCTCCCATATCCGACCCATATCTCGTGTTCTATCCCGTGTCGGGTAGGGGGGGGGGGAGCAGTGCAGCTTTGGGGAAGAATAAAATGATTGTAGTACATTAATAAGCACAAAAATTACTATAACCCAATAAGCATCCCCACAGCACCAATCCATCCATTAACATCCATGACATCCTGAAGTATATTGATTAAAGCTTATCAAATGCAAAGAGAAGCCTGGACCTGGTTGTTTGTTTATTTCACAACAACAAAAAAACTTTAGGGGTTGTTTGGTATACCAAAAAATTAGCATAGAAAACGTAATCACAAAACAAATGGATGTGAGAAAGGAAAACAAATTTGTAAAGGAAACAAATTCCCTTATCTTGTTACCTTCCTAAATCTAGTGGAAACAATTACCGTTTCCGAATGGTAGCCATATACGTTTCCTAAGTGATATCAAACAACTAGTAAGGGTAACATTATGTATTACCGCTTGTACTCTTTATTTGTTTCCAATCTATTACATTTGCTAATCCCATGCCAAACACCCCCGTAATCTCAAAATGGTTTGGCCTTGGGTTCAATTATCCTAAAGCCCTGCACCACCATAAGGAACCACCCACAAAAGACTAAACAAGAAAAAAGGAAAAGGATCATAAATTAAAAGAAAAACAAGAAAAGTGAGAAAGTGAGGTGTGGAAGAATTGAGATGAGAAAAAACATAAGGTGCAAGAAATTGGGAGGGGTGTGAAGTGAAACAAAATTGAAGGATATCAATACGAAATTGAGGATTCGGGAGGATAACAAAGTATGAAAAAATGAATAAAAATCAATGATACTTAAAATGAATAAAAACAAATCAAAAATGTATGACAAAAAACTGAAGAAGAGTTTTTTGGTTTATTATTCTACTCTGAATTTAATTTCTAATACTGGGTTCAGCTTGAATCCAATTATATAACCAGATACGCTCATTAAGGCCATACTTTTCCATAATGTGCTTATGCTAATCTAATTTGATAGTCCACCAACACAATTACAACCTTGTTGCATGGCACAGACCAATTCAAATTTAAGCAAAGTAGGACTAAATTAGAATTTCCAAGTTCCAACCAAGATCTAAGAATCCTAAAATTGCCTAAACCCTAAACCCTAAAGTGGGATAGTAACAAAGCAAAAGAATCCAGTGCATTGACGCCTAAAAACAACAATTAGCACAAAAAAATAGCCAAATCAGTCGTAAATGAACAATATTATAACCATAAGTACAATAATCAATCGTAATATCCACATAACATAGTCAAGTAACTCAAAATTAATACACAGACATAGCTAGAGAATAGTAAAATACCCTTCAGTGTAATCAGCTTGAAGAAGATCAAGATAAGTGTCCCATTTGTTACCTATCACCTAGAGCCGATAATTATCATAGTTAATTAAAAAAAACTGCTATAATCAATCATTAGATTAGGATTTAGCAAAACCCTAAAGCAAATTAAATGAGTGCATATATAACCAAAAAAGGGAACATTACTTTGCCGCAGGTGAAGCAACGAACTGGAATAATCATGTTTGAAACTTGAAAAGTTGTGAGTTTGATTTTTTTTTTTCGACGAAGAGTTTGATTTACTTTGCCGCAGTTGAAACCAAAAGGAGAATTAATTGGGTTAGGTTCATCTCAAACTCATGCTCGTTTATTTTAGTTGAATTGAACTGAATTAAATAAAGCTGAAAGTAATATTTTAAAGTGTAAAGTCATAACAAAATAGGGTGATTACAATTATTTCAAAGGAAAATCAAGTTAAGGTTCAATTCAGTTCATGTTATTCAAATTTTGTGATGAATTGATCAAAATTTAGTTCAGTTTGGATCAATCAAATGATTTTTCGAATTTTAGTCGTGTCAACTTCATTTTCAGTCGTTCTCTGCTTGGGTTCAGTTTAGTTTAACTCATTTATTCTCAATGACAATTCATATCACTTTTAGTTCATCTCATTTTCAAATTACAAGATAATTTAATTTCAAGTTGTTTTAGTTTCGATCATACACAATTCAAATAGCCCAAGAAATACCAACTCAAACTAACACCGTATGCCACTTTATTTTGTTGCAATGAAGTTGATTTTTTCCCAACTGAATTTGCTTTTGTTGAACTTGTAATTTACTAGGAGATTCTATTTACAAGGTAATTAACATCCAACCAAATAACTCCTACATTTTGCATAACTTGTTTGTGTTGAATTTCTTTTTTATTAAACTACACTTGAATTGAGTTTATTAAACGGAGACAGTATGTCATTGTATCAATCTGTATCATAGTTTTGTGTTTTTGGAGAGAGATGATAGTATCTAACCAACAATATTTCGTGTTTCTTTAGCACTAAAAGTTTATTTGGTACTTGGTTATAAATTATGGGCCAGCAATGAGAATGAATTTCTTTTGTAAATTTAAAAGAAAAATCAATACTCATTCTCATGATGTTGCTAAATTTTATGTTATTTAATTTGCTTCACACATATTCATTTCCATCCAATATGTTTTATAATGGTAATTGGTAATAGAATATAGGAAGAAAATTCAAAGTTGAGAACAAGGATATGTTCTCATGAATATTATAATGTTTTTTCCCTTGCTACCTCTGTAACATTTTACTTGCAACAGTTTAATATTATCTCTCTATTTTATGCCAAATTGTTGCGAATAAATCGTAACGGAGATAGTAATTTAAATTCATTCTCGTGGTCATGATTAAGGATTTAACGCATTAACTTTTGGACTTTTTTTTTGCTCAATTTCCTATACAATTTTACCAAATCCAATTCAATAATAAAAAAAAAAAAAAAAATCAGAACCCTAACCAAATGTTATCAAAGGATTATGCTAACAAATTCCTATACAGCAAACCTCATACACTGCAACAAGGTCTAGCTAGTTTAGAGAGACTGCTTTTAACAAAACCGGGGAGCAGCTCTTTGAATCCTCAACCCAGAAACAAGAGTATTCTGACAGAAAATGAAGAGGCTAATAACGCAAATGAGCCACAAATTAAGATGTACGGTTAGCAGACCAGATTCACTGACATATCTCATCAAACTTGTTTCGGTAACAAAAATGTTAGCCGCTCCTCTAAAACACTCTTTTCTTGTTACCCTTTCTCAATGGAGACATCAGTCAGAGCTCAGAACCAATGTCAACTCCCTTTTGCTTCAAGAAGTCCTTTGCTTCTGTGATATCCTATAAAAGGAGAAAAAAAAAAAAAATTACATTGGACATATTAACATAAACTATGTTTGAATAACAATATTGGGGGGGGGGGGGAAGAAAGGGAGGAAGGTGTGCAACATTTCCTCCGCAACTCTCTTCAACTTTGGATGGATATTAAAGGAGGGATGGATATTTCCTCTCCCTCTCCCATTCCTTCCCCGGTTTCACAAACAAGGAGATTTGCTCTCCTACCCTTCCTTCCCCTTCCATTCTCTCCAATTCCTCCTATCCAATCAAAGTACAAGAGACATACATGGAAGATATCATCCTGAAATGAGATACATACAAAGACTATCTCCCATCTAAATATCAGCCACATGTGACAAATGATGCCAACTTCAAACAAGGTTATCATATACAGATACATTTGCAAAAATTGATGGAAGAAGATAAATAAAAAGGCAGTTTACAATTCACCTTTCTCAAATTCTTAGAAGGGTGAAGAAATTTTAGAAATACGAGCATAAAGTGATAAAAACATAGCAATCATCATTACTCCATTATAGTAGATAAGAGCAGTAATTAGACCATCAGTCCACTGGAATTAAATAAACTTCACTACTCATCCTTTGCACTATGTTTGGATAGCAACATGGAGGGGAAAGCAAAGGGATGGTAAAAAGGGGAGGGATAATTATTATTAAAGGAAGAAAGATGTGTTCAATTTCCATCCAAATCTATTCAGCTTTGGAGGGATAATTATTATTAAAGGAGGGAGGAAAAAGTAACCCTCCCTCTCCCTCCCCTTCCCCAAACCTATTTTCAATTTGTTCTCCTTCCTTTCCTTTCCTTCCCCTTCCTTTCTCCCCAATTACTTCTATCTAAACAATGCATTAATGTCATCCCATGATTGCTATAACTTATTTTTGTTTCAAGCATTAACTATTAAGTCCCTTGTCATAGTTCACTCAGTAAGCAACTTGTTTTACTGCCAAAGCAAGTAAGCAACCCTATCTGTAATGAGAATTGAATTCAAGTTGTAAGACCCTTTACATTTGTTTTAACTTCCTTTATTCTTGCTTCATACATGGTCCATTGTAGACTCCTCCTAGTCAGTTTTTACTTCCCTTTTTCATGCTTCATACATAGTCCTTTGGGATCAAATCCCAAACACAAGACTAACATCAACCCCCCCACCCCTTCTTTCTCTCTCTCCTCTCCTAAAGAAGAAGTTTGACAATTGACAAGTATAAAGATTTCTTTGCCAAAAAAAAAAAAAAAGACAAGTATAAAGATACAGGATTATGAATAGTTGAATACCTGCTGTAGCAATACTGCTTCTTGAGGACAGGTCGGAAAGCGCATCAAACCAACGCCAACCATCAATAAGCCGTAGCATCCCAATGATATAATCAAGTATACAGGCAGCTAAAAAGCAGAAAACAACTTCCGTTCAGAGATGTGAAGTTGTGAAAAACTAAAAGCACAACCTTCAAAAGCAGTGACATAAAGGAGAAAAAAACAAACAAGGAATTTAAGGATTCACCAGCCAAGTCTGGCTCCGTGGAACTACAGAACACTGAAGGAGACCAACCCAGAAGGCAGCAACAGCCACAAGTATACACAAAATCTTCACGATATGCTTCATTTAATGGATAAGGGAACCAAAACCTGAACCCTGACAATGAATCACAAAGCAAAACAAGATGCGTCAGAATATACCATATTACCATCATAGAAAGAAGGCTTTGTGGTGTGCGTGCGCAGGGGAAGGGCACTATATTTTAGCAATATAAGATGTAGCTGATTCCACTTGGTAAAAAAAAAAAAAACATAATAAATCGCATGCCACCTTTTAAAAAAAATCAATGAAATACTGCCATCAGATCCTATTATTTTTCATGTTCACTTTAAGAAAGTAATTCAAATCCCATGCGCAATGTTCAGGTATCATTAGTTGGCAGCTAAGCAGGGCACTATAAATTAGCAACAAAAGATGCAGCTGACTCAAAGTACAAAATAAATCACCTGGCAACTTTATTTTTTATCTTTATATTCACATAAAAAAGAAATTGAGCAATGTTCAGCTATCATCAGTTTGCATCTGAGTGGATGTTTGAATTTGAGAAAAAAAAACAATAGGGGAATGGCTTGCTGCCCTGCTCCCACGAATGAGAGTCAAGTAGTCAACCCCACTTAAGATCCCAAGTGAGGTCCTGTCCCAAAGCCAATTACCGATGGGAAAATAATCTTCTTATACTGTAACTAAATGGTGATTTCTCTCGCAGTGCATATATGAATTTGAAGAGACGTCATCCAATGGATTATAAAATACTGCTGTTTCTCTAGGGCTATAAAACAGTCAAATTACATCAAAATCTAAATCAAACTAACCAAAAGTTGAAAGTGAAAAGATAAATTTACGTTCCATCAATAAACTTTATTGTGCAGAAAATCCCAAATGTTTTATCCTCTCCAACATGAATTTTAAAGCAAGCTGAAAACTACTAAAGTAAAAAAGCTCATGAAACCAGAAGAGTGCTGCCTGTTGACCTATACAACCCTTCCCAAGTTGTCAAGTAACACGACACCCAAAACATGTTACTTATGATGTTCATTTTAAACAGAAGATCGGTGCCCTGTGATCATGTAGTTGAATATTGTAGACACTAAAAAATAAATGAGATGAGAAAAGCGAATGACAAATAGAAAACCATTACTTCATAATTTCATTCCACTTAAAGAATGAAGCCAATTACATGAGCCTTTAAAAAGGAAAAGAAAAGATTAGAAACAGCTCAACCACTAATTCAAAATAACTGACCACTAAACTATAGGAACTAACACAAGTTGCTAATATTTTGCTAACTAACTTTGAAGCACTAAGTCCATCACACCCCCTTGCTTCAAAGTTGGGATGTTAAACAACTTGAAATTCCATACTGCTGTCATGGACTTAATTTGATGCACTTTTCAGCAATAACTCTTGTTGACGCACATCATCACCAACAACCTTTGTTTTAATACTTTGGAGTTTGGAGCACATGCTCTCCATGGTGGACTTCTTATCCTCTACATATTTTTGTTGATGCAATTCTCATTAACACATCTTTGGGAGAACTTCTCTCCTTTAGCTATTATTTCTTTTTAACATTGTCCTGCAAATTTTGACCCGTCAGCTTATTTCACAACCACCACTACATACTTAAAAATCATATCTACTTTAACTATGATTTCCACACTTGTGACGACTGCTCCTTTACCTCAAAAATACTTTCACCCTCTTTTTCATAGAGCTTTAAAAAAAATCCATCAACACATCATAGATCATACCCAACCATTACTTCCATGGTTAAACACAAAAAATAGTCACACACACACAAAAATGAAACCAGTGTTTGCTTGTTTATTTCACTCATGATTTTTTTAATTAAATATCTCAATAAGCACTATCTTCACCATTTTTTTAAAATAAATTTGATACTAACTCTCTCTCCCTCGGTTTAACTTTCTCGTGTTGATAGATCAGAGAATTTATTAAAGAAGAAATGGAAACCCCCTAATAAATCTTAAAACAATACCATAAACAATTTAAAGCCTTAAAGAGTCGTATGCACTTGACCAACTTAATCTGAGGTTAAATCACCGATTATGTGCCAGCTCAATATAAGGATTTATTAAAGAAGAAATGGAAACCCCCTCTTCAATTACCAAATATAAAAACAGGCTCCCAACAGCGAAATAGAATAATGAATTTACCTCCCATAACACCCAGGACCCAGCATACAGTTTTCAATTTCAAACCCAAACTATAGAGATAATACACATGCATCAATGAATAATAACTACCATTCATGAGTTTCAAACAAAATAAATATCTTTTCCCTAATCTTTTGAACATAGAAGAAAAAATTTCATTGCTGCCATCAGAGAATACAGGTTTTTCATATCCTCATCTACAGATGAGTTCAAAGCCCTTGCGCAATATGTATATTTCATCATTTGGCAGCCCCTGATAATTGCTTCATGAAGATGCCACAAGAAATCCAGTCAAAAAAAAGGCAACCATAAGTGGCATTAGATTTACAAACAACGATGCCAGAGATTAATCACTGGTATCGTTGTAAAAACTAGAAAGCATACCACATGTAAACAAGGACAGCCATAATAGATAGGAGACAATGTACTTTATGGAGTGAACACTATGCTGTAGAAAGGAGAAAACACACCATCAAACCATTTCAGTACAAACAATAAGCTAACATTTTTTTCCCCTTAGAAAATCGCCCCGTCACAAAAACTGTTCAAAACATAGAAACTGGCCAGAATTATCAGCACAAATCTGTGTATCAAAATTAAACTGGACTTTCCCTCATCCATACAAAAGATTTGGCTCAAATGACATTACATATTTGAGTTTTGAAAGAATAGTATTGGTAGAACTACTTCGTAAGAGTTGAACCAAATTACTTGTAAATCATTCAAAACAAGGCCAAGATGCAACTCATGCAACTAAAACGACAAACAGATAATCTCATTATAAATCAACACAGAAGTTACTTCAACAACAATGCATCCTCATTCAAGCATTCTAACTATAACCATAAAGTTGAATAAACAAATAAACTATAAAAAATGTATTTACTGCAGAAACGAAAGTCAGAAAATCTCCAAATGAAAAAAAAAAATCAACAGTTCAATTCTTTAATACTTAAAAATCTCCAAATGAAAACAAGAAGCAATCAAGCAAAATTAATGTAAAGAAGATTAAAAGTGTTGATTGAATATTTGAAGAAGATCTGAAAAAAGGGGTTTGAAATTCGAACCTACCCGGACCGTGGACGCTGGAGACTTGGAGGCTCGAGCCGGCGAAGAGGGTGACGGGCGATGGAGACGGCGGCGGCGACCAGAGAATGGACTTATGGAATAGGGGAGAGAGAGAGGGGGAAACGGATAAAAAAACCTAATTGCTCCCCTACAAAATGCCTGTAGAAATGTTTTCTGGGTTGTGACTTGAATTTCTCAATAGGTTTGTAGAGGGAAATGACGCAAATTATTATATGGTGCCAGCACCACTTAGGTTTCTGTGGTGCTGGTCAAAACGACGTAGTTTAGGAGTAAAAAATAATTAAATAATAGACTTTCTACTTTCAAGGAGTCTATTCTGCAAATAAGGTGAAAAATACTGCTTTTAATTACGTATCAAAAAAACTAATTGGTAGGTAACAATTAAAATTTTCACTTCCACTTCCCTAAGAACAATCTGCAAATGCATTGGTTATCTGCACAAGCTAATCTTTTGCTTGTATTCAGTTTTAAAAATGATGAGTGAACAACTAAAATTGATATGGGCACAACCCATTGTGAGAGCACATCTTCTATGCTCCTTTCACAAAAATTGTGCCTATATTAATTTTAGTTGTGTTAATATCAATTCCCGTTTGTAGACTGTAGTTGGTAAAAATCCTATTTTTTTTAATTTCCATTAGTAACTCTGTTGTTTCACTTGTTTATTATACCAAAAAATTAGCATAAGAAAAGTAATAACAAAACAATATTGTTACTATTTGTTTGCTATGAGTTGTGGGAAATGAAAACAAATTTGTAAGGGAAACAAATCTCTTACCTTCTCACTCTCCTAAATCTAGTAGAAACAATTAGCGTTTTCAAACGGTAACTATATACGTTTTCTTAGGGTATGTTTACTGAATTAAACTGAACTAAATTTAAGCTGAAGTAAACAGACCCTTAGTGATATTAAACAACTGGTAAGGGGAGCACTATATATTACCCTTTGTCCCCTTTATTTGTTTCCAATCTATTACATTTGCTGATTTCATACCAAACACACCCTAAGTATAGTTAACAATCTATTAGAATTAATTAATAATAATTAATGTCCTGTTAGACGAGCCCAAATATTGACTTGATTCGGTTGATGTCTTGTTTTTTTGTTTTTTTTTGACGGGTCGGTTGTAGTCTTGTTGCCAAAATCACATTTAAAGTTTTTGGTTTATTATGGCTTTAAGTGTCAAAATTGCCCTTAATTCTAATGAAATTAATGAAAATATTGCTTTATTATGTTACTTTTGGATGTAGTACATTAACTAAGAGCACTAATGAAAATAAACATAAATGCAAGTTCACCAATGAGATTGTGAGGATACGATTTTATAATGTGTATAAAGTATTTTAAGAATGGGGGAGTATATAACTTTTAGGGATATCTTTTTTATTCCGGTTAACCCCACCCTATACTCACTTAAGGATCACCAAGTCAAGTAAGGTTATATAAACCTACCAAAAATAACCAATAATTGCATGAGTTTTTTTCGACAATTGAAGAATTTTTTTTCCTAGAATTGAAAAATTGACAACCATACCTTGCTACAAAAGAATAGAAATTTGAACGCATAACAACACATTTTGAACATCTTGCTGCAAACTTCGAATCTTAATAAATCAATCAATGAGAATAGAAACACTAATAATAAGTTAAAAAAACTTAAACAACACACATTCAAACCATACCTAAGTTAAAAAACTTAAACAACAACACATTAAAAATTTAAGAAGGTAGTGGTGAACCGTGATAGTGACTGATGGTATAGGAATGAGAATTTTTAGGGCAAGGTGGGTATGAGATTGATGAGGGGCATGAGGGGATAGGACAAGAAATAATTGGGTATATGATTCCATACCTAAATACCTCAACCAAATGTTTTATTATTCATTATAGTATCAATACACTTCATTTCATTATCAAAGATTGCAACCAAACATGCTCTACAAAAATTAACCACTGAGCTATATTTCTCGATTTTTCACTCCTTCCAATTAAAACATTCGTATGACAATGGGGGTGAAAATTGTACTCATGATCCAATCAGAAATCTAGTAACTAGTCCCGAAATCATCATGATGGTTAATTCTAGCCATCAACCAAAACCATTGAATGTTTTTCTTAAATAAAGAAGTTGCAACAATGATGGATTGATGGGTTTGGGGCATAGCAATATAGCAATCCCAACACAAACAAAATGTCTATGCATCCAAACAATGGTACGTTGTTAGCAAACACAAGTCTCGAGTGACCAATTGGTTAGAGCCAATATGTAATCTTTCAAACATTTAATACAAAACCCATGCAAGTGCTTCAAGCACCCTATGAACTGATTGCCAAAAGATTAAACTCCAACAATTTCTACCGTTTGGAATATTTTAGTTTAATTATTACAAGAATAAAAAAAAAAAAATCAAGAGCATATGGAAATATTTTTAAATTGGGTAAATATGTAGTATAAAAATGCCTAAAAAATAATGTTAAAATAAAGTAAAGCATCTAATTTCCTACATATACAACTACCTCAATGAATAGTAATGTTAAAATTGGCATATTCTACTCAGTCTCTAACCATTCACAAGATTGAAAAGGTGTGTTTGCAAAAGGCGGTTCAAGGCAAATTTTTCTTATTTAACGAACAACTTAAATTGCCAAAGGGGCCACAAACACAAACGCCAACAACTTTCACATAATGCAATCAAATGGATCATTAGCCAAGAAACTATTTTTGAACCCAACTTGGATACAACATAATTGGGTGCCTACAGGGTTTTTCCCCCCCTACAATCTCAAGAAAGAAGAGACACAAGAGAAACAAGCTCCAACATCACACGATCCTTAGACCATGTATTGATGACAAAATGTTCCGGATATTTCTTAGCAACATCAACAATCCATAATACGACTTTCTTTTAGATTCTGGACTTGTCCAATCTTCTGAAGTAAGATATCTCATTGCAAGATGTGATGCCAAATACCACACTGCTCTATTAACTGCACAAATAGTAAACAATTGAGTTTTGGATCATTTGACACAAACCCATCCCCTACTACATGATAAAACATAATAGCAAAAGCCAGAACCTTGCATGATAAGCGATAAACTGCTTCATATCAAATAGAAATAGTTCTTAGATGACAGAAAAACACAACCCTCACAGTAGTTAAAAAAAAATGAAAACCTTTTAGCAAACTTGTGAAACTTTTATTCTATGAATAATATACATAGGGATGTGCAATAATGAGAAAAAAAAAAAATGAGAAAGCAAATAACATAAAATAAAAAACTTTCAAAAGCCCCACCACTAGAAATCTTGCCCATCTACATTAAATCTAGAATGGCTAAGCAAAGTTGAGCAATGCTCCCCTCTTTTTATAGACCAATATGCATCATAAATGACACATTATCTTGCCAAGTATGCCAATGACCCCATATTTAAGCCCAAATTAAATTATATTGGTCATTAAATAATAAACCTCAAGCAGGAATATCGGCTACATCCCCTTAGTAGTTACAACACCACAAAATGAGAATTAATACCAAACCTGCCCCAAATCAATCAACAATAATCAAATTTTGACTCCAAATCAATTCCGGTAATTAAAAGGGTATTATCATCGTCCATCACACCTACTCAACCAGTAAATGCAAAACAGACTCTAATTGACTCAAACAAGCAAAAAGTTAGCCTTGGTGGAAAGAATATGTGCCCACGGCTAATATCAGCTGGTATTGGAGGCAATTGTGCAAAATTAAAGACAAATTTATGACTGGTTATAGACAAAACAAATGGACTTTTTATATTAAAAAAAGGCTATACACCTATACTGCTGCTAATGGCTTAGAGGTGATCATTGCTAAAAAAAAGATGGGATTGGAACAGATTAAACATTCCCAAATGTAGTTTCATTTGCTGGCTTCTCATGTGGAGAACGTTACTTACTAGGGACAGATCGGCTAAGATGGGAATCACCCAAGATTTAGCCTGCCCCTTGTGTCATCCAGAATCACTGAATCATTTATTTTTTAGTTGTGCCTATTCTCAGAGATGTCTTACTATTTTGTTGAATATCTTTGGGGTCAAGTTTCAAGGTAATACTTGAATGAGTTCTTGTGTTGGCTTTCTCAGAGTTTGAAGGGGAGATTTAAGAAGAAGATCCTACAGTCTTGTTGCTCAGCATTGACTTACCAGATCTGGAAACAAAGAAATACGGAGTAAAGCTGTTTAAATTTCTAAGATCGTGCTTCCTGACAAAGTAGTCCAGTTGATAAAGCTCAATTGCTATAGGCGTATTCATTGTATAATGCCCAAAAAAAACAGGTCATAGTGATAAAAAAAATGGTTTGAGCAAGTTTTAAATTCTGTTTTGGTTTAATGCCTTAGTTTGCTTTAGGTGCTTTAGGTGTAGGGTATGATGCATGATGCAATTTGCTTTTGTCTGTATGTTGTGGAAGTTAGGTTGATTTTTGCCTGAGGACGACACAGGTTTGCTCAACTCCAGGGTTGTAAAATGTATGCCATTGGCCCATTACTGTGACTATCCTTAATTAAACATATTGGTAGCAATTTATATACAATGATGATTTATAAGGAGTACCCAAAAAATTCTTCCTCATCTAACTATATGAAGTTAACATCTGCTGTAAAATTAAGAATAAGGATGTAACTATGAAACCCCATCAAAATATTAAAAATGGCAACAAAAATGAAATAATCTAGTAGCAATAAGAATGAAAATGAAGCCAAACAATGTTACTCTATGATTTATAATTCCATTGGAACAACAACAACAACAAAAGTCTCTCAAAGCATAGATTACAAAAAGAAGTTTGAAGAGGAGAGTGCGTACATTAATTAAGAGGGAGGAATAGGAGAGGCATCAGAATTGGAATTGGAACGACGAAGATCCTCGATGAGATCACCAAGTTCCTTGCGAGATGATTCTCTTCCAAACATAAAGCCATACCTTGTTAAAACCCAATAATTAATTGAATAACATTTATCAAATCAAAAGTAACATCAAAACAATCATTAATGAGATCTTATGGAAGTTTAGATACCAGAAAGATACGGCAGAAAAGACACCTGCAGTGGCAACTGTATGAAGAAGAGTGAATTTTCTCTCCATCATCACTTCAATTCACGTTTCAGGAGTGAACTAATGCATGCAATCGAAGATTAAGTTTCTGAGACAAATTTGACGAACAAGGTTTAGGATTTAAGTATTTCACATGCATCAATGAAAGAACACATAATAACTACCATTCATGAGTTTCAAACAAATTAGATATCTTTTCCCTAATCTTTTTTAACATAGAAGAACAACTTTCGTTGCTGCCATCAGATAATACAGGTTTTTCATATCCTCATCTACAGATGAGTTCAAAGCCCTTGCGCAATATGTATGTTTCATCATTTGGCAGCCCCTTGTAATTGCTTCATGAAGATGCCACAAGGAATCCAGTCAAAAAAAAGCAGCCATAAGTAGCATTAGATTTACAAACAACAATGCCAGAAATTAATCACTAGTAGGTTGTAAAAACTAGAAAGCATACCCCATGTAAACAAGAACAGCCATAATAGATAGGAGACAATGTACTTTATGTAGTGAACACTATGCTGTATAAAGGAGAAAACACACCATCAAACCATTTCAGTACAAACAGTAAGCTAATTTTTTTTTCCCTTAGAAAATTGCCCCGTCACCAAAACAGTCCAAAACCTAGAAACAAAGTAACTGACCAGAATTACCAGCACAAATCTGTGTATCAAATTAAACTGGACTTTCCCTCATCCATACAAAACATTTGGCTCAAATGATAGTACATATTTGAGTTTTGAAAGAATAGTATTGGTAGAACTACTTGGAGAGTTGAACCAAATTACTTGTAAATCATTCAAAAAAAAGGGCAAGATGCAACTCATGCAACTAAAACGACAAACAGATAATCTCATTATAAATCAACACAGAAGTTACTTCAACAACAATGCATCCTCATTCAAGCATTCTAACTATAACCATAAAATTGAATAAATTAATAAACTATAAAAAAAAAAAAAAAGTATTTACCGCAGAAACGAAAGTCCTAAAATCTCCAAATGAAAACTCGAAATGAAAACACCCAAAAAAAAAATCAACACTTCAATTCTTTAATACTTTAAAATCTCCAAATGAAAACAAGAAGCAATCAAGCAAAATTCATGGAAAGAAGATTAAAAGTGTTGATTGAATATTTGAAGAAGATCTAAAAACGGGGTTTGAAATTCGAACCTACCCGGACCGGACTATTGGACTGTGGACGCTGGAGACTTGGAGGCTCGAGCCCGGCGAAGTGGCTGACGCGCGAAGGAGACGACGGCGGCGACGACCAGAGAATGGACTTCTGAAAGACGAGAGGGGGGGGGGGAACGGTTAAAATAAAAACCTAATTCTTCGTCTACAAATGACCGTAGAAATGTTTTTTCGGTTGGTAAATCATGATTCATGATTATATATACTCCTTTCCTAACGAATTACTTGCAACAATTTTCAACAATTTTCATTTTTAGGTGTACCAAAATACTTGGAACAATTTTTTTCCAATTTTATTTTATTCTATTTTTTTCCAATTTCATTTTATTCTATTAGTATAGATAGATTAATGAAACTTTTGCTCTATTATGTCAGTTTTGAAAGTAGTACATTAACTAATGTGTTGTTTTGAAAGTAGTATTACTAGTCTGACAGTCTCCTCCTACAGGAAGGAAAAAACTTGTCTAACCCACCGAGTAGACTACTCACCATTAATAATGTATTATAGTTAATATTGATAGTGGAATCCTAGTCATATAATTAATAATATTTTAATATCTCTATTAGTCGTGGATAGTCTACCCACCGGGTTGGTGTAGCAATGTCCAGAAAGGAATAGTGTGTAGTATCTAGGACTTTCATTGTTTGGAAAGAGATATTATTGGTATATATATCTAATATATATGTATATCAGCTACAAGACAAACACATTTTACCAATTTTCTTTGGAAAAAAACAAAAAATAATAAAAAAATGTCTTGTAGCTTGTATATATACATCTCAACTATACACTAATAATTTCCCGTTTGGAAATGCTACTGAAGAAAAGGGGTAGAAAAACAAGGGTAAAGTAGGGAGAGAATAAGATGAGGTATACGCTGTTATGATGACAACCAAAACCCAGTACTCCAGTAGCAATATAAAGAGTGTTTGCCTTTTTTTTTTGAAATGATAAGGAGTGTTTGCCTAGTAGCAACAATATAAAGGGGAAAAATAAATAAGGAGACATTACCAGATTTGAAGCAATTGCGAAACACAGTAGAAATTCTGTAACTTTCTATGATCATACATATTAAGCCTGCATTGACAAACTTCAAAGCACAGCTATTAGCAGCATCAGCAACTGCATTAAAGACTTGAATTGCAGCAATACTGAGACATATTCCCCGAAAATACATCAGAACTCAAGTTTTGAGACAACCCATCTGCATATGCCTTAAAGAGTGTTTACACAGTTACAAAAACTATGAAAGTTAACAAGTAAAACTTGAAAGAGAGATGCAAAATGATCAACAAAAAGCAGGGATATATCCTAATATTAACAGGATAAGCCCTCATTGCTGCTCAGATAGTCAGAAGCAATAAATGTTTACATCATCACTCTTTTTCACTGTCATCTTCAGCAGCTCCAGCCTCTTTAACATCAAGTGTAAAGTTATACTCCTGGTCACACCCCAAGTACGAGTCGCACATATAGTACAAAGTGTAAGTCTTTTTCCCGACTTCAGGCGGAGCAACGAAATCAAGCTTCACTTTCGATTTCCGCTGCAACGTTACCCTCTTGATTGCTAGTAGCTGATTGCTCTTAGTGTCGCCTACTACGAGCCACCACCCTTCTTCTTTTGCCTTGGGGTATCTAAGAGCATCAACGGGGCCCACTTCTGACCTCCCTTCAAGATCCCGTTCTAGGGTAACCACCATTGTCACATCCTCCCCAGCACCAATGTTGTCACCTTCTATCACCTCATAACTCATGTCGATATTCGGGAAGCGGTTACAAAACCGTGCTATATCAAGCAACTGTGAATCAGACATCTGAAGAAGATTCCGCCTCTCATCATCCTCCATTTCTACAAGGTCGAAGACAGACTCAATGGGCTTGCCTGGGTTTTCTTGGCATCTCTTAGCTACCTCCTTGGTGAAATGTGGCAGCTGCAATAGCATTGAATCTCTCTCCCACATACCCTGACTAACCATTTGGCTTACTTCCATAGCAAGAAGTGCAAGATTCAGCCAACCATTGCTAGAAATAACATCAACCATAGCCTGAAGCAGTCTGCTAGCAGAAAGGAGCACGTCACGCTGATCAGCAGCCAAATTACCACCAACTGGATGCCTAGAAAAGTGTGCTTGAAGCAGCACATTTGCTTTTACATGTGGATCTGTGTATTTGGGATTCTCAAAAGAGAACCTTTGGTGATGGATCAACTTGCGAATCAAATCCTCTTCCCCAGGTCGTACGGGCAGATGTGAATACTCTGATGCATAAGCCAGAATTTCCAACAGACCTTTCAACTTTGTTTTCGAAGTCAAGGAAGAGCTGAAGCGTTCAATTGTAGTGTAACTGATATAGTAATATGAAGCAATCATGCCGAGGTTCAATGGTGAGAGATCCATGTCATCTTCAATAGCCACACATTTACTTGCTTCCAGATCACTCAGTGTATTTTCCACAAGCTCTGAGAGGAAATCTGATAGATGCCTATGGCTCACACCTTGAAGGTTGTAGTAATTGGGATTCTGAGCAAGCCTCCTGTACATGAATGTCCAGGTTAGATAATCCACCGCATCTTGCTTATTCTCGATCACACCAACCACAATTTCTGCATTCAGATTGTCATGTAGAAAGAGGTGCAAATGGCTTTCTACAGGGAATGCTTCATACAAGAACTTCTTGTAGTATTCCTTTCTAGGGGCATGGCAGAGTATAACACACTTTCCAGACTTATCTAACAAAGGCCTACTAGCATGACCCATCATCTGCAACAGATCAGTGACTGGATAGTCAGTATGAGCATTTTCTTTTCCATCATAGTACTGAGTTCCCATAACAACCACCAAGTGTGCCAACAAAGGCACTCCCCAGCACATTGAACTTGTCAAAACGCAAACTTGTATCCACCCAGCTTCAAATAACTGTGAAACAATCTCTTTATCAGTACTAATCAACCCTTCGTGCAAAAATCCGACACCATAGCTCAGAGTCATCTTCAAAGTTGAATCCTTGACTTTATCAGTAAAAGGTTGCAACTCCTCCCATGAATGCAGCAAAAAAATTGGGTTCTCACCACTGTCTGCAGTAACATATGTAACAAGATCAACTGCAGTAAGAGAGGCATGCTTCCGAGTAGGAACATATACAACAGCAGGTTTCCCATTCTTAGCATGTAGGGATATAGCTGTGTATGTTGGCTTGGTCATAGCCTGCATTCTTGCCTCAAAATTAGCAATGTCTACTCCCTGAATGTGAATCTCCAGAGGGACAGGACGAACCCCAGGTGGAAAATTAAAAAGACCATGGGAACTAGCACCTATCCATTCACCAAGATCCTTGGCATTCGCAAGAGAGGTAGATAACGCCACAATTCGGATGTTCTCCACTTGACTTGCTATGTATCTCATCCTTGAGACAATCACCTCCAACACTGGGCCACCATGCCCACCAATCAGATGGAGCTCATCAATGATGAAAAGACTGACTTGCTGAACATACTTTCTTTGCTTCCAGCGTCGAGACAAAGCATCCCATTTTTCAGGAGTACTAATTATTATCTGCCCTTTTTCAAGTAGCTTCAAGTCAGTTGCTGTCTCACCTGTAAGTTCCACAACTCGCAAGCCGAGTCCCCTGGCAAATTTCCTCTCCCAATCACGATAACGTTCCTTTGCAAGAGCTTCAATGGGTGCTATATAAACAACACGCATTGTACCATCAGGTCCCTTTTGGTGATTTCGTAAAATGGCAAACTCAGCACATATGGTCTTTCCACTACCGGTCGGTGCTGCAACCAATACATTGTCATCTGTGTTGTACAAAACCGTAAAAACCTGTGTCTGAACAGGATTGAAGTGCCTAAATTCCTGATAAAGAGCTTCGTATGACGGATTTCTCAATGCAGTAACAGGCAATGGCTGCAAGTCCAACAACTCTGTTGGAGGAGGGTACTTCTCAGGCAAAATAAGGTGTCTAAAAGAAACAGGCAAAACAGTCTGGGACCCTAGCCATTTATCAGAAACAACATGAATAAAATATTGTGGGGGCAGAGGCTCTGAAATTGGTACAGTGAAATTCAGGGTATGGTCCTCATCAATATACTGCTTTTTCAGCATGAAATATTCATGATGAAGAATGTATTCACCATCGTTATCCTCAACAATAACCCAAAAAGGCTCCACATATCCATGAATCTTATCATCCCATTGGAAGTCAGGTGTGATTGTAAGTTCGACACCCAAAACAGAGCGGGTAATTGGCTGCACATGTGCTGCAAGATTAAGTTTCGGAAATTGGTGAATAAACTTGTGAAGAGTCCTTCCCATCTTCGGTTGCCTTATAAGCTCGCCCAATTCCTGAGAGGAGAGATCATAGAACCTGTCCCATGCAAGTTCCTTCTTCTCCAATTTCATCAAGATCTCATTTGGGATACCAGTGAACTGGCGGAGTGGTGTCTGGACATTCCACATCCTCTTCTGAACCATTTTGCACAAATTCAATGCCTTCTCTGCTAATTGAGCCCATCCTCTTTTCAAGACTATCTCAAAAAGTGATCTTATAAGACGAGCAGCACTCTGTTAAAATAAAAAATGCAAAGTCAGGCAATTCAGAATCACATCTAAAGAAATTTAAAAAATAGAAATAATTTAAATACCTGAAAACGAGCATACCTGTGTTATATATACCATGTCTGATGTTAGAGACAAACCTTCAAGCTTCAATTGAGATATATAGGCTTGAAGTAAAACATTAATCTTAGCACTGGGCTCTTCTAAGCTTTCTTTAATTGGGATTGGAACACGATCCAAAAGCTTGGCCAATTCTACCTTCTCATCTTGCCTAACAGTAACATACTTAAATTCTTCACTGAGAGAGAATAGACGACAAAGCTCAATGTCACCCATGGTTGGCTTCAAGTGTTCATTGTAAGTTGATATTGTTCCATGTGTAATGTAGTAGTAACTAGCAATCCTACCCAAGTCAGTGATCTGGAAGTAACCACTCTTCCGATCATATTTTATCAAGTTATTTTTGTCCAAAATAGTTGCAGCCGAATGAATCTAAAAAACAACAAAAGAACATTAGCACTTTAAGTTTAGTGATTCACAACATCGGCATCAATTCATGAATTCTGGCACGCAGCAATGTAAAATAACTCTGAGACATAATAGTTTCAGGGCAAAAAAGTTAACACAGTGGTGATATAAAGAAATAGTCATAGAACACTATTATGAAGAAAAAAAGGGAAACATTAGCATCTAGTTAATGTACCTGTATCAAAAATAAAATTCAAAACAACCGCCCAACAATACCAAGCACCAAGGCACTATTCTTTTGGACTTAATTTCTGAAATTTTCAGTTCGTTTTGTTCGGTTCGGACATATTCAGTTCAGATTAATTCAATACAAAGAGCAGAGCCCAAGTCAAGCAAAGGATTCTCAATTTTAAATTTCATCCTAGGCATGAAAATTGCAGAGTTGGGACTAGAGCATTAACTTTTTGTTGATGATTTGATGCAGTTTACTAGATGTGACAGAAAGTCATTTGAATTGGCAATAGACTTTCCAGAAATTTTCTTGTGCTTCTGGATTGCAGGCCAACCAAAAGCCATATTCATATTGGAGGAATGGTTAGAGAAGTAAGGGATGTATTGTCTCAGCTGTGTAATGCCTTTGGGAGAGCTTCCTTTAATGAAGGGGGCCTTTGTCTTTCAAAAAGCTTACATATGGTCAGTGTAAGCCTTGGTAGAGAAGATTATCGGTAGAATTCAAACTTGCTCAAATTGTTATCTTGTGCAAGAAAGCTTCAGTTGGTTAAGTGCATTGCCTTTAATAGTTTAATATGCAGACCTTTTGGTCTCAATTATTCATTATGCAAGGCAGTGAAGGCTATGTGCAGGGCTTACTTATTGACTAGTGCAGGGTCTAGGAAGACCAATGTTGCTTGGCATAATATTTGTCTCCCCAAGAATGTTGATGGTTTAAATGTTAAAAGCTTAGACCATTGGAATAAAGCTGCCATTACTAAATTGCTTAGGGATTTGGCTTTTAAGAGAGACAGGATTTGGGTGAAATGGATTCACACCTATTATATGAAAGATAATGGATCTGTGAGAAGTGAAACCTACTACCAAGATGTCTTGGATGGTTAAAAAAGTTCTGGTTTCTAGAGAGATTATGAAAATGTCTTGTGGATGGTCCCAAGAGGTAAAATGTCTTGTGGATTTGGGTGAAATGGATTCACACCTATTATATGAAAGATAATGGATCTGTGAGAAGTGAAATCTACTACCAAGATGTCTTGGATGGTTAAAAAAGTTCTGGTTTCTAGAGAGATTATGAAAATGTCTTGTGGATGGTCCCAAGTGGTAAAAGGCTCAAATTTTTTAATTCAAAAGGTTTATTCAGTGCCAAGGACAGGAGCTAGAATATGGCTGCAGAGGAAGATTATTTACAGCAATACAGCTACTCCTAGTGCTAAATTTACTACTCCATACTTGGCTTACTCTCCATAATAAGCTTGCTACTGCTGATAGGATAAGCACTTAAGCAGATGGAGTTCTAACTGTGGATAGCTGTGCCCTTTGTGTAAAGCTGCTGCAGAAGATGTAGAACACCTTTTTTTCTTGTGCAGGTATGGTGCAGAAATCTGGAGATCTTTCTAGTTAAAGCTTCAGATTACTCGAGCTTTAAGTGAATTTGACCAGGAAGTGCTGAGGAATATTATGAAGAGCAAGATACATGGAATTTTCTTGTGCAGCAGTTTATTGTATGTGGCTGCGGAGGAATGATAAAATCTAAGGATAATATTGCTAGTTTGGAAGAATGATGTGTTTAGAGCTGTTTATAAAGCTAGTGGTCAAGTGAGGGAATAGTGGTAAAGCTTACGCCTCAAATGATGTGCTCCTTGCTTGAGTCTTTCCTAACACTAAGGGCTTGTTTGGTTAGGGTGAATTAGTCAATTAGGAAAGAGAAAGGGAAATTTGGCCTTTAATTCCCTTATTGTTGTTTGTTTTGTATTTTTTCTATTTCCCTTTTACCATTTTAATGATTAGAGTTGCCTATTTTCTAGGTTTTCACAGTCCCGCCCATTACCATGGACTTGTATTACCCATTACCCCTCTTCACTCTCACTCCTTCATCACCACCCTTTTCAACCACCACCGTCTCCTCCACCACCACTTACGAACTACTACTCAAACACAGCCACCATAACCATGTCCTTCCCGCCGGCGCCGGCACTACCACATCACTTCTGACCTACGCCGCCACCACCATGGCACCATCTCCTACCTGACCACCAAAAAATTCACCACCAACAAAACCATATCACCCTTCAAATATCCCAGCAACACATCATTGTAATGACTAGTGAGATTCAAAAATAAATAAAATGGAAAAATTTTGATGCAATTCCACCATTAAAGCTCTAGATGGTAAAGAAAAAAATAGTTTAGACAATGTAACTCCACCATTAAAGCTCTAGATCTAGTCCACCAACAACCCTTAATGGTTGGTTATATGGTGGCAGTGACAACTAGCGGCGGCAGACTACAGTGGTGGAGTGTTGGCGGCGGCGGCAGACTACAGTGGTGCAGTGATGGTGGTGGCAGCGAAATGCAGTAACGATGATGAAGTACAGAGATGCACAGATGCAACTTTAATTTGTTTGGCTATATAGTGGTGGTTCACATGGGGCTGTTGGAGGTGATGAAGTACAGAGAAACTTTGAAGCTTGGAGGTGATGGAGAAGATATAGAAGGAAAAGACTAAAAGTGATTTCCTTTACAAAACCATATAAAAAAAAAAACACCATACAAATGGATTTCAATACAATTTCCCTTGCTTAACCAAACAAGGGATTAAGAGGGTATTCCTTTACTTGCCTTTCCATACTCTTACTTGATTCCATTCCTTTCCTTAGTGTTGAGCCAAACAACCCCTAAAAGGTTTTAAGCTGAGTGGCCTTGATAGTTTTTGGCGCGTAATTCTGATTTCTTTGTTAGTTGTTGGTTGGATTACCAATAGCTTGGTTGCACAACTCCCTATAATTTAGTAATAAACTTTCTTATAATTGCAAATAAATAATAAAATTGTGAAAAAAATATATATATATCAGAGCTACCTTTACCTGATGCAAGACTCTTGAAACAAGACTTAAAATTTATTTGGGTTCATGTTGATACTAGGACAAAGTCAAAAGGCTAATTCAAATTCCGATAATTATACGCCCTTGCTTCCAACTTGAAGTGTATTCATCAGATATTGTTTTGGCAATTAGTAAATATGCTGGAAGCTGAATTGAAAAGATAAATCTCAATAACACATTTCCGTTCCAAACGAAGCATTACACCCTATGCCCCCTTTTGTTTTCAGCAACTTCCTTTTTGAGTCATCCCCAGAATTAGAGCTAGTTCAAAAAAGACGAAATGAAAAAGGAATGCAAAGATTAAAGCTATAATTCTCGAACGCTCCATTTCATCACAAATATTTCATCAAATACTCGACAATTGGATATAGATATGACACCTCAACACTTTATTTTGAACCAAAATCATGCAAATTTTTCATAAAATGGTAGTCTTTGAGAATCAGAAACTAGCTATTGTCTGATACTACTCTGATACTTCCAGAGCCAAAGCAACATAGATTATAAATATAGGGAATTAGGAAGATATATAAGAGAAAATGTGAAGTGTTATACTTAGTTTTTGGGAGATCATATCACTTTAGAATTAGGTTTAGAACTCTTGATCATAATTTCAGGTCATCTATAAAATACTCCATATAACCCTCCTTGCTTTTAGTTTAATATCATGGAATTTCAGTACTTAACAGACCAGTGTAAAAGGTTTGTTAAAAAAACATGGGAGTTCTATTTAAGTCTGTACAAGATTCATCAATTCCATAAACATGGATGATAATGTGAAATAGGTTTTCAGACAAATTTGCGGTTCCAGTATCTCTTTCCATTCCCTCAAGAATGGGAAGTTTTCCTCCTGAATTATAAGAGAAGCCATAATTGCACATAGTCCTATATTACAAAGTAATAAATATTCTAACCATCAATTAACACTGACAGGACAACTAACACAAAAATCAAGAAAACAATGAATATATGGCAAAAGGAATAAAGAAGAAGTAAAGTAACAGAAACAAAAGCTTACCAAATCAGCTCTCCTCTCTTCCAATGTAAGGTCTTTGTCAAGCACATCAGGTGCTAAGCCATACAGAGTAGGATTACGTAACATCCGAATATACAGGTAAGTGTAACCAATCCAATTTAGAGCTTCTCTAGCATTTTGGACAGTACCAAGAACGATTTCTGCATTCAACTGATCAGCCAACCTTGAGATAAACTGGCTTTCAATAGGAAGTTGCTGGTTCATCAATGAAAGATAGAATTGAAGTTCAGTATGTCCAGTGATGATTATTCCTTCTCCATAAGTGTCATACTGCGGTCTACCAGCACGCCCAAGCATCTGCATGACATCCAGAGGACTCAATTCTGTCCACGCTCCTTTTTCAGGATTATAAATCTGGGTTCCCTTAATAATCACTGTATGTGCAGGAAGATTGACACCCCAAGCAAGGGTTGCTGTAGAAACTAGGACTTGCACATGACCATCAGCAAAGAGTTCTTCCACAAGCTGACGATCAGCCCTAGCCATCCCAGCATGATGAATGGCGAACCCGTAAGGTAAGAGATCTTTAAGGTCATTACTCTTTACCAGATCAGTCTGGTCATGAAGAATCTCACGACTCACACTATCCTCTTTCAAAAATCTACCAAGGGTATCATTCGCCAATGCCGTATCCCTTATTGCACGGGCAGTCTTTGCGGTCTCCTTCCTTGAATGGACAAATATAAGAACCTGGTGCTTTCCAGCCACAGCCAACACCTTCTCATAGCACACATCATTCATCAACTGGAACCTCTGCAGCGGCTTCTTTACGGTGATTCCAATATACTGTTGTGCAAGTGGGCAAGGTCTATAGCTGTTGTCAAAGTGGTATAGCCCCTTTTCTACATCAACCCTTAGGAACAAAGCTACATCTTCATAATTAGGAAGGGTAGCAGATAACCCAACTAATCGGATATTCTCTTTTGAAGATTCAATTTGCCTAACTGTCCTTGCAACTATACTTTCCAGCACAGGACCTCTGTTGTCATGAAGCAGATGTATCTCATCAATGATGAGAAGTTTTACTAGCTGAGTGTAAGTTCGATCACCTGACTTCCTTGTTATGATATCCCATTTCTCAGGAGTGGTAACAATTATCTGAGTCTCATCTATCTGTTGCCTGGTCAATGTCTGATCTCCACTCAACTCTTTCACATTCACACCATAATCCTTCAACCGGTTTGATAAATTACCAACCACCTCAGCCACAAGAGCTTTCATCGGAGCCACATAAACAATTTTATAATTGCTGTGATCAAATGATCCATCTGGCACCCTATGTAACGCGATCTGCTGCAATATGGTGAGGACAGCAACATTAGTCTTTCCAGCACCAGTGGGAGCACACAGAAGAATGTTTTCAGCTGAAAAGAGTGCAGTTTGATAAACTTTACTCTGCACCCTATTGAGCTGTGTCATTCCTGTGAAAGCTGGTTGGGCCCATTCTGGCATTGCAGATATCTTCACAAGTTCCTCACCCTTCTCAAGCGGTCTGGCTTTCAATGCAGGAATATGAACTTCCTCATATCCTTTAGCCTGATGTCGGAAAGACCCATCTGGAAGTGTAGTCTTCTTGTTCGCCATGAAACGACCACCCTGTTGAAAAGAAAGGTTATCCAGATCAAGCATTTGACGCTGCCCATTCAACCAACCACCCTCAGCATCTCTATCAATCAATCCTCTTCTACCCCGATCTCCATCCACAGCACTATCGTCCTTTAAACGACGAGCCTCCTCTCTTATACTCTTCTCCAAATTCTTTTGCCTCTCCTTGGCAGTAGCCCTGGTGGCATGAAGCTGCTCCAGGATGGCAGACAAATCATCACCAGATTCCATCATTTCTTCTTCAATCCTTTTCCTCTCTTCCTGATCTTCGGCTCGCGCCAAACGGGTACACCACACAATCTTTCGCCTATTCCGCACAAGAAACCTAACAAGATTAAACCTATCATAATCAAGGCGAGTCAAAAGTGTATTCTCTATCTCCCTATCCTCCCCTTCAGCAAGTACTTTAAGGGCATCTTCGGCAAGATTCTGGCACTGTTGAGGATCAATTTGTTGGTCATATGCTTGAGAGATCTTCCTCTGGAGCCAATATGCATCAATGTCCTGGACATTCAGGTTCATACCCTCATCCGCATCTGGCATATCTTCATCACCAACCCCGCCACCCATTTGCATAGCCCCTGCTGAACCCGGTTCAGCAATATCTTCATCGTCATCATCATCATCCTGCACTGAACCATAGTCACTCTCATCATCATCATCATCATTCTCCTCAAACTCCACTGCAACACCCACTTCATTGTCGAGTCCCTCTCCACTTGCTGACAGGGCAGCCTCACCACCTTCTTGATAGTCTGTAATCATCTTCCCAGAATTAACAAGGCTATCAAACACAGTCCCAGGGATAGAACCCAACAGCTTCTCAATCTCCTTTTTCTTATCTGGATTTCTTATAGTATCATTCTTTAAAACAGCCAAAACCTCATCAGCTGCACCGCTGACAACAGTAAGTTGCTGCCCTCCCATCTGCTGCTGGATAATACTCAGCATAGTCTCATACGCAGCTCTAGTTTCTTTAGTTTTTGGCTGGTAAACACCTTCTTCAGTGACATTTAAAACACTTTCCTCCTGAACGCGTCGTCTTTTCCCTGATCGAGCAGGCCCTGGCTCTGAAGCTAGATCCCTTTCCTTCTTCTTCTTTGATGCTTTCTCCAGCTTTTCTTCGAGCTCAGAAGGCCTTCCCCGGGCAACCCGATCCCCGAATGATTTAGGGTCGATTTTACCAAAAAGTGACTCAGGCTCTCCGGTGGGTTCATGGGTATCCCTGGGGCGTGAATCAGTGGTAAGCACTAAACTTGAATTAGCTCTGTACTCATACTGTTTGAATCGTGCATGTGCTTCTGCACCTCCTCCCAAATTTGACATCTACCTACACAAAGGGTAAACAAAATAAGGGGTTTAAAGTTCATAAAAACCAGGCCCGCCCCTGAGCCAGGGAAGAAGGGCCGGCAACCCTCAGCCCAAGAAGAAAAGCTCCATTTGTGTAGTCTAATAATAACATGAGTTACAAACAAAAATCTACAACACATAAGCAGCAAAATTGGACTCAAAATTCTTCTTCGCTTAAAACTCTAGCGATACAAACTTCCCTAATTATAACAGACAGTTCAATCATCAACTGTAGAAGAACCCTAAGTGACTATCAAACAGTTACATACGCAACAGTGCGAAACAAAAACCCACTGATGAATTGATTTTCCATGAGAAAAAAAATGAAGAAAATCTTACCTCAAAAGCTATATATCAAAGGAGGAAATGCAGCACAAAAGCTACTCCAATGCCGAATTCAAAAGGTATTAGTTCGACAGAGGAAGAGGATGAAAGAAAGAGAGAAAACAAACAGAGGTTTTAGGGTTCATAAAAACCTAGGGTTTAAACTAAAGTAAAAGGTCGAGCACAAAAAAATCATTACCCTATACACAGTGACGATGTAGATGGGAATACAAAATCAATCAAAATTTCACCCAATATTCACGATAAACTGTTCTACAAACTGCATGATCATTAAAATGAAAAAATAAAACGAAAAACAATTAAAAGCAAATAAACAAAGTAACACTAATCACAATATCCAATTTGTTTCAGTTCAATGTATAATCAAAGAAAAATGATATTTGGGAAGCGATTAGCCAAAAATAAAACAAGAAACGATAATAATTAACCTTGAAAAGAAGATGAATTTCAACGCGGGAGTGCTCTTCGAATCTTCGATAACCTGATGATATGTAGTATTAAGCTTGTAGTAGTGAAGAAGACGGCCTGTTTATAGATTATACCATGAAAATAGATTCCAGAAATGTAAACCGACTTTAGGGATTCCCAAGCTTGTAATAGTGAAGCAACGGACACTTTGTATTAATCGGACAGTCTAATTCAATACTTTCACATTAGAGTATAATTGTGTTAGGGAGGGAATCTTATAATCTCATGGAAAACATGTTCATATTTTCTACGGAGTATTATGATTTAAGAGTAATATTGGATGAAAATGGATATTTGAGAAAAAAATTAGACAAATTGAAGTTAAACTACCACCATCATGGAAATGAATATTATTAAATTGAAGTTAGGCTATCAAACATGTTGTAAATGTTGGAAATAGTGTATTTGGATGTAGCTTTTGGAGTATTACTATCATATCCATATACTAGTGTTTGGTAAATTAGTGATTGGTACTAACTTTTAGCTTTTGTCGACAAAAGTTACTGTTTTCTTCTTTAAAATTTCTTTTTTAATTTATTTGCAACAACTATTTTTATGTCAAATACTAATGTTACACACTACTTTAAAAATTACCTCCAACAACTACTATTTGACAACATCATGCCAATATCTACAGCCAACAACTACCTCTGCAGCTAGTTTTGCCAAACATACTTAGAGTATATTGTTTTTGAGGGATTGAATGAGGAGACGTAATTTGGTTTTGAAGGCTCCTCATGAAAACACACTCCTAAATTCTCAATTATATAGAGATTTATGAAATTTCACTCCAAATCATTTCAAATGAATTAAATTCCTGCTGAGACTATGATTTAGTTTAATCCAAAGCCTTTCAATTTCAGTTCCAACCATTTAGTTTCAATTGATAATAATGGGCAATAACATCAGTACATCACTGAATGTTATTAATTAAAGAGGTTGCAAAAAAGATCAGGTTTATTGGGCGTTGCATTTCAATACAATCAAAATGGTTTATGCATCCAAATAAATTTGATTAATGTTGTTAGCAAACACAAGTTTTGAGTGAATAAAACGACTAATTAGTGAGAGCCAATTGCCAATCTTTCAAACCATAATGAACAATCTATGCAGCTTGCTTCAATCAATCTATTGAACTTATTAAGATACTACCAAAAGACTAGACTCAATCAAAGTTTCCTGCTGAAACTCCTACAATGGCTCGAATCAGCCGTTTGTCTTTGCAAAAGATGATGGGAGGCAAAATTCTCATTAACCAAACAACCATCAACTTTCACATAATGCGTCCACGTGTCAAGTTCAGCTAAAACAGCTAAAACATACGTATAAAACAAGAAGCTACTTTGAACCTAACTTGGATATAATTATAGAATACAATTTGGATGCCTACAACTTTTTACAATCTCAAGAAAGAAGAGACACAAGAGAAACAAACTCTAACGTCACACGACCCTTGGAACGTGTATTGATCACAAAATGTTCTGGATATTTTCTCAGCAACATCAACAAGCCGTACCACGGCTTTCCTTTAGAGTCTGGAACTGTCCATTCTTCTGAAGTAAGATATCTCCTTACTCGACTGTGATGCCAAGTATTACCATACTGCTCCATTAACTGCACATATAGTAATACAAAGAGTTTTACATCATTTGACACAAACCTCTCTCTAAAGACATGATAAGCCATAAACTATTTCATATCAAACAGATACAGTTCTAAGATAACAGGAAAACACAATCCTCGCGATTAAAAAAATAAATTTGGAATTTGGAAACCTTTTTAGCAAAATTATGAAAGTTAATTCTTTGATGTGTAGTGTGTGTGTTTTCAAAACCATACACAATTAAAAAATTAAAAAAAAAACCTTTAAAAACATCTCATAGATAATACCTTGTCTACTTAAAAAGATCAATGCAAGGCAATGCTCACACAAGAGTACGGGCAATATAACACGCATAGAACAAACAGTTGAGTATGGAAAGCATAAAATATCCTCAAACCAAAATCAATACAAACTTCAAGTATCTAGAGTCTGAGGCTCTGAACACCTAAGAATATACATCTCTTTCATTACACACAAATAAAGCAGTTTTGCAAGTGTGCAAGTGAAGCAACACCTCAAGGATGGCCCCAATCAAGGAGCTAAAAAAACCCAAAAGAAAAACGCAACCAAAAGGCTATAAACTATTTTTGAACTAATACGCCGCTGACATAGGAGTATAGGACATCTGGAAAAGGTTAGGATTAAGAAGTGATTGCAAATCTATTATATACCTAGGTGCACGCCCTATACAGTGTGTATCTAAAAATAAGTACACACAAGGGTATTTTCTTGCTCATTTGGAGCTCTCCAAGGGCAGCCAAACTCATTTGGGCCTCTCCAAATGAGCATTGAAGTTTGAGCCTTGGAGGTGGACCTTCTTCTAGATAAACCAAACTTGAATCTTTCCATTCGTTCCTGGACAACAAATCCAATTACATCCCAGATTTTGTTGAAATGATTGTTTTAACATTCTTTATTCCCCTACACTGGTGTCAACTCTTGGCAGATTGCAGGCAATAAAACATGTAACAAAAACACCTACTTCAACAAATACAAAGCATCATACAGTTCCTTAGTCCGTAAGCTTGTTGTATACTCAATAATGAGGTATCTAAAATTCCTACCAGCACTAACCTCAGTATGAAGTTTCTCCATAGGCATCCATTCACCTGGACCACAGAGATCAGACAGCACTGTAGCTACAGACGACACAACATCTTTCTCCTCCAGTTGCATAAGTTGTTGATTGTCAGCATCAGGATCAACTCTTGATCTTCCATCAGATTTCTTTTCTGCAACAGAAGACTATCAAAAATAACATTCCAACAAGATAAACAGAAACATGTGAAAAAAATCAATCCTTTTCCGAGTTTCAGCAGGTAGAATTAACTACTTAACTCTATCACTAGGAATTAGTGACCAAGGAATTAAGGATTCGTGCAAAAAAGTAATACAAAATTTCACAATGGACATGACCTTAACTGAATCAAAATAGCACTGATCAGATCAGATAGGTGACAAGGAATAAAGAAAAGAAAAGGCACAGAAGCAGCAGGGAGAAAACAACGTAATAACAGAACTGCAGAAGTATCAAATAGACACCCAGAGATGAAAAGATAGTATTGTACGCAATAATTTGACAGAAAATACAAAATTCACTGACATAGCTCATGCCGTATTGCATTTAAAGCAACATGCTCATGGTTGCAGCTTCCAGGTATTTACTCTATATAATGACAGAGAACATGGAACATCCCAGGCTTATCCTAACAAAATCAACATGCAACACAAAAGGTGATGCTTAGACTGGGGAGTGGGGACTGCGGATTAGAATAATAGATTAAAGTAAACATGGGAGGAATAATGAGCAGGTGCAGCATCCTCTGCTGCCAAAGTAATATACTTACATTTATTAACAATGATCACATCAGTTGCAAATAAAGTATATTTTTAACTGGAAAAAAAAAAATCACGGCCAGGTATACCTTGGATCTGGATTTAGAAAACTACACAACAATTACCAGTTTCAAATATCCAACTAACCTAAAAAGTTCAATTTGCAGCTTTTCAACATTATTGATTCACTCTTGGAAGTATGTGAGTTATATATCTTGATGTTTATGGGTGGTAAGGGCAACATCTTTTCCTGTGAAAGTTTTTTCCTATCCTACAATTGAAAATTGCATTTTCAGCAAATTGGCAATGTTATAGATATTTACAACGTAATGCATCAATTGAATAACATAAAGGCCACAATATAGCTGAAAAAGGAAAAGGGTATTCTAGCATTTCCCTTTCAAACTGTCTTATCCAACTCTCTTCCTTTCCTTTCCTCCGAATTGTCTTATCCAAACCCACTACAAGAGTTGAAAATTTCTGTTTCAAACCTCATAGGCTCAAACGCTAAAGGAGGCATCTAGGATTACTCAACATCTCAACGCCTAGCCAAAATTCTTAAGAAAACTTGTTACCACTGTAGTATCTAGGACTTCCATTATGCTTAAAAAAGGGTAGAAAACAAGGGTAAAATAGGGAGAGAATAAGATGAGGTATATATGCTATTATGATGACAACCAAGAAAAGGAAGAACAAATGAGAACTCATTAGAAGTGGCTGTGTTTGCAGAAGTGAGAGTAAAAGAAAAGGTGTGGGAGGCATATTTAAGACACAACTCACAAACAAAGAATCAAGGAAGAACTCCCTTAAGAGATTGGCAGGAAAATATGGGGAAGCAAAAATGCAGGAATCCTGAAAACATGTATGGTGAAAAAGTAAACCTGAGCATCAAAGGAAGGAGAGAAGGAAGTATGATTTGGAGTACACTTACCATATTATTAATATTCCCACACAAAAAAAAAAAATACCAAAAAGGATTCAGAGATAGAGGCTTTCTAAAACTAGAAAACATGATCATTCATGTTTAAACTTTAGTTTTAAAAGAGGGCAAGGCAGAGGAGTGCAAATTTTGGATATGAAGCGCACATTGGAAATTTGTAGAAGAGAAGGAAAAAAAGAGGTAAGTGAGGTATATAAAACATAAAGAGAGCAAGAAATAGTCATGAAGGTTGTGGTAGAGTGGCAGGAGGTATGGAGAGGAAGAAAAAATAAATAAATAAACAAGGGAAAATAGAGGAGGCGCAAGGCAAAATCAAAAGGGAGTAGAGGCGTGCGCCTTGCCAGGGGCACGTGCCGCACCTTTGTCCTTTCCTGCGCCTTTTGGAATGTGTTGTGCCTAGGTGCTTGGAGGCGCTACACTTAGCACTTGTGAGCCTGTCTCAGTGCTTTTTAAAATATATAGGTTTAAAAACAATCTATGGAATGCAATGTGATCAACTACTAGATATAAAGACTGCTCTTCAGTGATGAGAAATCATGAATCCCTCAAACAAATACCATGAACAAATCCATTGAACAGCCCAACAATCAAGGCTTCTAGACAATTAAACAGAAAATGCGATGAGTCCAAAGTCCAACACCAAATCGATCACCTATAGCAATTGGTGGATCAATCCGTTTATCCTCTACTCTGCAAGAATTAAAACTCATCTTACCAGAGACACTGTCCAGTGCTGATGCAAACCGTATACACCACATTAAAGGCTGTCACTGTCAATAGCCCAGCCAATCTTTTCTCATAACCACAAGTAAGCTTGCCAGATAAATGAAATCCAATGACCCTTCAGTAATCAGCATTCAAGCAAAATATAGTCTCCAAGAATAATAGTGACCAGGATCAAAACCTCAAGCTGTATAAACATCATTCAACTAATTTGTACTTCACTATAGCACCACAATCAAACTAAATCATATAACAACCGTATATCCACAGCATCAGCAACAACATATACTTCATCAAAATCCAAATCTATAAACCACAAGGACAGAAAACCACAAGCATCAATTGAAAACGTCAAGAATGCCATAAAAATTTAAAATATAAAACACTAATCCTTGAACAACTATATCAAAATCATTCAACTAATAATTACTTCATTAATCACTAATATAGAATGTCAAAGGTCCAAAACTACTACCAAGGTCCTGGAAATATAACTATATAAGAACTTGTAAACACAAAATTAATACTACATTAAAAATAAATAATTACTGACCAAGTGTTCCAGAAAGTCCACCTTTGCCACCACTACCACCACCATACCCATAACTATCATCTCCATATCTCCTCATCTTTTTGGACAAACCTCCGCCATCATCCCTTCCTCCTCCACCTTCCTCATCCTCGTACTCCTCCCCTGCCGCAGTCGCCGCATAATACTCCTTCGCTCTCCCCTTCCTACCACCACCGAAACCCGGATTCCTCGGCGGCGGAAGAAGTGGAGTGTTATATGCAGGCTGACGTGTACCGAGGGTCCCACCGAGAATATTCCTCACAGGGAGAAGAAAGTAAAACTCCTTGTCGCCGATTTGAAGGAGATCTTGGGAATCTAGCTTTATAGGAGCAGTTCCTGGAAGATGAAGAACACTTTCGACAAGGCAACCATTTTTGCCGAGAACTTCTAGGGCAAAACGACGCCGCTGAAAATCGTAAAAGATTCGAGCATGATGACGAGAGATGTTCATTCCACCACCTAATGATGACAAATCGACATCAACGGTTGATTTTTTGGAGTTTCTACCGAGGACAATTGAGTAGGTTTGCATGTAATACTCGAAATCTTCACCTTGAAGCTTCGCGAATCCTGCTTCTACGTCACTCCCACCACCTCCACCGCCAGTGGCTACAGCGGTGTGTGCCATTGTTGATCGAAGCGGAGGAATTATGAGGGGATTTTTGGGTTGAATTAATTGAAAGTTGAAGATATTGGGGAAATTCCAGGTTCCAGGTTAATCAAAACTTTTGTTCCGTAAAAAAAAAAATTATAAAAAAAATATATATATTCCAAATTAAAACCAAAGCATATATATAAATGATTCCTTCAAAAAAAATATATATATATATACTCCCTCTTCTGTAGAAGAAAATGGGTTAATAGTATGACAAAACAACGAACAATTGAGGCGTGTACGAAGCACTTTCCTGAAAACAATATTTCCAGCCAATACTTAGGCCGAGTTTCAGGAAATTCGTTAACAAGATACAACAATTTGCAGCAGCAATCGAGCCTAGTTTCAATCACCACTAATGAACGTTGGATGTGTGTGTTTCACTTCAATTGCAACAATGGAGAAAACTTGTTTTGTAAGAGAGGAAGAGAATGGATGAATGTCACTTCTTCTATGTCTCTCTTCTGATTATAAGTTATATTATAACTTAACATAATACAGTTGTTATTCCCCAAACGACACAACGCAACGGGAAAAAACCGAACAAGAGCAGGCACGAACCAACGGTTCGCGAGTCGCGACTTGCTTCTGTCTATTTTGGCAACTTTGGTCTGTTTTCCACTGTCGCGAGCACATGTCACGACTCGCGATTTGCCTCTGTTTCTGCTATATATTCCTCAACGTTTAACGATGCAAATCGCTAAATAACTTCGCATAATTATGAACGTCAATCACATAATACTACGTCTAGTATCATCAATATTCATAACTATAAACATTTATATTCTAAATCAATAAATCTCAACATCTCTTCCCCCATTTAGAATATAAACAAACCTTTGACATAAACATTCCAATGTTACAAGCAATCTCACGTATACATGAAAGTGTGCTATGACTTGAACTTTCACCTAGTATAATACACATTTCAAATTATCGTATCCAAATAGTGTCGAAGACGATTGAACTATTTTCGATACATAATGATAACCCAAAGATATTATACACACAAGATTATATATCCAACTTCATTATATCAACACAATTCGAAGGCCATGTGTTCGTATCTTTTAAGTGCATCAAAGCTCTCCCACAAGCTTCTTGAAGCAGCCAAACCTCGCACTCACATAGGCTTATATTTCAGACAACATGCTATTGTGACACTAGCACATCTGAAATATACCGCCTTATACCCATCACAATCCGGAACTAATATAGGATGAAAGAACAGTTCCCAACCATCAAGAAAGAAGATTTATCTCGTTGAACTTGAGACCTAACGTCTTATTAGGCGTCAAGTTGAGATCCTCTCAATTGTGATCAACCCCGGGCTTCAATCCCAAACCGATTGCCATCCTCTTAACCGAATTTCTTGCAAGAGCTTTGGTAAAGAAATCTGCTAAATTCAAATTTGTCCGCACATAGTCAACCGTGATCACGCCATCTTTAATTAAACTCTGAATATAACTATGTCTAAAACCAATGTGTCTAGACTTCCCGTTATAAACCTGACTATATGCATTCGCCAAAGCCGCATCACTATCACAATGAACCGCAATAGGTGATATTGGCTTTGTCAACAGAGGTATTTCAAACATGAGATTCCTCAACTATTCGGCTTCTTTACCAGCCGAATGCAATGCAATGAACTCCGAAGTCATGGTGGAGTCCGCAATGCAAGTTTGTTTCTTGGAAGCCCAAGAAATAGCTCCTCCACCCAAGAGGAACACCCATCCACTAGTGGACGAATAATCTTCTTTATTGGAGATCCAACTAGCATCAGAAAAACCTTCTACAACCGAAGGACTGCCGCTATAAGTCAAACCATAATCTATGGTTCCTTTCAAATACTTCATCACACGACGAATACCTTGCCAATTTTGTACACTAGGATTACTAGTGTATCTGCTCAATTTGCCCACTGCAAAAGCAATATATGGCCTTGTACATGTCATAGCGTACATGAGACAACCAATGGCTCTCGCATATTCAAGTTGTGAATGTGTTGTACCTTCATTATGCACAAACTTTATACTATCCTCCATTGGAGTAGATGCATGAGAATCATCTTCCAAACCGAATTTCTTGATCACTTTCTCAATGTAATGAGATTGTGACAACACAAGACTTCCTTCTTCTCGTTTGATTTTGATTCCCAAAATGACATCCGCTTCCCCCATATCTTTCATGGAGAACTTTGATGAAAGGAAGGACTTGGTGAGTTCAACTTGTTCCAAATCCGTTCCAAATATCAACATGTCATCGACATATAGACAGATGTTGACTCCTTTACCGTTGTCATCGAATCTGCTATATAAACACTTGTCCGAATTGTTTAACATGAAACCATTAGACAAAACCACATCATCAAACTTTTGATGCCACTGTTTCGGTGCTTGCTTTAGCCCATACAAAGACTTGATGAGTTTGCAAACCTTATGTTCTTGACCTTCCACGACAAACCCTTCCGGTTGTCGCATATTGACCGGTCCATTTAGGACCTCTTTTTAAGCCTCTTTTAGCTTGAGTTTTGGTCGTTCTCGGCTTTATTTTATCATTTTTAGGGTAGTTTAGTTTAGTTTTGAGTTTTCTTAGGTTTTAATTGTTTTTGTGTTAGTTTGTTTATTTTTGCTAATAGTTGGCTATTATATATGTTACTTGAGTTGTGCCGAGTTTTGTGCAGGCAATTTTGGGCTTTGAACGGGTCGTGAGAGGTCCCGAACGGATTCCGAGGAGCCGGGATTGGCGCCGAAGTGACAATGGGGCACTTGGGAGCAAAAAAGGCTAAGGATGAAGGCCACACGACCGTGCAAGAAGGCAGTGCACGGTCGTGTAGATCGTGCAGCCCCTCCTTCACAAGACACGATCGTGCAAGGTATAACTGCACGATCGTGCAGACCCCTCGTGCAGAGATCAGAAGGTCCATTCTGATCTGCACGATCGTGCAGCCTATCCTTGCACGATCGTGCAGATTTCACTTCGTTTCACCACGATCGTGCAAGTTCAACTGCACGATCGTGCAAGTTCAACTGCACAATCGTGCAAGTTCAACTGCACGATCGTGCAGCCTATTTCTGCACGATCGTGCACGGTTAACTCGAGATTTTTGTAAATTTAGCCATTTGCTTTGTAATTTTTCTTATAAATAGGAGGTTAAGGCAATGTTTTGGGATATATGAAAAAATTCTAGGCAATATTTTCTGATTTTTAGTATAGTTTAGGCTAGCTTAAGCACTCCTAATTGTAGTAGTTTACTCTCTAAGTTTTCAATTCAATATTAATTCAAGTTTGTTCAAGTTCTTCAACTTTCTTGCTTTCAAGTTTTGCATTCCAAGATTAGTATAGATTTAATCAAAGTTTAATCCAGGTTTTTTCTTAGTTTTTCATTGCTAATTAGATTTTAATTCTTTGTTTCTTGTTGCATTTAGTTTTATAGAATTTGTTTTAATTTATAGATTAGTTTTAATTGAATTTCATGATTTTAATCTCAATGGATAGAATTAGTGAGTAGTTCTTTTCCTAGAGATTGGATGGCTTAATGTTATAGATTTTGGGGGTTAATCTTGGATTAATTGTGTTTGAATAATCTTGATTGTAATTTCTTAATTGCTAGAGATAGAATTAGGATTTTAATTGAAAAAAGAATTTGATGAACTCGATTTTGGGTTTTGCTAACTTGACTAATCGAGAGAGGTTAATTTAGCCGATCCCAGAATTTCCTATCGCCTAATCGAGAGAGGGTGTTGGGATTGAGTTCTTTGAATACTTTTGAATGTTTACATTGCAATCAAGATAATCGAACATAAATTGGTACATTGATTATAATTCCTCCAATTAAAGTAACATTAGGTAGTCCGATCTTTAGAGTTTTTTCTTGAGTATTTCCTTTACATTGAATTCATTTCTTGTATTTCTTTTAATTCTTGTAGTTTAGGTTAGATTTCAACTTTCGATCAAAAAGTGAAAGATCCTTGGATCATCCTGTATTCACGACCAATTCTGCATAAGTTCCCTGTGGATCGACCCTATTACCGCTAATACTACGTATTAGTTGTTTAGGTTTATTAATTGTATATTTGATAGGCGTCTAGGGCCGCGACACCCTAGAGGCCGGTCAAATTTTGGCGCCGTTGCCGGGGACACTTTTTTCGGTTTCGGTAGTGAATCTTGGTCCGAGTTATAGCTTTCTTTTTTGTTTCTTTTTTGTTTTTGTTATTCGTTTTCTTTTAATTTGTGATAGTCATTGCTAATCTCTTTCTTAGTTGTGGTTTTGCATGCACACAAGGTCAAGAAGCTTGCCCTTGTTCCCAGAAATATCTGAAATAGAACGTGCTTTTCATCACCAACGCCGTGTACAAGAAAGTGTGATCCAACATCCTAACATAATCATGGCCGAAGGAGGAAATGACAACATACTATTTAGGGATTTCGGGAATCCCAGAGTCTACGAACTAACCGGGGGTATACAACTTCCAACAACCACGTCCAATTTCACCATCCATCCTCAATATATAAGGATGGTGCAATCGGACCAATTCTCCGGGAATTTGAACGAAGATCCTATTGCTCACCTAGATCGTTTCTTGGAATTGTGCTCAATGATTCAAACGAGTGAAGTTTCTCAAGACTACATTCGCATGCATTTGTTCCGGCAATCCTTGACTGGGAAGGCCAAGATATGGTTAAAACATTTGAGGCCCAATTCTTTGACGACATGGGGTGAAGTAGCTAAAGCCTTTCTAAAGAAGTTTATTCCCGAAGACAAGACCGCAAATTTAAGAAGGAAGATAATGAGCTTTGAGCAAGATCTTGATGAATCATTGGGAGAAGCATGGGAAAGATTCAAGGAGCTCCAATGAGCTTGCCCACATCATGAACTTGCAAAACCAATGTTGATGCGGATTTTCTATGACGCTCTTGATCCAATCTCAAAGGCTCAACTTGATGCCGGGGTTGGTGGCCAAATCAAGACCATTCCACAAGCTCAACTTGAAGAAAGGATTGAAGAGGCTATTCAAGATTATGCATGGAGCACTCGAAGAAGGGCAACATCACAAGCTCAAGCTCCTCCTCAAGTCAAAAAGAGAGGTACCTTTGAGTTAGACCCGGATACATTGAAGGATTTAATGGAGAACATCATCGACAAGAAACTAGGCAAGGGTGAAAGTTCAACCACAAAACCATCTCAACAAGTCTACCATTATTCTTGCGAGATATGTGGGGGCACGAATCATGATGCTTCATATTGTGGTGGAGCCGATCCGGAGCATATAGCGGCTATTGGAATGAGGTATGATGGTCACCAAGTGGGTCCAAGAGGAGTCCAAGGGTATGGCAACCGAGGTATCTTTTTCAATCAAGGTTATGCAAGTCAATTTCAAGGGCCACCGGGAAATCAATTATATCAAGGGGGTCCACCTCAACAAGGCTTCAACAACAATCAATGGGATTCTAATGTCTACAATCAAGGATTTGGATATGCTAATCAATTCTAAGGGCCACCGGGAAATCAATTATATCAAGGGGGTCCATCTCAACAAGGCTTCAACAATAATCAATGGGTTTCAAAGCAATCTACTAGTGACAAATTTATTCCACCCCCCATGAGACAACAATCGGCAAGACCTCCATTCAACACTTCTCAACCTTCTTCTTCAACATTTCAAAGTCAAAAGCAAGATCAAAGTCATGGTACGGATTCAAGCCTCCAAATGATCATGCAACAACTTCAAGCAATTCAAATGGAACAAAAGGAAGAAAAGGCTCACCGAAAGATCTTGGAAACCCAAATCGCTCAATTAGCCGAGGCCAAAGCTTCGTCAACAACTACTTCAAAGGTGGTGCCTATCTCTTCTACTTCCACCGATGTGGTGCCCATCAATAGGGTTGAACTTCGATCAGGCAAAGGCTATGACGGTCCTAGCATGGTAGAAGAACCGCAACAAGATTCAATCCCGGATGACAAAGAAAGTCAAGGAAAAGATGGGGAAAAGGTTCAACAAAAGGCAATTGATCCATTAAAGAATTATGAACCACCACCACCCTATCCTCATAGGATCGTGGAGAGGAAGCTAAATGATAAATTTGCCCAATTTATCAACTTAATGAAGGGGTTGCACATCAACGTTCCATTCTTGGAGGCTATGTCTCAAGTGCCTACTTATGCTAAGTTCTTGAAGGATGTGCTTACTAATAAAAGAAAAGTTCCGGATGAGGTGATCCAATTACCATATCAAGTAAGCGCTTATGTTGACAAGAAGCTTCCTCAAAAACAAAAAGATCCGGGTAGTTTTGCATTACCGGTGAAGATTGGGGATTTGGAACCGATAGGTGCTCTTGCGGATTTGGGGGCAAGTGTAAGCCTCATGCCACTATCAATAGCAAAGAAATTGAACTTCATGCTTATTCCCACCCGGAAAATAATACAATTGGCGGACCGTACTAATAGATGTCCTTGTGGAGAACTTGAAGATGTTCCGATCCAAGTTGGGCACGTTTTTGTTCCTTGTGACTTTGTAGTGATGGACATGGAAGAGGACCCAACAACTCCTCTCATTCTTGGTAGATAAGCGCTCAAAACCATGGGAGCAATAATAAATTGTAAAAGCAACACTATCACTCTTGAGGTTGCTAATGAGAGGGTTATTTTTGAACTTTCTCATTCTCTAAAAAATCCTATGGTGGAGAAAATATGCCGGGTAGAGGTACTTGATCATGATCTTGATAGTCTAGGAAGGGTTGCACTCCAACCCCGAGACAAACTTCTTGAAGCAATCCGAGACTCCAATGATGAATTAAGATCAAAAGGGGCAAGGCGGTACGAATCTAAGCTAGAGGAAGCACCAACGTGCTTACCTCATGAGGATGTATATGAGGTTTTAGATGCAGAAAAAGGTAAAGAGGAGAGTACCACGCCTCCTCTTAAGGTAGAACTAAAACCTTTACCCCCTTCCCTTAAATATATGTATTTAGATAAGGAGGGTATTAAACCCGTGATCGTGAATGCTACACTTGATGACAATTCTCTTGCAAAACTTCTTGTGGTTTTACGAAAATATCAAGAAGTCATTGGGTATAGCATTGACGATTTAAAGGGTATAAGTCCCACTTTAGTTATGCATAGAATTTCCCTTAATGATGAGAGTGCCTCCTCTATTGAATGTCAAAGAAAATTAAATCCTACCTTAAAAGAGGTAGTCAAAAAAGAAATTTTAAAACTACGTGAAGCCGGGATCATCTACTCCGTTCCCAATAGTAAATGGGTAAGTCCGGTTCACGTAGTTCCCAAAAAAGGAGGCATTACCATCATTGAGGGAGATGATGGGAATAAAATATCTACAAGAACTGTTACGGGATGGCGAATGTGTATTGATTATAGAAAACTTAATAACGCCACCCGTAAAGATCATTTTCCCCTTCCTTTTATGGATGAGATGTTAGAAAGGTTGGTCGGTCATTCACATTTTTGCTTTCTTGATGGGTATTCGGGGTTTTTCCAAATTCCGATACACCCGGAAGATCAAGCAAAAACTACTTTTACATGCCCGTTTGGAACATTTGCATATAGAAGGATGCCCTTCGGGTTATGCAATGCCCCAAGAACTTTTCAAAGGTGCATGATGACCATCTTTTCTGACATGCTAGAAAAGGAAATAGAGGTATTTATGGATGATTTTAGTGTGGGGGGTTCGTCTTTTGACATTTGTCTAGCAAACCTTGAAAAGGTCTTAAGGCGATGTCAAGAAACGAATCTCATCTTAAATTGGGAAAAATGCCATTTTATGGTTGAGGATGGCATTGTCCTAGGCAATAAAGTGTCATCCAAAGGAATTGAAGTAGACCCGGCAAAGGTTGCCGCGATTGAGAAACTTCCTCCACCATCTACGGTGACGGGAATTAAATCTTTTCTTGGACATGCCGGTTTCTATCGGCGGTTTATTAAAAAAATTTCTCAAATCGCTAAGCCTTTGACGAATTTACTTCAAAAGGATGTAGAGTTTAACTTTGATGAATCTTGTTTGCAATCTTTTAATTCCCTTAAAAATGCACTAGTGAGTGCACCGGTTGTGCAAGCTCCGGATTGGAGCTTGCCATTTGAACTAATGTGTGATTCAAGTGATTATGTAGTTGGGGCAGTTCTTGGTCAAAAAAGGGAAGGACGTCATGTGGTAATAGCATATGCAAGCAAGACATTAAATGAAGCCCAAATAAACTATACAACCACGGAAAAAGAAATGCTCGCTGTAGTCATTGCAATAGAAAAAGTTCGCTCCTACTTGATGTGCAACAAAGTAATAGTATTCACCGATCATATGGCGGTAAGGTATCTAATGACAAAGAAAGATGCTAAACCGAGGCTCATAAGGTGGGTTTTATTGTTACAAGAATTCGACCTTGAGCTTAAAGATAAGAAAGGGAGTGAAAACTTGGTAGCCGACCATCTATCTCGGTTACCAAGTGATCATATAAATGAAGTAGAGGGAGGCCTACCATTTATAGATGAGTGCCATGGAGAATCTTTGATGGCTATAGCAACCCATTCCATCCCTTGGTTCGCAGACATAGCAAACTACTTGGCAAGCGGTGAAATACCGTATGGGTACTCATCTAAAGAAAAGAAAAGATTCTTCAAAATGGTTAGACACTATTTTTGGGAAGACCCATTCTTGTTTAAAAAGTGTGCGGATGGATTATTCCGGAGATGCGTTGGAGAAAATGAGGTCCGGGAAATTTTTGAAAAATGTCATACCCACGTATGCGGGGGCCATGGAGGACCGAGGAAGACTATAGCACGCATTCTCCAAGCCGGGTTTTGGTGGCCAAGCATGGCCAAGGAAATAGTAAATTTGGTAAGAGGTTGTGATAGGTGTCAACGAAGTGGAGGAATTTCCAAACGAAATGAGATGCCTCAACAAGGAATTCTAGAGGTGGAGCCTTTTGACGTTTGGGGGGTCGACTTTGTAGGTCCGTTTGTTAATTCAAACGGAAATCAATATCTTCTAGTGGCGGTTGATTACGTTACTAAGTGGATAGAAGCAATTCCGTCTCCTACAAATGATCACAAGGTAGTCGTAAAACTCTTGAAAAAGTTTATTTTTCCGAGATTTGGAGTTCCTAGGGTGCTTATTAGCGATGGTGGATCTCATTTCGCAAAAAAAACAATTTGAAAAATTATTAGCTAAGTATGGAGTTCACCACAAGGTAGGGCTACCTTATCATCCTCAATCTCAAGGCCAAGTTGAAGTTTCTAACCGGGAAATCAAAAAATCCTCACACGAGTGGTCAACAAAAGTGGAAAGGATTGGTCACTCAAGCTAGATGACACATTATGGGCTCTCCGGACAGCTTACAAAACTCCAATAGGAACCACCCCTTTCCGATTGGTATACGGGAAGGCATGTCACTTACCGGTAGAATTGGAGCATAGAGCATGGTGGGCATTGCAAGAGCTAAATATGGATTTGAACCAAGCCGGTGAGAAAAGGTTGATAAAGTTGAATGAGCTCGATGAACTCCGGTTCGATGCCTATGAAAACATGAAATTGTATAAGGAGCAAACAAAAAAGCGGCATGACCGGATGATCCTTTCCCGAGAATTCAAAATTGGAGATAAGGTACTTCTCTTCAATTCAAGACTTAAGTTATTTCCCGGGAAATTAAAATCAAAATGGTCGGGACCTTTCGAGATTGTGTCCACCCGGCCATACGGCTCATTCGAAATTAAAGGTTCGGATTCTACATTTTGGGTCAATGGGCAAAGATTGAAACTATACATCGATAATAATGACCCGAAATGCATAGGGAGGTTGATTCTCGAGTCGGCCTCGGTTTTGGACACATGAGCTTCAAAGGTTAAAGTCGAGCTAGCGACTATAAAAATAGCAATTTTAATTTATTTATTTTTCCTAAAAAAAAAAAAAAAAGTATAATAGAATATAATTTATTAATAAGGGAAGAGTATAAAATATAATAATAAAATTATATAATTAAATTATTAATATTTATAAATTTTATATAATAAATATTTAATAATATTAATAATTAATAAAAATAAAGGAAACAAGGATTTTGGTCGAAGAACATAGTGCACGATCGTGCAGTTCATTCTGCACGATCATGCAGACTTCAGTAACTTTTGGAGAAAATATGCACGACCGTGCAGACTAAGTCTGCACGATCGTGCCAAGGTCAGTAGCTTTTGGGAAAAAATTGCACGACCGTGCAGGCTAAGTCTGCACGATCGTGCCAAGGTCAGTAACTTTTGGGAGGTAAGTTGCACGACCGTGCAGGCTAAGTCTGCACGATCGTGCCAAGGTCAGTAGCTTTTGGGAAAAAATTGCACGACCGTGCAGGCTAAGTCTGCACGATCGTGCAAAAGTCAGTTTTTTTTATTTCATTAAACTGCACGATCGTGTAGGCTATCCTTACACGATCGTGCAGACTTCACTTCGTTTCGCCACGATCGTGCAGCTTATTACTGCACGATCGTGCAGTACGAATTTAAAAAAAAAAAAAAAAGAATTAAACCCTTATCCCCATTCCCCTCTCTCCTCACCTCTCATTTCAACCAGCACGAGCAAACGACCGCACGAGCCTCTCTCCATCTTCTTCCTCCATTTTCTCCTTCATTATTTCACTCAAAACTTCACCATTTTCATTTTCTTTCCTTCTTTTCTTCCTTATTTTCTTTCCCCATCTCCATTTTTCACTCCATTGAAGAATGACAGGAAAGCGTCAAAGGAAGGGTAAGGGGGTGGCCTCGACATCCGGGGGCGCCTCTGCCCCTCCTTCGAACAACATGGGTATAGTGTTCACATCGCAGCAGCATGTGGCCAACTTCCAGAAACTAACCGATAGGAGGCTGCGTCCCACTCTTTTTAATGATTGGGGCGCAGTCGACCTTTTGGGGATTCGGGAAGAAGTCCGAACCATAGGCCGCACTTTAGGATGGGAGGAGTACCTCCTAAAGTGCGAGAACACTTATCGGCGTCCAACGCTGGAGTTTCTCTCCACGTTGGATTATCGGATTAACCCCGGGGTTCAACGAGGCACTCCGGGCCGGCCTCGAATTCAGGTAAAGTTCCAACTTTTTAATAAAGAGCATTTACTTTCTCTAGAAGAGTTTAATAAAATATTCACTTGGCCCACCGACGGTGTCCTTGGGCCACTTGAATTCACCCCCATCGAAGGCAACCCCCAACCCTTTTGGGAGGCCATCACGGGGACTAATTCAAGATATAGCGGGCGAGATTGTAAGGCTTCGCAAATCCTCCAGATTGCGTTGCGTTACATCCACCGCATTTTTTCTTTTACTTTATTTTTTAAAACAGAGTCGGGTCAACTCCCCAAAGTTGACCTTCTTTTTTTAAGACACGCCCTAAACCCGAATGACCCCATGGCTAACTGTGGGGCTTATCTCCTCGAACGTTTGGTTTCGATTCGAGATAAGCCTCCCATTGCTATCACTTGTGGTGGGATGATCACCATAATTGCCCGGCATCTGGGATATGGTGATCGTCTCAACAATGGGGATTCTATTTTGGTAAAGGGTGTGAATAAATTAACCATTCCCATCTTAAGGGACATGGGATTTTTTATTTCCGACAACCCCCTAGCACCCCCATTTACACTTCTAGTTCTTTGGGGCTCCAACCGAGTGAAATGGACGAATTTGCCATCCGACACTAGTCGGATGACAAATCCGCACTTTTTGGCTCCCCCTAGAACCATTTTTGAGGATAGGGATAATAGGGGAGATGGTGTCGATAATTTTAATAATAATTTAAATAATATTAATATTAATTTTGATATTGCTGATGCCGATGCCACCCAGCCTCAACGCGAAGACGTTGAAATGGGAGAGGCAGGGGGGTCTCATCCCCCTCTAACTGACGCCCAATTGATCTTAAATCAATTGGCTGAGATGCGCTTATCTCAGGTGTCATTTCGGATGGTATACTACAAGAGGGGGGGTGAATTGTAGTATGGGACTCGCTTTTCGATTTTTGCGGAATTTGACGAATATAAAAGCAAGTAAAAATAAAGTAGAGAAAAGATAAAGCAACAAGGAACAGGATACACAAACAAGTTAACCTACGAGGAAAACTTCCTAGGCCCAAATAGGAAGAAAAACCTCGACCACTGGGGATTTTGACTCCTGGACTTCTCTTATTAATTATAGGCCAAAACGACTCTGTTTTACAACCTATAAACGGACCTTCTCTTTTTCTCAGTTCCACTAGGAACTTGTTCCCCGGTAACTTGTTCCCCCTGTCACTTGTTCCCCTTGAACCGTGACACGACTTTACTAAAAGTCGATTTCTTCTCTCTCTTTGTTTTCACTCAAAATCTTCTCTCTTCTTTAACAGAAAATTCACTCAAATTTTCCCTTCCCAAATACAAGAGTTCACTCAAACCCTTACAATTCCCCATACAAGAATTCACTCAAATTCTTGCCTACTTCACTAGAAGTACATAATACAGACGCTTGGTAAATCGAAACTCAAAATACATTGAAGTTAATACTAGAAAACCATAAAGGGATAGGAGAAGAATATGATTTTTAAGAGGATGTAGATTTAACAATGAATGCTTAGCCTCTTAAAAATCATACTCCATTTGAAGGACTACATTGAAACTCTCTCTCTTTTTCTTCTGCCTTTTCTTATGTCTGAGAGTTGTTCTTGTGTAGTTGTTGTGTAGAAATGCAGGTTGCACTTTGTATTTATATTTGAAGTCTTGTCATGAATTTCCTTGTCTTGGAAAGCACGACATCCACACGCATAATGGAGTAAGAGTCATGTCCATTATTTCTTGCATATGATCATGGGATAGTGCATGGAGTAATGTGTTGGAGTGGTGCCACGTTCCACTACCTACAAAAACTTAACCAAGTAAATACTAACAAAGAAATACCTTATAATATAAGACTCTAAGTTTTACGTGAAAACCAAAATAAGAGTTAGAATAAAAATGATATCGGTTTTCAATTATACGTAAGTTAGAAAATAAAAGCCAAAATATATAAATTGTTATACAAGCATGACTTAGTAAATTAACTACCCACTAAGTACTTGCAATTGAATAACAAATTAATTGTTGACTATTTTTCCAACCACACGGTTATAATAAAAATAAAAAGATTTAATTTTAAATTCTAAAAATAAAATAAAATAAAACTTAAATTATACGTAGAAAGAAAACAATAAAAAACTCTAAACTTTAGACCTTATTTCCAATTATACGTATAAGAAGAGAAAGTTTAATTGACTCTTTCCTTTTACACGTACAAAACAAAAGCATAAGGCCCACTAACTAATTCCACTAACTTCCTTAATTATAGTGGGGTTTGACTAACAACTCTAATTTAAAAAATCAAAACTAACTAATTACCAACTAACCTAAACACACGTAAAAAACAAAAGACCACTAACCTTTTCCTAACTTAGTGGAATTGACCAAAACAAATTTAACAAACTAATTCCTAAAGCTTAGCTAAATCATACGTGTGCTATAACCAACCAAAAGGAATTTGTTAGACTTTAGAATAACTATTAATAGCTTACTAACAAATTACCCAAAATTATTCTAACCTAATTTAATTCTAATACACACGGTTTTTGTTTAAAAAATAAAGTAAGTTAATTACTACTAATAATAAGTCACTTACATATTATACCAAAACTAAATAAAAACCAATATTAGTTTAAGTATAATATACCATATTAATACTCTAGTCTTATATTAGCGGACTAACCAAAATACCTGCACCACACCAATATTAGTATTTCAACGCATATAAAATTAATATATAGAAAGGGTTTAGATTATATTTGATAAAAATATATTTACCTTAAAATTAGATACTCCTCTAATTTATTTCCCAATAAATATATTTTACAAAATAATACGTATATATTAAATGAAATATATTTAATACAAATTAGACCCTCATCTAATTTATTCTCTATAAATATATAACATAGAATATATTAATAATAAAATAAATTTAATTTTAACTAAAAATACTTTTAGTCGATTCTCCGTAAATCTATTTTATTCACCCATATTAAATTAGATAAATATTAATTTTATCAATGTTGTCATACTTATGTGTCCTTTCTCATTATTTACGTATTCCTTTATTTATTCTAATATATTAACATGAAGAGAAATAAATTCTTATTTCTCTCCTCAATATATTTGTTCCGATTATTAAACGTCTTCTCCATTTGCTTCTACTCCGAAGCTTCTCATAAGCCTAATATAATTTAGACTTTTTCTCTTTGAAGTTCTCACTCAAGAACTTCATTTATTCATGTCGTATACATCGTCTCGTGCTGGATCAACTGTATATAACTTGTCCAATGGAATATAATATGCACATCTTAAAACACATGTTAGTTAGATAATCATCATTTGTTTACAATCATCAAAACCATATATAATAACTCATCATCAGGAATCCTTTTATAACTCGACCCGGGATAACATTCGAGGGTTGAGGCGTGATTTGGACCATGTGGCGAGGGTTAGTTGGCGTAACCATTTGGCCAACGTCAACCAATCCTTGGCACCCCCATTCCCGAACCACCCCGACTACCCTCCGGCGTATGATTATACCCCGGGTCCATTCCAGGAGCCTCCCGCCTATTACATGTATCCCTATGGCTTCCCTTATTTCCCTCCCGGGGATAATGAGGGGGGACCATCAGGGACATAGGAGGCTCGACTTCCTAGATAAGCGTTTCCTTTATTTACTTTTATTTATTTATTTTCTTTATATTTATTTTCTTTTTAATTTTAAAATATGTATATTTTTTTTTTATTTATTTATTTCTTTATTTAAGTTTTTAGTTTATTTATTTTCTTTCTTTATTTTGTTATTTTGTTATTATTATTATCATTATTGTTGTTGGAGCTATTTCGCAAGGAGCTTACGTGGTATAGCGCCGCTTTGGATTCCGGTGAGATCTCTCCACTTCTATTTATTAATTTGTTTGCTTAGTTTTAGGTTTAGTTTAGGAAGAGTTGATAATCGAGGATGTTTGGCTTTTAATTTTCGGCTTTCAAGCCCAATTGAGGATTACTGGTTATCGATGGCGTTGGGCCTCGATTTTATTTTGATTGGTTGCTTGATTCTTGATTATGTGTTAAGCATGCTTGATTTTTGGCTCCTTTAATTTTATTTTATTGCGTGTTTATTTAATTTTAGTTTTTCATTTGTTTTCTTTTCTTTTATTTTCTTTTTTTTTTCTCTCTATTTTCCTTTTTCTTTCTTTCTATTTTCCTTTTTCTTTTCCTCATTTAGCCGACTTTGATGTAGTTTGTGCATATTTGAACCCTTGTTTTTCTTTTTCTAGTGAATAAGGCATGCTTAGGAACTTTTCTTTTGACCTTTTAGGAGTTGGCGAGTTTTTGAAAACTTGTACAAACTTTGTGTTCTTGGTTAGAGGTACCGGTAAGATTGGTTGAACCTTAGAGGGATTTGAAGCCTACTAGGAGTATTTGCACCTTTTGGGGGGGTTTTAGGTAGCCTTCTCCGTGTATTCTTAGTTTTGGGGCATTATTTCCTCTACCTTTAAGCCTTGATCAAGAGTTTGTCTAGGATTCCCGAGTTCAAGTGACCGAGCCACCCTTGGGGACGACGAAGGCATTCATTTCTTAGATTATTTCATTTTTCTCCCTTTACATTTACTTTTTTTTTTTTCCACATTTTGAGATTAGGCTTTTTCATTGCCAATTGGTTTTGTTTTTTTCGTTTTTCCTATTCACTTTTGGAGCCCTTTTGAGCTTGAACCTTCATTTCTTTAAGCCACATTACACACCTTTTCCTTGCTTTTATTTCACCCTTCTAGGTAAGTGAAGTTAGGGATCTTGGTATTGTTTGATAAGAGCTTTGAGATTGTAAAGTTTAAAGTTTCTTAAGTCCTCTTGTTGTGGAGTTTTATGAGAAATAAAAGCCGATAAATTGTGAAAAAGGCATTATCTTCAAATTCAAAAAAAAAAAAGAGAAAAGAACAAAATGAAGAGAAAAAAGAAGTAGCATTTTATATGTTTGGAGAATGAATTTTTATCTCCGAATTTTCAATTCAATGAAAAATGGAAAAAGAACAAAAAAATAATAATCAAATCAAAACAAAAAAAACAAAAACAAAAGAAGAAAAAAATCAAATCAAAAATTTTCCAAGTTTCCTCTTTCCATTTCTCACAATGAGGACATTGTGTCCTTCAAGCTTGGGGGGAGGAAGTCAAGAAAAAGTTTTTTTCCTCTTTCTTTTAGGACCTTGTAAAATTTTTTGGTCCATTTGGTTTAGATTGTTTTTTTTGAATAAGCTTGGGGGAGGTTATCCCCGGAAGTTTGGTTATTGTGATCCCTTGTGTTTTGTTCTTCACTTTAGGATACCACCACATAGCCAAATTTTTCCACACCCTTACCCAAGCCTTACGTTACATCCATAAGAAGTCCTTCCGACCCATGCGGGGTTGAGTCCTCCTTGTCTTTCGGGAACTAGCCAAGTATATTGAGCGGGCGAATAAGGGGAGTGATGGGGGTTAATTCTAGCTCTACAATAAATGATCCATTCACAACGGATCCGATTTCCCTTTTCTTTCCGGTTCCTTCGAGGAATCATGAGACACTCCTAGTTAGGTGGATTTGAACTCTTTGGTTGGTTTCGTGGTATGATTGGTAGGACTAGCTTTAGGACTATTAGGTTGTGCATAGTTTTCTTACGTTTCTTTCTTTCTTCCTTTTGGGTCAATTTCTTAGGTCCTTTGCATGCCAAGTTTGGTAGAATTAGGGAACTTTGTGTTCTTTTGTGTGCATTCTCCTATTTGGGCTAGAGGTTTTATTTAGTTTTCATTTTCCTTTAGTTTTAATTTAATTTGTAAGAGTTATGGGTTAAACTCTTTGGAAACCCTTACGAGAGCATACTCGTCCTCTATGGCGACTTAGGGGTTTAAAGGGCTTGTTACTTGCGCTAAAAGTGACCGTGATTCCTACGAAAGTGAGTTAGGTTTTTGTTTTTGTTTTAGCTTTAGATTTGTTTTGCTTGAGGACAAGCAAAAGGCAAGCTTGGGGGATTTTGACCGGTCCATTTAGGACCTCTTTTTAAGCCTCTTTTAGCTTGAGTTTTGGTCGTTCTCGGCTTTATTTTATCATTTTTAGGGTAGTTTAGTTTAGTTTTGAGTTTTCTTAGGTTTTAATTGTTTTTGTGTTAGTTTGTTTATTTTTGCTAATAATTGGCTATTATATATGTTACTTGAGTTGTGCCGAGTTTTGTGCAGGCAATTTTGGGCTTTGAACGGGTCGTGAGAGGTCCCGAACGGATTCCGAGGAGCCGGGATTGGCGCCGAAGTGACAATGGGGCACTTGGGAGCAAAAAAGGCTAAGGATGAAGGCCACACGACCGTGCAAGAAGGCAGTGCACGGTCGTGTAGATCGTGCAGCCCAAAAGCATGGGTGCACGATCGTGCAAGTTATAACTGCACGATCGTGCAGCCCCTCCTTCACAAGACACGATCGTGCAAGGTATAACTGCACGATCGTGCAGACCCCTCGTGCAGAGATCAGAAGGTCCATTCTGATCTGCACGATCGTGCAGCCTATCCTTGCACGATCGTGCAGATTTCACTTCGTTTCGCCACAATCGTGCAAGTTCAACTGCACGATCGTGCAAGTTCAACTGCACGATCGTGCAGCCTATTTCTGCACGATCGTGCACGGTTAACTCGAGATTTTTGTAAATTTAGCCATTTGCTTTGTAATTTTTCTTATAAATAGGAGGTTAAGGCAATGTTTTGGGATATATGAAAAAATTCTAGGCAATATTTTCTGATTTTTAGTATAGTTTAGGCTAGCTTAAGCACTCCTAATTGTAGTAGTTTACTCTCTAAGTTTTCAATTCAATATTAATTCAAGTTTGTTCAAGTTCTTCAACTTTCTTGCTTTCAAGTTTTGCATTCCAAGATTAGTATAGATTTAATCAAAGTTTAATCCAGGTTTTTTCTTAGTTTTTCATTGCTAATTAGATTTTAATTCTTTGTTTCTTGTTGCATTTAGTTTTATAGAATTTGTTTTAATTTATAGATTAGTTTTAATTGAATTTCATGATTTTAATCTCAATGGATAGAATTAGTGAGTAGTTCTTTTCCTAGAGATTGGATGGCTTAATGTTATAGATTTTGGGGGTTAATCTTGGATTAATTGTGTTTGAATAATCTTGATTGTAATTTCTTAATTGCTAGAGATAGAATTAGGATTTTAATTGAAAAAAGAATTTGATGAACTCGATTTTGGGTTTTGCTAACTTGACTAATCGAGAGAGGTTAATTTAGCCGATCCCAGAATTTCCTATCGCCTAATCGAGAGAGGGTGTTGGGATTGAGTTCTTTGAATACTTTTGAATGTTTACATTGCAATCAAGATAATCGAACATAAATTGGTACATTGATTATAATTCCTCCAATTAAAGTAACATTAGGTAGTCCGATCTTTAGAGTTTTTTCTTGAGTATTTCCTTTACATTGAATTCATTTCTTGTATTTCTTTTAATTCTTGTAGTTTAGGTTAGATTTCAACTTTCGATCAAAAAGTGAAAGATCCTTGGATCATCCTGTATTCACGACCAATTCTGCATAAGTTCCCTGTGGATCGACCCTATTACCGCTAATACTACGTATTAGTTGTTTAGGTTTATTAATTGTATATTTGATAGGCGTCTAGGGCCGCGACACCCTAGAGGCCGGTCACATATAAACCTCTTCTTCTATATCTCCATTAAGAAATGTTGTCTTAACATCCATTTGATGGATCACCAGATTCTTAATAGCTGCTAGAGCTATCAACAACCTAATAGTGGAGATTCTAGCTACCGGTGCATATGTATCGAAATAATCAATTCCCGGTTTTTAGGTAAAACCTTGTGCCACAAGTCGGTCTTTGAATTTATCGATAGTTCCATCAACCTTCACCTTCTTTTTGAAGATCCACTTGCACCCAATTGGTTTACATTTCGGGGGTAAATCAGCTAATACCCATGTGTTATTTCCCATGATGGATCCCATCTCATCATCAATAGCTTCTTTCTAGAAGGAAGTATCACGAGACTTCATAGCCTCATCAAAAGTCGAAGGATCACCTTCCACATGTAACACATATAGAAAACTAGGCATAACAGACTGTCTTGAACCTTCCACTAAAAATACATGAAAGTCAGGCCCAAAAGATTTCTCTTTCCTAGCCCTTTTACCTCTCCTTGGTTGAGTTGAAGTAGATGGTACATTAACATCACTAGCATGTTCATCATCCCCTTGTTCAAACGAAGTTTGACCAAAGTCTTGAACACTAGTAATTGGAGTAATATCCCTTGGTCTTGGCAATGATGAAAATCTTGTTTCATCAAAGATTGCATCTATTGACTCTATGGTGGTATGGACCGACCAATAGTCGTTTTGTTCTATTACATAGAACCTATAGGATTTGCTATGAACCGCATATCCTATAAAAATGCATTCAACTCCTCTTTCACCCAATTTCTTTCGTTTGGGTTCAGGCACTTTAACAATTGCCTTGCAACCCCAAACCTTGAAGTAACTCAAGTTGGGTTTCCTTTTGCACCACAGCTCATAAGGAGTAATCTTTTTCCCTTTCATGGGAACTCGGTTAAGAATGTAACATGCCGTTACAACTGCTTCTCCCCAAAAGCCATCACTCAAACCTGAATAGGAAAGCATGGCGTTAACCATTTCTTCAAGTGTCCTATTCTTCCTTTCGGCCACACCATTTTGTTGTGGTGTATAAGCTGCCGTTGTTTCATGTATAATGCCTATTGATCGGAAATATTCAGGATTATAGTATTCACCACCCTTATCTATTCTTAGCTTTTTAACTTTACAATTGCAACTCAACTTCTTCCTTAAATTCTTTAAATTTGTCTAGGGCCTCATCTTTAGAAAATAATAAGTACACATAGCAAAACCTTGAATAATCATCAATAAAAGTTACTAAGTACTTTTTATTTCCTAGAGATGGAGTACTGTGGAAATCACATAGATCACTATGTATCAAGTCTAATAAATCAGTCTCTCATTATTGATTTAGGAAAAGGTCTTCTAGTGATCTTAGTAAGCATGCAAGTTTTACATTTCTCAGTACTAGGATCAAAGGAAGGAATTAAATCATGCTTAGACATAAAACACAATTTCTTATAATTAACATGACCTAGCCTACAATGCCATAAGCTAGAATCAACATCAACTACAAACACATTTTCTCGTGTAGAATCATCTACACTTAGTCTAAACAAACCATTACACAAGTAACCAAATCCTACAAACACACCACCCTTAGATAATACAAATTTATCTGATTCAAAAACAAGTTTAAAACCTAATCGATTCAATAATGCACCAGATACAAGATTTCTCCTAAGTTCCGGAGAATATAACACGTCATTCAGAACGAGTGTTTTTCCAGAACTGAACAATAATTCTACTTGGCCTTTGCCACACACACTAATAGTAGAATCATTCCCCATGTAAAGCCATTCTCCATCTTCAACCTCCTTGAAGGTCTTGAATAGATTACGATCTTTACAAACATGTTTTGATGCACCAGAATCGATAAACCACCCGCAATCATCCTGCACACAATTGATTTCAGAAATCATACACACATAATCATAAAAACGATTAAGTGAAATTTGTGTACAAATCATACCTTGCTTGTCACGGGACGAATCACCATCATCCCCTTTGCCATGAGTCTTCTTGCTCATCCTACGCTTCCAAACGGAGCAGTCCCGTTTGAAATGACCCGGTTTCCCGCATTCCCAACACCCACTAACGGGTGTATCTTGGGAATCCTTTTCATTTCTCGGTTTCTTACCGAAGTTCTTGTTTTTCCCGTTGAACTTACGCTTTTTAGGGTTTTTACTACCCTTGGAGTTCCCTTCCACCACATTGACCGTGGAAGTCGTAGGATTACTATCCTTTTGACCATCTTGCAAACGGATCCCTTCTTCAATTCGAAGATGGGCTCCGAGTTGTTCAACATTCATGTCATCCTTTTTATGTTTTAATTGGTTTCTAACATCCTTCCAACTAGACGGTAATTTATCAATAATCGAAGAGACTACAATCAATTCATTCATATCAATATTATGTTGTCTTAATCTCCCTAACATCCTTTGAAGTTCATGAAATTGTTCCATGATGGGTCTTGAATCAACCATACGATATGTATTAAAATTACTAACCAAGAACTTCTTACTCGAAGCATCTTCTACCATATATTTAGATTCAAGATCATGCCAAAGTGATTGAGCAGAGTCATAATATTGATATATGTCAAACAAAGAATCGGACATACCGTTAAGGATGTGACCTCGGCAAATATAGTCATCGTTCTCGAATTTCAGGCGCCTCCTTGTTGTCTCGAGCGCTTCCCCCTCTTCGTAGTCATCCGGCTTTGGTGTTGTAAGAACGTATGCAACACCCAACGACGTCAACAGGAAGTGTACCTTTTTCTGCCATCGACGGAATTCTACACCCTCGAACTTGTCTAGTTTGACAATGTTTGTTGTCAAGTCTTTAATGGAAGCCATATTAGAATATATTGTTTTCAGATTGTAGAAGAAAATGGGTTAATAGTATGACAAAACAACGAACAATTGAGGCGTGTACGAAGCACTTTCCTGAAAACAATATTTCCAGCCAATACTTAGGCCAAGTTTCAGGAAATTCGTTAACAAGATACAAAAATTTGCAGCAGCAATCGAGCCTAGTTTCAATCACCACTAATGAACGTTGGATGTGTGTGTTTCACTTCAATTGCAACAATGGAGAAAACTTGTTTTGTAAGAGAGGAAGAGAATGGATGAATGTCACTTCTTCTATGTCTCTCTTCTGATTATAAGTTATATTATAACTTAACATAATACAGCTGTTATTCCCCAAACGACACAACGCAACGGGAAAAAACCGAACAAGAGCAGGCACGAACCAACGGTTCGCGAGTCGCGACTTGCTTCTCGCGAGTCGCGACTTGCTTCTGTCTATTTTGGCAACTTTGGTCTGTTTTCCACTGCCGCGAGCACATGTCACGACTCGCGATTTGCCACTGTTTCTGCTATATATTCCTCAACGTTTAACGATGCAAATCGCTAAATAACTTCGCATAATTATGAACGTCAATCACATAATACTACGTCTAGTATCATCAATATTCATAACTATAAACATTTATATTCTAAATCAATAAATCTCAACATCTTCTTGGCCGTGTCATCATCAGAAACCGAGGACTGGACCTCTAGAGCTACCTCGTAAGCTTCCTGAAAAGTTTTCACCCTGCTACTGATCACATGAACCCGGATGCGGGGGTCCATCTTCTTGATGTACCTCTTAACTCGCTCAGCTTCAGAAGGTATGACTGTCGATGCAAAGCGAGAGAGCTCTGTGAACTTGTCCGTGTAGGCTTGAACGGACATGCTGCCTTGGGTGAATGAGAGGAACTCTTCTTGCTTCTGCCATTTCAGTTCATCAGGATAGAACCGGTCTTGGACTTTCTTAGTAAAGTCCTCCCAACTCAAATTCAGGTCTGTCTCGGGATTGGCCCGCAACGTACTCCACCAGTTGTCAGCTTCGCCCTTTAGATAAAAGGTCGCAATTGGAACTCTTTCCTGCTCAGAACATGATAAGGCATCAAACATCTTCCGCATCTCTCGAATCCAGTTCTCGAGAACGGTCGGGTCTGTTGTCCCATCATAAACCGGCGGGCGAAGACGTGCAACCCGATCAAAGGACGACTGATTGTTCTGAGGTTGAACGCTATTCTGTGCTAACGTGAGGATAACATCTTCCAGGTTACGGCGTCGAAGACGAAAATTGGGTCTTGGAGTCGACATTCTGAAAGCAACAATCAAGTTATATAAGCAAACACAAGCACATAATGTCGTAAAAGAACACAGAAGGTAATAAAATATCTTATCCCGGGCTTCTACCCATGGCTTCACTCACTTGGATTTCCATTTTAGGCTAAGTTTCACTTGTGATTCATAAAGCGCTCATCTTTCCAAGTTACTTATGAAGAAGTAACTTTAGGGTCTTAACCTATGCTCTGATACCAACTGTAACGACCTGACTTTTCTAGGCTGTCGATTTACGAGGGAAATCGACAAATGGATCATTACCAACATAAAACTTAACAACAATATTATAATTAAAGTCTAAAATTCCTTTTATTACTTTAAATACTGAAATAATAATCCCAAAAGTTAATAACAATACTTAGATTACATAATTAAATAAAGTCTTTCCCAACAGGCTGGGAACAGTTAACTAATAAACTGAAGAAAATACTCAAAACAAACTACGATTGCACTAAATAACTCTAAAACACACAACCCGAGCCGACGTAAGCCCATTCTAAACCTCAGCATCATCACCTGAAATGGGGGGGGGTCCACCGTCAGTGGCGAGTAACTAGGCTGTCCCACTTAAATGAGGGACTGTTAACCATATAATAGCATAGAATCAAACGAGGAAATCATACAAAAACATATGGAAATACGTACGAAAATACATACGAAATACGTACAAAAATACGTAGAAAAATACGTATAAAATACCTGCAAAATACGGTTAGGAATACATACAATATACGTATAAAATACGAGTACAATACGTATAAAGTACCTACAGAATACGGTTAGACATACATACAAAATACGTATACAATACAGATACCAATACATACAACATACAAATACAAATACATACATCATACAAATACGAATACGTACATCATACATATACTCAGAAATACACTATTAAAATACAGACTTACCAGACGTATGCAGCGGAAGACTTAATATTACCAAATTAATACATATATACACGAAAATACACATAACCCTTCCCGTGAACTACTTATTTATCATATTTTACCCTTAAACCCTCTTTTAACCTTCTTATCGGACCGGTCATAATGCTCGTTGTGAATCCCGTGTGCACCACAACTTTCCTAAAACATGTGGGGGTGAACTCGTGTATTCAACCCGTAGCCCTCCTTTGCAAGAACTAAGCCTAAGCTATGGCCATAACCCCTAAATAGCAGCTCGTGTACTACTACTTAGACGACTACATATCTTAAGATCCAGAACTGCCCAGAGACCGCAGTAGGGCAGTGGCTTCGACGTAACCCGATCTGATGACTCGTGTATCATCAAATGGGCGTCCTTACATATCTTGTCTTTTCTAAGGCCATCGTGAGACCACTAATTAACACGCAAATATCTAAAGGCCATCTTGAGACCACTAGTTCATATCATATCTTATTCCTTTTCTTCTTATTCATATTATTACATTCCTTCGTATTATAACTTATCTTCTTTAATTCCTTTTAATTCCTTTAGTTCCTAAAATTACCTTCTAATATTATTATAGGTCAAAAATTAAACTAAAATTTATAAACTTCACCCTGGACCACTCGACATTTTAATAATAAAATAACAATTAAATAAATTCATCAAATAATCATATATTAATTAAATAAAATCATTTAAATTACAATAAATCATGTAAATCAATAATTATCATCAAAATTACATGAAACATGATAAAAATCCTAATTTTCATATTTTGAACCACTCGAAAATTTCATGTGAAAATACCGAAAATTACACAATTAATTCAATAAATATAATTATCAATAATTAATCATATAAACTTAATTAAAACAAATAAATCATGCTTTGAACATTAAATCATACAACATGAATCAAAGCAAGATCAAAATCAATCCTTTTTACAACATAAACCACACGGCTTTCTTGAACCAACAACAATAACAAGATTAATTTTCAAGAATTCATAATAACATGATATTATTAAAGATTAAATTCAAGATTACATATTAATTCAAGATCAATCAAGATTAATCATAAAAATTAGATTTTTATATCCCTTTTATACTTCATGCCACTCGACTTTTTTTATAAAAAGAACAAATAATAATTTTAATTCAAGACTTTAATTAATCAATTAACTAATCATATTCATCAATTTAATCCAAGAAAACATCATAAAAATATCATCAAAATTCATATATAACACTCGAAAATTTCAAGATCAAGATTTAATAATTTATCATGCAATTATTCAATATAAACATAATTAGATAAATTATTTCATACATAGAATTAATTAAAATAAATAAAGATCCATAAAGATTACATAATATATCAAGAAAATAACATGAACAAACATATCATATGGTTCGAAATTCTTGACCCTAAACATGATACTAATTCTTTTTATTTCCTAGTTTTAATCCTAATTAATTATACAGAAAGCTATACCAGATTCAAGGGGGTTAGTCTAGTTACCTGAAATCGCAAGAGAAATCCAACAAAAATCACCCCTTATGCCTTAGAAACACACGGCTAGGCTTAGGAAACTTTAGGGTTTTTCTTTGAACTTTGTAGTATAAGAAAATGTGTAAAAGAAATTAGGTTAAAAAGCTTATTCCCTATTTATAATATAAGGAACCAAAGAAAAAGAAAAAGAAAAATAAATAAAAAATAATATAAGGGGGGGCCGTGAGAGTAGAGAGGAAATAGGGGGAGGAGAGTGTTCTTAGGTAGACTTAGTATAGTGGTTAGTCATAGGTTTACTAATTCAAAAGGTTTAAAAATAAATATTATTAATTAAATAAATACAAAATTACTTAATTAATAATAGATTAAAAAGAAATATAATTTGGCCATTACAAGAGGGAGGGTCGACCAAGAGGGAACACTGGGTTATGGGACTCGGTTTCCGGATAAGATCTACGAAATAAAATAAAACAGTCCAAATAATGGGCCTTTTGGACTTAAAATAAATAAAATAACATTAATAACCGCGAAATTTTCTGGCCCCAAATTTCGGGTTATTACATAGGGATTTATGACTGATTTAATGTGTTGTTTGATTTTCTTTATTCTTTAATTCATTATTTGCTTTGAACTTCCTAAAATATGATATTTATCATATAAAATTGAGTAAATATCTAAGTTGGTAGCCGAGAGGTGAAAATTTCATATAGACTTAAGATTTTAGGTGGAATTAATCTAGTAAATTGCGATAGCCTGTTACATCTTGGTTAAAGCTTATATGTGAATTATTGAACACTGATATTTAATCAATTTAGGATGTTAATCACAGTGAACATAAACCCTAGGCCTCTAAAGTTTTAATTTTTAGTTTTATTTATTTGTTTCTTTAGTCTAACAATTTTTCCCTAAATGTCCTTTTACATAGTTTGAACATTTTAGGATTAAGAGAAAATTTGTACCTCGCTGTAAATTCGACCCTACTTCCCTATCTATATTAGTTAGAGTTGCTAGATTATTTTTGATAAGTTAGCGACAACCTCATCAGCGAGTACTACTTAACAAGCTAAGCTCGAACTAAAAACTTCGACTTGAACTTAGTTATGTTCGAACATATGTTAGTTTTATCAAGCTCAACTCGAACAAGCAAATACTCGGCTGTATAATGGGTCAATTTTCCAATATTTTTTTGTTTTGTTTTTGGCAATTTTCCAATGTTAGTTTTAGTTCCTCACACGTTTATCACTTCCTCAACCCAATGTCACAATCCTTCCTCCTCATTCTCCAATTTTTTTTTGCCAAACACATCAATTTCAGCTCAAATTATCTATAATAAGTTACTAACATTCCATAATATTCCTTTTATACTAATAGATTCCTTAACCATTTCTTTACTTGTACTACCTTTCTCTCTCTATCACATTATTTCCATTCAAAATCCCACCTTTTTGAACACTTCAAATCAAAATCAAAACGAAAAACCCAATTCATCCCCATTTCTGAAAACTTTCCAATTTTATGGATCTAATCTAATCCTTAATATGAAGGTACACTCCACTCTACATTATAGCTCAAATTAGTGAAAACCCACAATTTCCCCCCAATTTTTTGAGTAAATAAAGATAAAAATGAGAGTGTTGAGTGAATCTTGGTGTTTCTGCAATGGTGGAGGTAAGTCTGAAAAACTTAAAGCCACCATTTTCTCCTCGAAAAGTTCAGCAATGGCGAAATTTTCAGGTTCCTCAATTTCTTCTGCCTCAGTTAGCTCTGTTGGAGGTGGCGTAGAAGCTTCTGGAACTGGGTTTTTGATTCACAGAAACCTTCTTTTGACTACTCATGCCAATCTTCCTTCTGTTAATGTTGCTGAGTCTGCTGAGATCTCTCTTCAAAATGGTGTTCCTGCCACTTTTATGCCTCACCGGTGAACTTTCTTATCCCTCTCGTTTTTCCCAATTTTCTTCTTCGGTGCATTTTTGTATGGTTTTGTTGAAATTTTAATGTGAGTTTTCTGAGAATTTATGTTTGAACCCTAATTAAGAAATTAATAGCCTTAATTGGGGTTAGTTAATGGCCTTAAATTTTCAAAATCTCAACCTGACTTTACCTGATTTGAGGAGTATATATTCAGTAATTATCTAGGTCAAGTATAATTTATTTCCATTAATGTGATGATTTAAGCCCTTTTCAAGATAGCAAATTTAGGGTTTCATGTTAAGTTTGTATAAATGAGTCAAACTCTTCTCTTTTCCAAGTATAAATTACTGGATAATCTACTGTATTAGGATGGTGAAACAGATGAAAATTACAGAACAAATTATTGTTACTTAATTGTTACATTGAAAATAGAAAATTTTGTTGTTTTCAACTTCTGTTAAATCTTGCAATTAGGTTAGGTTTATTGGACGGATTAGATAAATTGCAAATCAATCAAGTAATAAGTAATAATATAATGTCTAATCTAGAAAAGAGAAGGTTCTATTATTTTAAGGCCCATAAACTGTGTATAGAATAATCTTGTTAGTCATAAATCATAAGTCATGACAGGCTGTACAAAGCAAGTGGGTAGGTGTTGGAGCATGTGATAAACTATGGTGCCATGTTGGCGATTTGACATATACTACCTCCTTATTGTGGAACAATTTATTTGCAATGATTTGGCATATCATTGCAAATAAATTGTTACGGTAGTTTGCACCGAGTTGGGATGGGGTCAAAAGCGCATACGGGTATAGGGACTAAAAACGGAAAATTTAATAATTAGATTATAATGGGTACAATGAAAACATTAGCAGAAGTATCGGTATCATCCCTAATACGTCACGAGGATGAAATTGGGTACGGGTTCGAAGGTCAAATGAAGTGCCCTTGCTACATAGGCTATGGAGGTAGTAGTATTTGGCTGGATATTTTAGTAAGTTTTGTTTTGCCATGGGAGTGATTTACTCCAATGAACAGATATCAAGTTTGCATTTGACCAGCTTAGTACAGGGTTAATTACTTTATTCTGTGATGATCAAGGATTTGATTCATTAAAGCCTGGTGCCATGTTAATGAATCATATGCTTGGCTGTATATAGCAAGTTTTGACAACTTAGTACCTTTTTTTTTCTTTTTTTTTTTTTTATTAAATAAAGCTGTCAAGTCTTACACTTAGACTTGTACTAGTGCCTCAGCCAAATGTAAATATAATACTTTCTCCGCTCCATATTAATTACAACATAGCATTTTGGCATGCATTTGAGGAAGATATTTGAAGGTAATGATGAAATTAATCAAAATAATTTTAACGCAGGTAAAATATGGTTTTCATCTTGCTTGTGTTTTAATCATTTTGATCGATGAATCTTGTTTATGCCCCAAAATCTTTCTTCAAAATGAGTGCCAAACTCATATGTTGTAATTAATATAGAGCAAAGTAAGTATATACTTGGTGGCAAATGGACTATGATCTAGAAAATTATTTGTTGGATTTGGAGGTTTAATGAAGGCGATGCACGTTGTCATACTTCTTTCTGTTGTAATTAATTACATTGTTTGTTGAGATTGATATAGAAGATTTAATGGTTGCATTCCTAATTTCCTACTATGCAATTGAAAAAACTTCCATACTCAGAGTTTTAGTAGATAATGTATTAGCTTTTTGTGCACGCAATGTGTGCGATAATCTTAAAATATTCATTAATAACGTTAACTTGACAATAAAATTAATAAGTTCCCGTATAATTTTAAAAACTTTTATAATTTTTTTTATTTTTTTCGTAATTTAATTTAATTTTTGCCTTTTCGCTTATACATAGTAAATATATCGCAAATTGAGTAAATAGTTTATTCCTCTAAAAGATTTATTATATATGAGTAAATAGTTTATTCCTAATAGCTTTCTATTTCCTATCTTTAATTCCCATACTCCTGTTTCCATTTACGGATTTACCTAATGCCTTGTACTAGTATATGGGTTTAGGGATAAGGTTCGTCCACATTTTTGACGTCAAATCTATTCCTTCCGTGTAGAAATAGTATTCATAATTTTCCAATCCCTTGAAACTAAGATTTTACCAAAATATTTTCCGCAAATCATATTATTTGTGATATCCTGATCCTCTATAGCTTGGGAATGTTGTCATAATCCACCCACTAATTTAGGAAGTTGGACCTTTTCCCTTGTAATCCAAATAGTAAATTTGGCTTATATTTTTCAGAAGATAGGGAGGATTTGGTTTTATGTCATCAACCAAATGAGTGCATATCTGAATTTTTTTTGCTCTTGGATGTAAGCCAAGTTCCTTTCACAGAAGATTGATTGAGATTTGCTGGGTGTTGCGACTGAAGAGTCAAGAGTTTAATTAGTTAATTACCTCTGTAATCTTAAAAGCAAGTTTAGGAGAATCTTCATTTACTGTATCTTCAGAGCACAATTGATAAATTATACGGAGTAGATGACTAGATGATCACTCACAGGACAGCGAGAGAACAATGAAACAATGATATTCTGATAAATATGCTTTGTTACAGAATTTTTATCTAATCCATCTGAATCCGTGCTTACAGGTTTTTCATCACCAGTTCTGTGCTCGATCTTACCATTGTGGGCTTGGATACCATTGAAGGAGATTCGGCTGCACATGGTCAGCAACCTCTCTTTAAACTCTGCTCTAAGCCAAATCTCGAATTGGGCAACACTGTGTATCTTCTAGGGCACGCGGAGAAAAAAGAGTTGTCGATCGGCGAAGGGAAAGTTGTGATAGCTACAGATAACCTTATAAAACTATCCACAGAAGGGTTTATTTGGAGCCCTGGATCAGCCGGCTTTGATTCGCAAGGCAACCTTGCATTTATGATCTGTGATCCAATGAAGCTAGCCACGTCACCAACTACTAAATCTTCTTCAACTTCATCTTCTTCGGCGTCTTGGAAGAAGGATCACCCGATGCAATTTGGCATCCCGATGCCCATAATTTTTGACTGGCTAAATCAGCACTGGGAAGGCAGCCTCGATGATCTTGCAAAACCAAAACTACCATTGATGCGGCTGATGTCAGCAGGCCATAGAAGCGAGCATTCTTGTGCTTCTTTTACAATGAGGCAAGTTTTCAAGGCAGCAGAAGAAGTTGAGGGAAACACATCATCATCAAATACTGTATCAAAACCTAAAGACCAGCCATGTTCTGCAGCTGGACAAATCAACGACGACGAAAAAGGCGCAAGCTTGCAGCCACATGCTAACTCATGCGCACACCTACAGGGAATCCCAACTCCTGAAATCTATGAATCACCAAAAGTTACTGCAAATCTGTTGAAGAAAGAAAACACCCAATTCCAACTCTTGGATATCAATTTCCCCCCGAAATTATCCAAGCCCCAAACCACCCACCCTCGAAAGGACTTGCTCCCTGGCTCAGGCGAGAATTGTGTGAATGAAAATCTGATAAGAAGTTTCCACAAAGAGGAAAAAGAAGATGAAAAACAAATGAAACACAAAGAAGCAGCCGCCCTTAACGAGGAAGCTGCTTCAAGTGGCTCAGTGGGTGATGCTCATAGCGAGGTGCAATCGAGCTCATCACCAGTGGCACCTGTATCGGGGATGGTTGATGCAGAGAGCAGCGAAGGGGAGACATTATATTCGGCAGAAACTGCAGAAAGCAGAAACTATACTAGCCCAAGGGAAGGGAAGTTTCAACCAGTTGGGAGGAGCCAAAGTTGTGTGAGTTACAATAGGTGGGGGCCAGTTCATCGAAATCCCGTGGCTCGAAGAACGTCCTTGGAAAAACAGAAAAGTTTTATGCAGCCGAGAAAGACTTACTCGCAAGGAGCTCCGTCTCATAAGACAATGGACTATTTCAGCCCTACGGTCTCTTCTATCATGAAGAAACGCAACTTGGAGCAGCAGCTGCAGCAGCAGCAGCAGCAGCAGCAACAACCACCAAGCAGGCCTCGGCCAACCGCAGTAAATTCTTCGCCTAGGTGGAATTTTTGATGTAACTACAGATTGTGAAATGTAGAAGTTTTTTAAAAAAAATATATACAAAATGTTGTTAACTTGTTTGTAGTACATGGAAAGTGAAAGTGGCTTGCAATTGTTTTCATATTCTTATACTGTAAGTTGTAACTATTATCTTGTCACTATCCTTGTAGACAGGCACTATTTAATTAATAAAAAAAAAAACCTGAGAAATGTTGTAACTCCACTGTTAGACCCATATGGTAGTGATGGATTGAGTTAGGCCATATTCTTTTGGAATCAATTTGTGAAATTTTTAGTTCAATTTAGCTTAGCTTCTGTTGTCTCTGTTATAACGGAAGCGTAAAGAATGTAAACAATAAACAAGAACGCAACACAGATTTATCGTGGTTCGCCGATAATGTGTCGACTATATCCAGAAGCAGAGGAGATGAGTAGTTTTATTGATATGAGGATTATTCAGAATACAATCTGTGGCTAGGATACAGAATAGGAGTATATATAGAGCTCCTAAAGCAGATAACATAAAAACCCTAAAAATAGGCCCAAAAAAGAAAACCTAAGCCCAATATAACAGATACCATGATGGGTTATACGAAGTGGGGGCACGACACAAACCAGATTCAAGACACCAATTTAACAGTGTCTAGTATTTAGTTTAATTCAATCTAGTTCAATTCAGTTCAGTTTAATCCAATCTAAAAGAACAGCGCATTAATGTTATACTCGCTTATTTCAAAATGTCTCAGTCATTTTTACCAGTTTTGTCTCACAAAAATATTCTAGATAGAGTGGACATTTTAGCTTGAGTAAATTTACATACAAATGTATTCCAATTAAGTAGTATCATTTACAATGGAATATCAAAATAAATGGTTAATCACATGCCCTAATACATCTGGCTCTAGTGTGGACACGAATATGTTTATAATCTGATGACAATCTGGAAAACATATGCTGAATGTTTGTATCCACATTCCACTTGCTAATTGCTATGCATGTAATAATATAAAAGCAACAAAGCTAATATAAAGTGGTCCATTTTTTTGTCCTGATAATCATATAAAAACGGTGTATGTGCTTATGTGAAACTTTGCTAACTCGATAGAAAGGATTTGGATTCTGGACAACAATTCACTAAATCTCCACTGTGGGGCCCACATCTGATTCAAGATCCACAACACAGTTTGGCTCAAATTGAGAAACATATAAGCTAGGGCAAAAAAAAAATGGTATTTTTATAAGGAAAAATTATAAAAAATAAGTCAACATTTATTCGGTCTTCTCAATAAAAATGTCATTTAATTTATCAATTTTTTTCAATGTGATAAACTATGTAGCCTTGATAAAACACCATTATTCTTTTCAATATGGTGTTTATCAATTATAATAAATCCTTTTTTATTGAGTAAGGAATCCATCGGTTCTTTGACTAGTACATGACTACTAGCCCAAAGAGGTAGGGGAAATACCCCAACATAGTGCTGGGGTTAAGGATATTGACAAACGGACTTGGGCCGCATCCGTCACGGGGGAGTGCAAGTCCACTTTACAGACAAAGGAGGTTCCACCTCAAAACCATATGATAGTAAGGGGAGTAACGCCTTAGCCATATAAAGTGGAGACAACTTTATTATTTTTCCGATATGGGATTTATTCCCAACACTTCCCCTTAATTCCAATCTTTTTTCACAGTCACATGTGAGCTTTTATATGGGCTCAACACCCCCCTCACATGTGAGTTGTGCATAATCTTGGCCCAGATCAATCCAAACCCAACCTGGGCTCTGATATCATGACAAACGGGCCTGGGCCGATGATAGAGTATATAACATATTCCTGGGCCTTAATTATTAGCTTAAGCTTTTGGTTGAGATGATCCTTTAACATGGTATCAGAGCTAACGTGACGCAAAGGTCACGAGTTCGAATCTCTCCTCCCTCTCCGTTCTAAGTGGAATTAATTAGCACCAGGTATGGACGTATGGTGGACCTGTGTTGCATCCACATTTCAAGCCTAAAGGGTCTTTCATGTGAGGGAGAGTGATAGTGTATATAACATATTCCTGGGCCTTAACTATTAGCTTAAGCTTTTGGTTGAGATGGTCTTCTAACAGATATTAATTAAGCTAAGCATTGCATTTGTTTTGTTGCTTTTGACAAGATAAAACTTTGAACATTAATGAACATGTTGAGACGAATAAAAATATATCTATTATGATCATTTTTCATTATATACATAAAACTAGAGACAATCAAAGTTCCGAAATGAACAATAAGGGCTTGTTTACTTCAGCTTAAATTTAGTTCAGCTCTCAATTTCCTTCTCTTATAAAATATTACATTCAGCTGTATTCAGTTCAGTTCAGTTCAGCTATTCAGCTAAAGTAAACGAGCCCCAAGTCAATAGCATTTTGTAGAATATAGCAAGTAATTTGAAAAAAAATGAGGGAGTAATAAATAATTTGCAACAAAAATCAGTTGTTAGAATAGTCAAGAATAACAATCTACTACATTGCAATGGTTGCATGCTTGTTTTGATTGTTGGATTTTAGGAGTTATTTATTTTGCTTTTTCAATAGAGCAATTTTGACACAACATAATAGGCATTGGTGACTTCTTCAAATCACATAGAGCTTCAATATTCTAAAGATGCATGTCAAATGTTCCACAAGAAAAGGAAAAGGAAAAGTGAAAAGCTCAAGCACAAAGTTTTGCAAAAAGATGGAAGCAATTTTGGTTAGGTAGAGTAGAGATGATTTTTTGTAATAGTTTTGCTCTAGCAAATATTCATACCAAACTTTTTTTTTTGCCAAATTGATAATTAACATGCTATATAATTTGCACCGATTTTTGTTCCTAATTAAAAACATGAGTGTATTAATGTGAATCAAACACTAATACATCAAACATGTAATTTTAATTGGTGCATTTTTTTGTAAAGCCAGTCGCACACTAGTACTAATAAGAAACTATATGGCCAGAACACACGTGTCTCTTACGCGGCGCATTTAAATAACAAACTATTTCATTGAGGTTATAAACTAGGATTACAAACTATTTTATTGGGGTAGTTACAAACTATTCAATGAAATAGTTTACAACCCCAATTTGCAACCCAATGAATACTTACTGACTTCAATAAATTATACTTTGTAATTAACCCATTAATTGGGCCGCACAAGATCCAGTATATATATATATTTTTTTTAACATATAATAAGATTCCCAATATAACAAAGGGAGTGCTATACATTTCTATCTTTAGTGTTTCCTTCAAAAAAAAAATCTTTACATTTGTTTTATTTTCTTTTTTATACTTTATTCTCAACCACTCATTCTACCACTTATAATTTATCATATCTTTTTTCAATTCTATTAGTAATTAACAATCCCAATTTCAATAATAATTTATTTACATTTTACCCATTTCACAACAAGTGCAATTAACATTCTCAATTCTATTATAGAGTAGACTTGATCAAAACTAGCCCAGCTCGGCCTAATTTTTACGAACTTTGAATATACATATTAGGTCCGAATCTGACCCCAAACTCGACCCAACTAATCCACTTCATTTTTTGTATTAGGCCTGTCCCAAGCCCGGCACATAATCACCCCTGATATGAAGTACTCCCTCCGTAACATAAAATTTTCAACAATTGATTTTGCACGCATTTTGTAGAAGCGATTTAAGGGTGTAAACGAAAGAATTAGTCAAAATAAAAATTAATATTATGAACTTATAATCACATTTTTGCTTGTATAAAAGCCATTTTGCTAATTACTTCGTTTACACCTTTAATCGTTTCCTCAAGATGCGTGCAAAACCAATTGTTGAAAGTTTTATGTTAGAAAGTAACAAATTTATTTACAAATTAAATTTTTCACCTGTAAACGTCAAAATGTAAAGAATAAATTGAAACAGAGGAACAATATTTTAGAATTTAATACAGAATATAATAAAATATGGTTGCTATTTTCATGGAAAAATAGGACTTTTTAATCACCTGAGATTGGGTTTTTCCAATTTTCTCCCTCATTGATGGAGAATAGTGATCACATGACATTGACTATATGACACCTTATTGTTGGCCAAAAAAATTCAAGGCCTCTCTTTCAAATTTTGTCATCGTTGTTATCGACCTCCATAGCTTTCCATTTCTAAAGAACCCCAAAAAAAAACACTCACTTTCAGATTCACTCAATCACCCAAAAAAAACTCTGGATTTTACGAAGACAAGAAGAACAGGGGAATCTAGAGTAACCAAGAGAAATAGCAATCAAAAATTATATAAAAATTAGGGACAATGTTGAAGTCTTCATGCAACGTAGTTACTGATAATGTTCATCAATCTTTAACTCAATGCAGTTTCGGGGCTTCTCCCAAATTTCTCCCCAACTTGTTGAATCATCGTCGAAACGTTTCTTTCTCTGTTTCTTGTTCCTCCCCATCGAAACGCCCCGATCTATCTCTTTCGGTTTCGACCACTACTAACAATGGTGTGGGCCATATCGAGTCGGGTTCAATCGGGTTGGCGGATAGGCTCCGATTGGGTAGCTTGACGGAAGATGGGTTGTCTTACAAGGAGAATTTTATTGTTCGGAGCTATGAAGTTGGGATTAACAAGACTGCCACTGTTGAAACTATTGCCAATCTTTTACAGGTACCCTTTTTTTTTGTTTGTTTCTTTGTGAATTGTTCGATTTATTTTTTTTTTTTTTAAAAAGTTGAGTTGTTATTAGCTGAATGTAGAATAATGGCCTAATCTGTTTGATAATACTTGGGTTTTTGAGCTGTAATTTGGTTGATTTGGAAGGGTGAGTTTGATTAAGTGTAGATTTGAATGGTATTTTAGTGGTGGTTTATGGAATTGCAATGTTGTATCTGATAATGTTTTGGTTTTTAAGTGTGTAATTTGTGAATTTGTTTTTCTAGTTTGCTGAAGTTTGGTTATCTGAGTGATAATTGTTAAATTTTGGTTGATGAGATTGAGTAATTTGAGTGGGAGAGGAGAAAACTGTTCTTTTTGTAGTTGAAAAGTTCCTGATCTTTTGGAGAACTTCTAAGATTGATAATTCATAACTTGATGTAAGGGCAATTTTGTGTGTTAGGTTTGAACTTGACATGATTTATAGTCATTGGAGACCTTTGCACTGGAATCCGGGTCATATGGTGACCCAGTAGTTCCCAAACCACAAAACCAGCTTCTTATGGGCTTAATGCCTAGCATAGCTTTTTGGTTATGTGAAAAAAACATAGCTCGGTGGTATTTTAGTAAATATAATCAAAACACCAAAACAAATGGCACACTCATTGGTGATTTTGGTATAAAAATACTAAAATGCCCTATTCTATCTTAGTTAAACATAGCACCGAGCTATGTTGGGCATCATTCCTTGTGATTATTACATTAAAATTGTAGACATCTTATTGAGAAAGTTCTGTTGAGGAACATATTACTTAACATTCATACGTGAGTACCACATAAGTGATTGTAAACTAATGGCATACTTCCCCTTGTATATAAATTCTAATTTATGCTTTAGTTGATTCTTCAAAGTATTCATTTGATACATCTTTTGTTGTTCCCTCTTTCATTGGCAAATTTATGTTGTAATTCATTTATGCAACCGTAAGTAACTCATTTTCAAGCAATTATTTGATTGCTCATTGACGTAAAAGTGCTCATGAAAGATGTACTTTCATTGATAGGAGTTGTTATGTGAGAACATTGAGCTCTTTTCAGTTTTCCCCTTCCAATGATACAAGTGGTCTTTGTCTTTGTAATGCAGGAAGTGGGGTGCAACCATGCTCAGAGTGTTGGATTCTCAACAGATGGATTCGCAACAACCCCTACCATGAGAAAGCTTCATCTCATATGGGTGACTGCACGCATGCACATTGAGATATACCGATACCCAACTTGGTATGTTTACTATCTTCTATTGTTGTGGAGGTTTTTCCGGGTCATGCTTGTCATTGAACTGTCCCTGATAAGTGGTGCAGGAGTGATGTGGTTGAGATAGAGACGTGGTGCCAAGCAGAAGGGAAAATTGGGACTAGACGTGATTTCATTCTTAAGGACTATGCAAATGGTGAAGTTATTGGAAGAGCTACTAGGTAGATTCAATCATCACATCGGCCTTAATTCTTTTCAATTTTCTGAAGTGTTGTAGATAATGCCTGTATAGCTGCAATAAAGTAATACAGTGTGAATGGAAATTAAATGAGAATCCCATTAACAAATATTTCTTGATTTGCAATAAAGAAAAAGGGTAATATTTTACTGAAAGAAGCTGTTCTTATACTGTGTTGCAATCAGATGACATTCAAGTAAAATTTGTTGAAAAAAATATCATGGGAAAACAAAATTTTCTATTTACGGAAAGGAGTGGTGGGTTATTGGGGTGGGAAAAAGATAATTCTAGGTTCCTCTACTTTGAGGATCATAGGTGATACCATGTACTGTAAAATCATTTGAAGAGCAATTCCCCCAAAATTATAAATTTAGAAATATACTGCCCGCTTTTGTATGTCTCTGCTTTTCTTTATGCATATGAAGGTTTAATTTGTTCTCAACCCTTACTTATCTGGATGTGCCATATATTATGTAGTAGTCTTTAAGGACTTTATTTTTTAGTTTGCTGAGGACCTTTGTCCCTTACAGTTTGATCTCAGACATTTGTTAGTCCCATGTTTCTAGAAGTGGAACTGATTGTTAAATTAAGCTTCCTGCAGGTGTTAATTGATTCTTCAAATTTTAAGTATCTGATGTTATATATTACATTGAATTGATTTAAAGATCAGACTTTTCTGTAATCGTATTTATGATTGTCAAAAATGGCTGCTAACTTGTTCTTTTTCTCATTGCAGTAAATGGGTGATGATGAACATGGATACCAGAAAATTAGAAAGAGTTACACCTGAAATTGCTGATGAATATCTAATTTATTGTCCAAAAAAGCTTCGGTGAGTCCTTTGATATACCTGCTTTTACATGTGTTAGTACAGTAATTAGTTTATAATAGAAGACTGTAAAATAGGTTGATGTGTGTTTTATGCAGTGTTTGCTACGCTTCCCTGTTTGCTTTCTGCATTTCAAGTTTTAAGCTTGTTATCCCTCTGTTTGAACCCTTTCGACATGAGATCAGCACTACTCTACTTAATGACAAATTGTTATGTGTGTGTGAATCCAAGGTTCACATCTGCAGCTAACCTTTCTAGGGGTTTATCTCTTGTTTAGTCTAATCTAAATTGTTCAGATCCAAACCATGTCCAAATAATAGAAATCATGTAGTGATATTCTTTATTGACGAAGTCGATACTCTGGGAAATTTATCTTCTGTCTAATTTGGTTATGTGGGTTTTTATAAAACCATTTGTTCAAAAATTTCCAACTAGTAGGTATGGTTTAGATCAATGAAAGAAGAAATTCTTTAAAACATCCGAATGAAAATAAGTGAAGTTACAAGATACTTCCGTTGTAAAATTAATGTATGGTTTGATAGCAACGAAAATAAAAAATCAGACCTTGCAAATTTAGATGGTCCTGTAGTTTCTTACTATGATTACATACTCCATTTTGTGTGTTTCATTGTATGGGCATTGATTGGTGGTGTCTATAAAACCTAATGAAGACAGTTAAAGTCATCTTAGTGACAAGACAATAAGAATGTCATATAACTGTATAAGGATTGAATGTGTTTTCTCATGTTCTTTCTTCAAGACATGATCCTGTATAAATACAGTTGAAGACATGAACAGTGGCTCAGGCATGAGAGGAATAGGAATCTTCATTCTTCGTTCTCATAAATTTTTCCCCTATGTATAATCAGTTGTTAAAAACGAAAAGTCCAACATCTTGTGTAGAATTTGAGTGTTTTTACTTTTCACCTTGTATACACCTGACCCATGATCTTTGTAGTTTGTACCATTCCCATCTAATCTCCTCTTTCCCCATATTTCCTTCATAACACTCTTAGGATGGGTTCTCTTCACCTTACAAAAATAAGTTTCAGTTCAGACAAGTTTAGATTAGGTCTAATCAGGTGTAATAACTTTAATAAGGTTTGATCAGGTCCAATCAGGTGTGATAATGTCCATTTGTTTCTTATAACTAGGGCTAATCTGGTCCAATAGGTTTAATAAGTTTCAATCAGGCTTTATTAATTCAGTTTAGATAAGTTTAGGTCTAATAAATTGAGGATGCACCCATGGTGTTTAATATAAATTTAAGAATGGAAATAGAATGGAAACAAATTTGAAATGATAGGGTAATAGTAAATGGTCTGGAAACAAACTAGAGTGGAAAAGATTTTGTTTACACAAAGTTGAGAAGGATTACAAAATGGTAATAGTGGTTTTCATTAGGAAAGAGCATGTGTTACCAATATCTCATATCAAACAATAGGTAATGGAAATAAATGCTTATTTAATTTCATTTCCAATACTAAATAATAACAATACCAAGCATGCTCTTAAAGGGAGCTTGTAATCATATCATACTGATCCATTTGTCCGCCTACAGTTTTTGTGAAACACTTGGATGCAAATTGTAACATTTGTTTTGGAACTATGCGATCCTATAAAATTTTTGATAAATACATTGCATCCAACCCCTCCCCCCTCTTTCTCTTTCTCTCTCTCTCGATGGGGGAAAGTCTCTGTAATGAATTAGTAGGTTAAGCGGGGATACATCATCTAGCATCTGGACTATTCTGAACTTTTTCATTGCAAGTGAGAGTTAGAAGCTAACTTTTCTTCATACCATAAATACATTTAGAAAGAGCAGTTAAAACACACCCCTAATAAGATTTCCCAACAAGCATTTGAGCAATTCCTGGGGTGGATTTGCTGTGGAAAAATGACATCTTTTGTACAGCTTGGAATAAAGATTAAACCAAAGTCTTTTAGTGGGAAAATGATTTTGGCACTCCTCTCCCTCTCACATGAATACTCTCACATGAATATTAACCATGGTTACTATTCATGTGAGTTGGAGAGGGCTGCCAAAATCACTACCCCTTTTATTGGTTGTCACTTTTGTGTGTCTTCCTCGAGCTTCTTCATTATACCTATCAGTCTCTACTCTATGACACTTTATGTCACCATCGATCTTTTTTCAAGAATCCACGTTTCAACGAAAAGCATGAAATAATTCTTCATCACTCTGCCACCTCTACTTTTCTGAAACATCAAACAGATATTGATCACTTCATTGCAACAAATTGGGTTTTCTTCTGGACAACATCCTTTAAGGTCCTCTTAATTGACAATACAATTATCCTTTTACACAGCAATTGGGTCCTAGACCTGGCTTTTTGGGACTAATATCCTTCTAAATTAATTGACAAGTGAGGCTGGTGTCTAGATACTTGTAAAAAAATTGTTGCTTGCGCTCTGTCTTTGAATTGGTCAGTGTAGATGATGATATCTTTTACTACGTATGTTTAGTCACTAAATTTTATTTATTTGACCTGTTTGATTGCATTTGTAGTTTAGCATTTCCTGAGGAAAACAACAAAAGCTTGAAGAAAATTCCAAAGCTGGAAGACCCTGCTCAATATTCAAAACTAGGGCTAGTGGTAAGATCAATCATTCATTGAACATGAAATTCTAACAAATGCATTATTTTCTCTCTCTCCCTTTTTATAGTTTTACTTTTTTATTTTCTTTTTTTATTATTATTTTTATACATTTCTGCAATTCGACTAAGATGAAAATTACTTTTATATATTTTACAGCCTAGAAGAGGTGATCTGGACATGAACCATCATGTAAACAATGTTACTTACATTGGATGGGTTTTGGAGGTTAGTTGAGATCCTTTTTTTATTGTTAATTCTTTGTGGACTCTCATTTCCTACCATATGTGACTTCCTTCTATTTGACAAAAAATTGCTAAGCATGTTCCCCTTCATCAAGAGTTGTTGCTTATTACTTTCCTCCAAGCCCTTAATTTGTCCATATTTTTAAGTGAATATACAACTTATAACTGGATTATACTATTGTTAGATTCAGTTCTTAAATATCGACTTCATTTTTCGTACGTATCAATACTTTATTAAAATTAAATATTAGATAAATACACAGAAGTAAGAAGATCTTCTCTGGTCTAATTCAATAAGGTCTAGTAATCACTAATAAGGTGAAGCTTTTTTTTCCCCTTGTTGAAGGTGAAGTTATCTTCTTCCCCTTCTCAGTAACCTAATTATAAGGTATTGTTTGGTTCACTTCTAAAATCATGGGAAATAGAAAGTCCCTTGAATTATAAACATGCATTGTTGTTTGGTGGATCAAAACATAGGCACATGCATTACATAGCATAGCTGATATGAGTACCATATTGCATTATTGTTGTATTGGTTCTCGGACTCCGATATATTTAAAACAATTGCCTTCATTTTTTTACAACCTCCATATCGTAATACTCGCAACTTTTGCCATTTTAGGCTGTAACACAATATTTGCAACAATTTTTTTTTTACTCTACCTAGTAAAAAAATTACCCGTGTGTAGCTTTTTTATATTTTTTTAACTTTACTTTTGTTGTGGGCCCAATAAGTATGCGATACGGAGATAGTACTTTTTGTTTGTTGTTAACGATGGCTTGCCCTTAAATCATTGATCTATTGTTAGAGCACGCCCGAAGAACTTGTGAACACCCATGAGTTGCGAAGCATCACGTTGGATTACAGGAGAGAGTGTCAACATGATGATGTTGTTGATTCACTCACAAATTCAGAACCAATGGACGGAGCCGGGCCCACCTCACAGCTTAAAGGAACAAACGGAGCTCCAACAACATCAGCTCAAGACGAAGATGATAGTCTTCAGTTCTTGCATCTGTTGAGATTATCTGATGTTGGGTCCGAAATCAACCGAGGACGCACTGAATGGAGAAGGAAGCCTCAGAGACCTTGATTTCATTCTTTTCTTCACTCTTTCTTGTTTGTTTCATTATTATACACTCGTCGTTGTTGAGGTTGGTTGATTTTTCTTTTAAATTATTATTTTGTGTTGTTTCATTTTATAATATTACTAGTATTTGTTATCATCACCTAAATTATAGATCGGCGAAAGAACACCAGCTTTTTGCTGGCCGGAGTTGATTCATATGTAGTATCATTTGGGCAATTTATAGTACTTCCTCTCTTTAGATTATATTGTTTGTTAGGCCTAATACCTGGAGTGGAGGTAATATGCGTGATCAATTTTCTACACCTATTTCAAGAGCATGTTATCTATTGAGGGTATATAACTGTGTGTGTGTGTGTTTTTTTTAATATTAGGGCATCTCCTAGGCAAGAGGAGAAAGAGTGCTGAAGAGTAATATTTCCCAAAAACCAAGGAAATAATGAAACAAAACAAGGAAACAAATTGTGGAAAATATAATCAACTAACTTGATGCCTTTTCCAAGTTTTGTTTAACCTTGCTTCTAACTAAGGGTGCATTGATTCAACTTAAATAAGCACAAGATCTGAATAATTTATATCAGATCAGAAAAGTTCATATTAAATCAAAAAAAATTAACTACTATGTATAATAATAACTACAATCAGAAAAAATCATATCAGATCAGAAAAGTTCAGATCAGATCAAACAAGATTAAAAAAATTTAGATGAACTAAACACATCCTAAATCTGTTAAAAAATGACCAAATCCAAAACCCGGTTACTATCCGACTCAAAAATAGTGAAATTTGACTAAAATATTACGAAGTATGTCTCAAGGCCGTTGTGAACTATTGACAACATGCAAATTTGTGGGTCAACCAACTCAATCTGATACAAAGAACAGTATGATTATAACAAATTTAGCATATTTTGAAAAAAAAAATTAGGCAAAAAAAATCTGACCATTATATCTTCAAATTCATCATTATTTTGAATAGATTATTACAATTTCATTTATTTGATTTAAAATAACTATTAATGAAGATATTTGTTATAATTTATACTTTTTATAATGTTTCATATAAATTTCAAACATATTGCATTAAAACATTTTAAAAAAAAAAATAAGAAATAATACTTCTTAATTTAAGATTTACCCAAACCATAAGATTAGTTTATACCAACAAACCCAAAACTATTTCACTACAACCATATTCAATGTTTGACAGGTCTACTAAATACTAACAGGTAGATAATGAAGTTAATATCATGGTTGGGGTTGAGAATATTTAAAACTTCTACATTTCTTGCTAACAATTTAATGTAGTCAAATTGTCAAACTAGATTTTATACCAAACAATAGTTTAAGACAAAATATGGTTCCGTTTATTTTAATAGAAAACCAAACGATTTCTTCGAAAACTATAATTAGAAATTAATTTTTCATTGATTGTCTATTGAAAATAAGTAGGGAAAATAAAAGAGGAAGGATAGGTGAGAGGAAATCAATTAACAACAACCTTTCACGAGAGAGGAAAATGTTTTTCGCTCTTAGTACCATTTTCCACTTGTGACAACTATTTTACCTTCTTTTCAAACAAAGGAAAAGGCGAAAATAATTTTTTTGAGAAAATGTTTTTCTTTGAACAGAAAAAATAAGCTCATTGTCATTTTTCATTGGATGAAAAGTTGAACTCCACCAACTTGCCACCGCTCAAGGACCAGGCAATGTCAATATATGACTTCTACATAGTTGGGCTACCAATCTTCAACAGGTTAAATCTTTTAAAAAAAATTTAAAAAAAAAACCCAATATGCCTTGAAAGGTTACAACTTACAAGCTTGCAACCTATTTCAAAACTTATAATTAGTTAAGGAAAAGATTGCACCATACACAGTATCAAATGTCACTGCCAAAACCGAATCGAATAGCCGAATTAGTAATCAAGTTCCATACATACTGAATTTTTGGACATTTCACATTGATAGCCTCATCTAAAAACATTGCTGACAAAACCAACCAGTCAAGTCTCTTTAACAGGCCAACATTTGAACATAATGACCCCAATAGGATGGGTTTTGTTTGTAATCTTAATGCCCCAAAACTACACTACATAAAATGAAAGAAAAAAACAGGACGAATTGATAAAATTCTAATATTGGGGGGGGGGGGGGGGGGGGGGCAATAAAAATGTTCCACTGAGGCATTGATACAAAGGACATTACTTTCACAAACTCCCAGATATTTATTGGAACAGGGTTGGGGTTTCACTCCCAATACATACCCAACCATTTCTGTACATCTGCAGAATTTTTCGACAATGTGCCAACGATCAGTAGCTTCTTTTCTTTACCTTCCGAGCATTAGGGGGACAACGGGAATCTCTTCCCATGATTAAAGCCTGTTGTAAACGAGACCGAAGAACAGGAACAGGAAAAGGAAATCAGTTTAATGGTCAGTGGCTCAGTGCTAGTGATTGATTTTGCACACATTTAACCAACACAGAAAATACTTTACACAGTAATTTAATAACATAGTAGAGTTGAGCACTGCAAATACTATTTTTTGAAGGAAAGTGTGGGTTCAGTTATTATTAAGAGAGCACTGCACAAACTTGACAAAACAAAAATGGTTTTATATTCACAAATAAAATATTTCCTAGCAAGAAAACGAAGCACTCTTTCACAATGTGCATCAAATAAACCATAGGTATCCCCAATAGGCTATATGTGCAGCCAAGAACAGCCTTTTTACATACAAGTATATTAAAGCAGATAAAGCCCCCCCCAAGGCCCCAACACACAAAAAGCTGTGGGAGCCACAAGGACAATAACATCATCACAATACAGCAATATATGCCCCTGATCAGTAAAAGCTCCATTTTACAACACTACGAAAACAAGATTCCCAGAAGCACAATGATGAACAACAAACGCAAAACAAGCATACAAAACAAAAATCTTCTCAACGTTTTTCAAAGTTAAATTCATTTCAACAATACAATACACACTATCAATGACAAAAATGATTACACAGCGCTCTTTCATACACTACATCAAATTCATTGCTCAAACAGTGAACTGAAGTTAATTCCTTGTTTGATGTAATAAATAGCTATCTAATGACACATGGGCTAGGGCATACAGCTTCCAACCAAAGGACTGAAAGGAGAATTGATATCTATTAACTAAAGTAACTAAACTAAAGATCTTAGTCCGGGCCTAAAGGCCACACATATTAATGACTGATGATGTTTGAGAACCAAGTGAAGTGAATTTGCAGCAGATGGAAAAAGCGACCGTTTCATATAATTATAAATAACAGGTAGGACAAGTTACACTGCTTATGGACACAGGAACAAACCTCAAGTTTAACTTGTTGCAGGAAGGTAGATCCGGATCGTATCTTTTAATGTCACCTTTCTCCGGCAGGTCGGACATTTTCCCTGACTAGATATTGATTTCTTGATACATGCCTTGCAAAAAATGTGACCACACTTTGTTGTCACCTCTTCAACTAGCGGACCCATACAAACAGGACAGTTGAATGTGGGGTCTGGAGGAGGAGGTGGTGGTGGAGGTGGGGGAGGTGGTAGAACCATGCCCCTTGTCTGCCCCAAACAAATAACAGCAATCATCAAACAAATAGCAATCAGCTGCTCAATATGTACTAGTTAGGGCGTAAGGTTTAAGCTATGCAAACATCAGAGATTCACAAGTTATCAATAACCTAAACTAATCATCAGCAAATGGTGGAGCCAAAATATTGGATGATCAACAAGAAATGAAGCAAATTTCACAAGAAAGCCTATCTCATATTGTCACACAAGTGCAAATCATTCCCCAAAGCCTTTCAGGCTTTCTAACAGCAGGGTTTCTCAAAAATCATACTAAGTTGCCCTGGTACTTTATCAAAAATTGTTCCTGTTAGTACCTTGATAGAGAAGAAATCATAGAGAGCTTTTACAATATAAAAGCAGCATCAATCAAAAAATGGACGGGCACCACCCTCAATAATGCACACTTTATGCTGCAGATTATGGTAAAAGATAAAAATTGCATGCTGTGTCAATCAGAAAACATTGCTTAACCATATCATATTATCATGACTAGCTATCATTATGGTAAAAGATAAAAATTGCATGCTGTGTGTCAATCAGAAAACATTGCTTAACCATATCATATTGTCATGACTAGCTATTTTTAGTGTTTGTTTGGTTGTAGTGGAAATTAATTTCCTAGAGTAATTTACGATTCATGGGAATTAATTTCCCTCATTTATTTTCTAAGAATTTGCTTTGTGTTTGGTTGCAAGTGGGAAATAGACATTCTCGTGAAAATTTGCATTTACCTCTATCTTGTAGGAAATAGAATTTTCTAGGTAATATAATTTCCTACATTATTGTCAAACAAACAACTTTATATAATTCTATTTCCTAGAATTTCTAATTTCCCATGAATTTGTTTGTCAACCAAACAAGCTCTTAATGTAGCAAGACTCATTGGTTATTAAAAACTAATAATAAATTTCTTTTTACATAATGACAAACAAATTCAACCCGCTAAGCTGACTCAAAGTCTCAAACCCAAGATACAAGTCAACTTCAGTCCTTTTGAACAAAACTCACCTAAAGGAGACATGACCCAGTAATTTACACACTTAAACAAGCACCAATTGATAGGTCTACTCAAACCTTAGGCATACATTATCAAGTATCAAAACTTTAAAGTTCATACATGAAGGCATTTGCAAAAATCCTGGTCAATATAATTTATGCCATCTAACAGTAAAAAAAAATTAACATTGAAGAAACAGAGTCAAATAAAGAGAGATGACCCCTCTTCTTAGAAAACTAGCAATTTTTATATTAAAAAAATACCGTTAATTGGTCAAACTATAAGAGAAGCAAGAATAGCCAGCCAAAGAGTGTGGGAGTGTGGGGGTGGGGTGGGTTCAAATATTCATTACATACCACAAGATTGTCATTCCTTTCTGGAATATATGATTCACAAATGATAACGGGTTGGTTTGCTGGGACTCTTTGCCGCTTGTTACGTTGACCATCAACAGTTGTACTTGTAGATTCTAACCCATAAGATAAACACAAAACAAATTTGAGCTAAATGCCATTTAGAAAAGTTAAAAAGAGGCTAGAAATATAACATCATATGTTTCAAGTTCCAACAACACACACTTAAAGAAAAGCATGACCTAGAGCAAGATCTGTATGAAAGATTAAACAAAAAGAAATTCTGCAATTCACATTAAAAGACGGGGAAATAAGGAAATGATACATGGTTCGATTACTAGATGAAGTAGAGTTTCTACCTAGATCAATGTTAACAACATTACGCCTAGTCTGATTTCTTCTTGAATTGTTTTTTGCCTGCAGTCGGTAAACAAAAAATAAACAACACCATTCGTATAACTCCCTAACCATAGATAAAAAAGCAGGAAGGCAAAAGAGGCAACCTCCGCAAAGGCTCTCGGGGAGCATAAAACAACATCATCGTCAATTGTTTCAACATCGATTGGCACTACTTCTTGAGGTGCAGATTGTTGTTGATTGCCTTGCACTTGGGGAGCAGCAGGAGCATGGATCGAGATGTCACCTTCGTCACAATTATCAGAAGGCGGGGCGTTGAGATCCACATTTAATACCATTTTCCTCCGTTGGGGGTTGCGACCAGCACACTTGTGAGGAGCACCCCTTGAAACCCTAGTGCTCATGCTACAAACACGGCAAGACAGTCACCTATATAATGCTGCACCCTAGCAGCCCCTAAGCATGAGAAGCATTAATCAGGCATCAAATCATCCAAACTAGCCTACAATTAGTTGGTTAATCACCCATTTACTAGCATCCAAAAAGCATGAAATCCCAAGAATTACCATAAGTTTTGTAAGATAGCTGCACCCTAGCGGCCAGCCCCTAAGCATGAGAAGCATTAATCAGGCATCAAAGCATCCAAACTAGCCTACAATTAGTTGGTTAATCACCCATTTACTAGCATCCAAAAAGCATGAAACCCCAAAAATTACCATAAGTTTTGCAAGATACAGCAAAAACTGTTAATTTGATTGTGCTCCCCAAATTAAGCACACTTACGGGATGATTCTGAGCTTGTCAAACACCCAACTCGTTTTCTACTTCACTCCCACCAACAATTATACATTCGTATAAAGAGAAAAACAGCAAGAAAAAAAAAAGATCCAAAGAACATGAAATTAACTATAAAACCTTGTAATCCTCAAGCTATAAACTTGACAAATTAGCTACACCAAACAAACAATACCCAAATCGCAAAACCATGGAAACCCTAAAAAATTGAAATGAAAAATAAATAAATAAATAAAAAATACAATTTCTTGAAGTAAAAAAAAATTAAAAAAATATGCATAGCAGCAACATGAAAAGCAATAGTACAAGTAAAAGATCGCAATTCATCATCAGAAAAATAAATAAAAACAAACTAACATCTAAAGAAAAGGAAATTAGAGAATACCTGAAGATGATCCAGGCTTGAGAAGATGAATTCAATAAAATAGAATTGTGGAAGATTTAAAGACCAAAGGCCTTGGAAATATTATAATGAAATTTTTACATTAAAAGGAAAAGGAAAAGGAAAAGTTGAAAGCATAGAAGAGAGAGAGAGAGAAAGGAGAAAAGGGGGGGTGGAATTATATAGGGTGAAAAATGAACCAAGGAGGTCAATATAATGTGAACAAAGAAACAACAAATAATTTATGGAAGTTTGTCTTTAATATTTGACACGTATATGGGGTATTAGTAAACTACTACGTCAAAAAAAAAAAAGTTTAGACTATTTTTTGGTAAAATGAATTTTTGAGTTGATTTAAATAGTTGATTGAGTAAATATATATTAGGTAACATTTGGCTGATCACAAAAGCTCCTGCCATGTTGTTTGATGGTGTGACGTAACTTTTAGCTTAAAAATTGTAATTTTTTTGTATAAATATATTTGGTTTTTTGTATAATTTGTTATGTTTTTATATAAAAAGTTATTGTTTTACGTTAAAAAATTACAATTTGCACATAAAGTTAATCTGTCATACCGTTTCACGGTTTGACAAGAGACTTACTACTCCGTATTAGACATTAGTTGATTGGTAGTATAGTGCAACAAAAAGCATAAGGCTCCATTTAATAGGGTGTAAAATATTTTCATAGTGATAGAGTATATAACATATTCCTAGACCTCAACTATTAGCTTTTGGTGGAATTAATTAAATCGTGTCAGGTGTGGTGGGGACTGGGGATTGTGTTGTGTCCACATTTCAATCCTAAAAGACCTTTCATGTTAGAGGGGCCTTAACTATTAACTTAAGCTTTTGATTGAGACGGTCCTTTAACACATAAAAACTATTTTTTAACATTTTTTATTTTGCATTGATTTGTTTGCAAAATGTCTTTTACAATGATCAAAATCATTTTCCCTCAAAAATACACACACAAAAATAAAATCTCTAAACTCCTCTAAAGGTGGGCACGGGTTGTGTCGGGACGGCCCATGTGCCAAGCCCGCGTGCCTCGTGCCACAACGTGCCGTGCCTATAACGGGCTAAGAAAAGTTCGTGCCAAGTTATAAAATATAAGGCTCATGCACAGCCCGACCCACGTGTCGTGTTGGGCCGACTCGTGCCGTGCCATCGTGCCTTATACTAACTTTTATATATTATGGATTTTTAACCAAAATGAGCATGCCAACGTGCGGGCCGGCCCGTCATGCTTGTGTCGGGTTCGTGCCAAACTTTTAAAATGTTGTTCATGGGTAGAGATGGCAATGGATCTTGGATCCGCCCCGGATCCGCGGATCCAGACCCTTTTTTAGGATATGGATCTTCATATTTTGGATCCGCGCGGTTCCGGATCCGGATCCGTTGAAAAAAATGCGGATCTAAATACGGGTCTCTACATCGGATCCGTTTTTCCTAAAATAAACACATGAGTATTGAGTATATAGTTATATAAGTTTTAAACTTGTAATTATGATTTTTTTTTTTCTTCTTGTTTTATAATGCTAAATATTTCAAAGTTAATTATGTAATTGTAAGGGACAAATTGTCATTATGATTGGTCTTTTATTTAGGATGTTGATGATGTTAGTAGTGGGCTAGTGAGTTTTAATGTGCATATTAATTATGTATTTGATGAAATGATAATTTTAATGCATCAAAAGTTTTAATTAGGTATAATATTTTGATTTTATAAAAAGATCTGTTTTAGATTGGATCCGCAGGATGCGGATCTGGATTCTACTTGTATGGATTTGTCGGATCTGGTTCTAAAAACGGATCCGGATCTGGATCCATTAGGATCCGGTCCGTCGCCATCTCTATTCATAGGTGGCCCACGACCCACTAATCGTGCCTTCGTGCCGTGTCGGGCCCAAATCATGCCGCGTCGAGTTGGCCCGCGTGCTGGTCGGACCATGCCCAGCTCTACTCCTCTCCCACTACCTCTTTACCTTCCCTTTTTTTTTCTTATGTAGAATACTTATTTTTCTTATCAGCCAATAAAATACTTATTTTACAATTGTGTTTTTGGTTATAAATTTATATTGAAAATGTACACCACCCTCCCCAACCAAAGGGAACATAAAAGGAAATTTTAAAAAGAAACAAAGAAAATCCTTTGCCAAGAAAAAAACAAAAAAGAAAAAAAGAAAGTAAAGAAGAACAATGGGCTTACGTAGTTTACGCTTTGGTGAATCCATGGCTTGACGCCTTGAACAAATTCTACGTTCACACGTATGAGGTTTTTGTATACGTGGACTTTTGCACATGCGCCACTTGTGCTTGGCACGTGCTAAGGATAATTAGCGATAGGCCCATATCGTATCCGGGCTGAATCGGGAGTTTAAGCCCATTAATGAGTACTAGAATGAATCGGTGCTAATGCACCGTGTATATTTAAATATATTTCGTCTTATATCGATATGCAAATATAAAACTTCATTTGTCAGTGTTTTATTGTTATAATTTGACAATTTTTTTCTTAATATATACGGTTAAAAAAGTCCAATTAGTTATGGTGATATATAATTAACATGTTTGTTTAATTTTATTTTTTGAATTTTATTTATGTTAAAAAAGTTATGTTTGGAATTTTTTTAAAAGGGATGTATCTTTGTAGGTAAGGTAGTTATATAGAGTGAGCCGGTGCTAATGCACCGGTATATATTTTATTATTTTATGATAAGAATATGTATACAAAATATTTTTTAAAATATAAAAAATATTTAATTGTCTAGTGTTTTATCGATTAGGATATGAAATGCTAATTGTCTAGTGTTTTATTGTCATATATTAAAAAGATGTTATCTATTAGTTTTTTTATCGATTAGTAATATGAAATGTTATTTGTACAATTTGTCTTTGAAAAATGTCTTTCCTTCTTTGTTGGTGATTTTATTTTATTTTGATTTGATATTTTATATCAGAAAGTAAGATATTTATATAAGATGGTAGACGATTATTCATTTTTTTAGTTGAAGGGTGTAAGGAATGATGGTTACGATATGTTGGCTCCAAAACTTTATTGACATTGAATGATTATGTTAAATAATTTATTCCTTTATATTTTTTGTTAGGTAGTTATTATGTTAGGTAGTTTTTTAAAAAAAAAAAATAAAATAAAAGGTAGATTAATGAGAGGCCTCCATTTGGGGTTTAGAGGCCTCTCATCAATTTATGTTTTTAAATTATATAATAGATAGATATCTTTATTAATATCTAATAACTAGGTTAGCATCGTTCCTTGCACGATTTAAATAATACGAAGTATTTTTTTGACAATCTTCATAACCACAATGGTACTCATTATTTTGTATGTACAAAATATGAAGTTATAATGTACTAGCAATTAATTTTAAAGAAGGATTTTGTCAACATTAGAACTTCTAGAAGAATATGAAATAGCAAAAAATACTCTATTCGTTTTTTTTTTAGTTTACTTAATTGAGTTTTCATTAAAACTAAGAAAACAATTGGGAATAGGAGCAAAAAATAAATGAAAATTGTATAAAAAGTTAGAGAGAGACTTTATGAAAAAAAAATGGTAATTTTATTGAAGTTAGTCAAAAGTAAAAGTAGTGTGGAAAAAATACTTCAGAATCATAAATTAATAAATGTAGGTGTATAAAGGTGAGAAGTGAGTAAATAAAAAAAAAACATCCAAAAAGGAATACTTCAGAATCATAAATTAATAAATATAAGTGTATAAATGTGAGAAGTGAGTAAATTAAAAAAAAATCAAAAAAGATTACTTCTATTATTTAATATTTTATATAAATTTTTACTAACTATACTTTTCATTCTAAAAATTAAAAAAGATGTATTAATATTTAGCTGAGAATTTAAAGGTCATACATGTAATTTGGACATTGAAAAAAAAAAATAAAAACATTGGTAGCTTTTTTCCTTCAATATTTTGGTTTTTGCTCTAGAAAATTGTTCCATCCCTCATCATTTATTAAGATTTTCCCAACTTCTCTATAACTCTCTCTCACACGCTTGCAAACGAAGCAACATTTTAACCATTTGAAAAAATGGTTGGATGCCATAGACTTATGAGTATATTTTTAGTGCAAATGCAAAAGATTATGGGTAACTCCATATGAATTATTTTATGTTAGAATTTATTTTTGTTTATTTGAACTTATTTAAACTTATACTTTATCTGTTCCGATTTATTCTTTAGTTTTTGACTTTCACATGTGAATTAAGGCACTTGAGAAGCATTGTATGTCACAGTGAGTGTTGGAGAGGTTCTGGTGACAATTAGTGAAGCATTGGCTAGAAGTTTTTTGATTTGGTTCGAAGGATTTTGACCACTTCTAACTATCTTGGACATAACTAGAGCTATGAATATCAGATTAAAGCGATTTCAGTGGCGTTGAAAACTAGATTCAAATAGCTTTAAAACGGAAGGTCACACGCTCGATTCGACTTGACGAAAATGTGTTAACTATAGATAAGTTGTTATTGGAATTGAAAATGTTAATTAATAATAAAATTGAAGAAAGTATAAAATGAGTTACAACGGTTAAAATGAGTGGTTGAGAATAAAGTATAAAATGAAAAATAAAGCAAATGTAAAGATTAAAAAGGAAACACTAAAAATAGAAACGTAAAAATAGAGTGGAATGGAGGGAGCATTAATTTATTTGAATTTACCTGGAATTGTCGAAACTTATTTTGTCAGATATACAAAACTTTATTTTTCTTTTTTATAAAAAATTACTAGTTTTAACCCCGTGCCTTGCACGGAATTTTGTTTGACCTATAAATTGACTATATAACATAAAAATTACAATGTTTTACCATAAATACTAAATAAAATGACATTTCATATATATATATATAGATAATGATCGGAATAAGACAAAATATATTCGTGATTTTTTTTTTATAATAAAAATGATATAAAAATGCATGCTATCATAAAATTTTATATATGCACGGTGCATATATACCGGTTCAATCTAGTTAATTATATTTTTAAAAAAGTTTAATAACTTTAAAAAAAAAGATATTCTATATATTATTTGGTAGAATATGTCAATCCAATCCAGTAGATACAAGATCATAAAACTCAATGATGCATTGATTAAGATTAGCTTGGACTTGTAATTGTGGTCTCATGCATGACACAGATGACAATCTCTACTCGGCTACTCCCTACATGCAACTTTAAAAACTTGCACCAATCAACTCTTACTATTCATTTTGAACCGTGTTCCTCCGTTTGTCATTTAATAGTGCTGATGAATCTAACTATTTCATCCGTAATATATTAATGACAATGATTTGACACTTTTTCTCAATTTTATGTCAAATCTTTATCATTAATATGTTAAAGACTTACAAAAGAGTATTTCATTCTCCCCCTTTTATTTTAATTTGCTTCCCTAACCCTAATTCATCCTCTCTTCTTTCCTCCTCCTCCCAATTCTCTTATCTTTCCTTTCATTCACTAACTCATCATCTCTATCATGATCGTCGCCAACATCGCCATCAATCCATCATCATCATTGTTAGTTCCTTCATTTCATAATCCTGATTCCTCTAAAACTCTGAACTCGCCTCCATTTTTTCGTCCTTCTTTCTTTTCTCCTCTTATGCTACGACTTTTAGATCTTTTCCTACTACTTTTCGTCTCCATCTTCTCTCAATTCTCAAACCTGTTCAATTTTCGCAAGTCTTTGCCCTAATATACAACCAAGACATATCATATAGCTAGATACTTTACCTATTATATATTATTAATTGATATTTTCAAATTCAATTATAATTCTAAGAATGTACAGCTACCTCCATTTAAAATTTAATTATGAAACTTAATCAATAATATAACATGTCTACAACTTTGAAATCAAATAAGGAAGGAAGCTAATTAGTTGGATTCAAAAAATGATAAAATTCACATTTAGTGCAAAATAAAATTATACAATAAGTGTTTATATTTACAAATCAATCCATATCATACTTTATGGCGAACAACATATTTTGCAGATAAATAATAATCTTTAACAAGAAAACTACCCAAAGGAGAAATGTATGTTTTAAGAAAACAACAATAACTATTCACAACAAATTAAACTAATATGTCTATTATTGTCACATATTTGCACATATAATGAATTGAATATTAATAATTTAATATATTTATGTCTAATAATCCATATGTCGATAATAATGTTATGTAAATATAAAAATATATGTCTATAATTGTTACGTATTTGCGTATATATATAATGAATATTTATTTATTAACCCACATATCACGTGCATAAAAAACTAGTTTATAATTTGAGTCCGATAGGCCAATGGCTCAATTGTTTTGAGTCGTGATTAATAAAAAATCAAATCTCATCTCCATCTCAACAACGAGTTTACTACATATCTAGGTCCACACAAAGATATATGCATCCAAAAGTATTTTATTGTTCATTTAATACTCCATTTGTCTCTCAAAGAATTCCCTATTCACCTTTTCTCATCTCCCGAGACAAACCTTTAAATGAAAAAATGAAAATATCTTTTGATACGATTAAAAAAATAAAAAAATTACATTTATTAGAAAGGTACACATTGAGCCGAATCAAATGAGATTTATTTGACTATATTATTCTTTATATATACTTCATTCGTCCACAAATAATTGTTCCATTTGCCCTTTTCCCATCTCCCGAACATAACTTTAAATATTAATATCTCTAATTATATATAAGAATAAATTATATAAACTTTATATTTTGAAACTTTATATTGCTATATTTTTCCGTATCTATATCCAATTAAACATGGTCAAAGTTATAATGTAAACATTGAACAATGTAAAAGGGGTTGTTTGAGAGTTAGAGGTTTGAGGGAAAAATAGAGGTTTGAGAGGAAGATTTTGAGAGGGAAGAGAGGTTTGACCAACTCAAGAAGCTATTTTTGGGTGTTTGATAGTTAGAAGTTTGGAAGAGGGTTTTTTGGGGTGAAAAAAATCTTTTTCAAAAAGCTCATATGAGGAGTTTTTTTAGTTCTTTTACTTTGACACATCTAACAATTAACCGCTATTTAACAAACATTTTTACACAAACAGCTAATATAAATCAGTTATCACAAACAACTAACCTCTAACAGCTAACTCCCAAATAGGATCAAAATGGAACAATTATTTGTGGAGGGAGGGAGAAACTATAAAATTACGGAGAGTCAAAGTTTTCGGACTAGAGCACTCTTTAAGCCCGACCCGTTAAATTTTAAAGATGTCAAATCCCTAAATTCACCGCCAAACTTAAATTTTCGCGCTTCCCTCTAAAATTTCAAAACATTTCATCCTCAATTTCGTTTTTTCAAATTTCGAACTTTTTACTCAAAAAATTTGTTTCTTCTATCTCTTTCCTTCGTCTCTTTCTCACTTCTCACCTCCTTCTTTCTCTCTCATCTGCAAATCTGAGGAACATCCAAAAGTGGCGAACAACAATTTGCGGCAATCAAAAGCTCAAATTCCAGGTACTTCTTATCAATTTTCCATTTTGTAGCTCAATAATAATTACACTCCCACTTCAAATTTTGCCCCAATTTTGATTAAAAATTATGGTTAGAGAGCAAAAAGTAGAGACATTTTACTCCAAATTGCGTGATTCTGCTTTGCAAGCGTCAAATAATTCCCCTGAATTCTTTGATTCTTCTTTAGCTACTTCTCCTTTGTTAATCTTTCCTTCAACTTCAGATGTGGATTCTCTGTGTGCCCTAAAAATCATTTTTCATGTCCTTGAATCGGATTCAATACAGTATGCTTGTTACCCAGTATCATCCTTTAACGAGATCCACAAGTATCTTGAGCCTAGTTTGACCTTGTCCCCTGATACGCCTCTTACATTGTTGCTTATAAATTGGGGGTCACATAGGGATTTGAGGAAATTGTTGAGCTTGTCGCAATCGATTAGGGTTTTCGTTGTGGATAGTCATCGTCCTATTCATTTGCATAACTTGAGTGAAGGGAATGATCAAGTGGTTATACTTTATACCAAAGATGATGAGGAACAAGCTGATTTGACCTATGATTTCGACATTTGGCAGTTGGCTAATGTGAGTGATTTGAATAGTGATGATGAAGGTGGGGTGGAGAGTGATGAAGATGACAGTGAGAGTGAGAGTGATGAGGATGGAGGAAATGGCAATGGTGAGAATAGGAAGAAAAGGAGGGTTTCAGGTGAGGGAGATGGTGACCCTGATAAGCTTTTCAGGAAGTTGAAAAGGCAGTATTATGAGATGGGTACTTTTCATGGTAAGCCATCTGGGTGTTTGATGTATGATTTGTCGCATTCGTTGAGGAAAAACACGAATGAGCAGTTATGGTTAGCTTGTGTTTCGATTACAGATCAGCTCGTGCACGAGAGATTAACCACTGAGAGGTACCAAGCTGGGGTTATGGAGCTGGAACAGCATATCAACAGTCTTGGGAATTTGGATGCTGTTACCTCAGTGACCTTGAAAGACGGCACTAGAATTCGTGCACCCGATTCATCTAGGATTGCATATGAGGATGAGCCGAGGTTGATGTTGCTAAGAGAGTGGAATTTGTTTGATTCAATGCTGTGTTCTTCTTACATTGCAACAAAGCTGAAGACTTGGAGCGACAATGGGATGAAAAAGCTAAAGCTTTTGTTAGCTAGAATGGGGTTTGCACTAATTGACTGCCAGCAAAAGTTTCAGTACATGAGCATTGAAGTGAAGAGCAAAATGAAGGATGAATTCGAACGATTTCTGCCAGAATACGGGCTCACTGATTTCTACTATAGAAGCTTTATGCGGCTTCATGGGTACAGCTCAAGAGTTTCGGCTGCAGATGTGGTGTATGGAGTAACCGCCCTTTTAGAGTCGTTCATTAGATTCGATGGTTCTTGTACTTCTAAGCAGTTTGGGGTAGCATATGATGCTTTGTCATTAAACAACTTAGATCAGTTGAGACTTGGAATGCAGAACGCAATCAAAGTACAGCGAGCAATTCTAAGGCAAGGAAGCACAGCCATAACCAAAAGAGGTTCAATTAGAAGTGGGAGGAAATTCAGGTGGGTTAAGCTGGAAGATTCAGCAGACACAAAGCTGTTAGGATATCCTCAAGCATTGACGAAATTCTGCTATTTTGTGATGGATGCATTGAGAGAGAAAGGTGCAAGAATGAAGCCTTTGCTATGTGCTTGTTTAGCACAAGAGCAAGATAAAGTGTTGATTGTTGGGGTCACAGGAAAGCCGCGACTTGGGGCAATACAAGGTAATGCATTCGGCATTGCGTTCAAGAATGCAGCACATGAAATTGGTGCTGAGTTTTTCCACGAGCTCTTTGAGTCATCATGGATAATCTTAGATAGAGTTGCTGTCAATTCTTTCATGGTAAGATTAACTGAAAAACTTTAGTATAGGAAGAAGTACTGTAGTAGTCAGTGAGCATACATTCAATTGCTGGATTGAATTTTCTTTCTTACTCATACCAAGTATTGTATTGTATTGTATTACTAGTGTATCTGTGTATCAAATGTAAACATGAATTGAATCAGTTTCTCTGGCTCTTCTAGGTCTAATAATACTGTTGGTCTTGTTTTTAACTCCTGATTGTTGGGTAAATTTGGGTTGGATATTATGAAATACCAGCTATTGGTTTTTTTTTTTGAACGGAAAAGTATACAGGTCTCAGCCGCCCCACCCAAGGTTACTACCTCAAGAAATACCAATGTAGGGGGCCAGGGGGAGGTGGGTATTGAACCTCAAGGATCACGGAATGTTGCTAATCAGCTGAGCCAACATCACTTGACATTAGCTATTGGCTTATAGTTATACGGTTATACCACATTAGTACATTACCATCCATGTTAAAGTTGTAGTATCAGGCCTGTATGCTGCTGTTGGATGTACATGTACATAACCTGAAGTACAATATTTTCAAATTTCAATGCTTAAATCTTCTTGAAACTAAAGTCAAACCATCTTGATTTCAAGTACCACAAATGCAGCCATTTTTATCTATTAAAATGCCCGATAAGAAGAGAAACATTGTGTTCCTTGTGAAAAATTATTAGTGTATAGTTGAGATGTATATATTTCAGGTACAAGACAAACTTTTTGTCTTTTTTCAAAGAGTATTGGTAAAATGTATGTGTCATGTAGCTGATATACATATATATTAGATATACACCAATAATATCTCGTTCCTTGTTGGATCAATGGATCTCAAATAAGTGTAATTAGGCAGTGTTTGCTTCAGACAATTATGGTATGAGATATGGGTTTGAAATGAGTTAAATCAATACCTTGTGTTTCTTTTTAAAAAATTCAAAATTAAAACTAATCTAATGCATTGTTAGGATAGAATGAAATTAGTTAAACAATTGAATTGGTTTTAGGGGTAAGAGCCCAATTAGCGACCCCATTTATGTTTTTTTTTTTTTCAAACATAACATGAGATTTTATTTTGGGACATGATGTTCATAATTCATAAAACCATGTTTGGGTATCAAGTGACTCAAATCATGACTTGGTCATAGACTCATAGGAGTGGGACCACACATGAGAAAAAAAAAGTTCTTGAAAAAATATTTTAAATAAGGGAGGAAAATATGATAGATTATAATAAAAAAGATAAGAAAAGATGGATGTTAAATTTATTTTGAGTCATGAATGAGGTGGGAGTATTTATTTGGAGCATGAGGCCATCACTAACAATGACCAAGATTTGGGTCATGCATGAAAAAAATGGGTCATGGGCCTACTAACAATGACCAAATTATGGGTCATGCATGACCAAGAGGGGATTGGGTCGAAAAATCGACCTGGGTCAAGTGGGCAAAAGTGGAGGAGAGAGCACGTGAAAGAGAGAGGAAAAGGGGGAAAAAAAAAGCTGGAAAATAATGTAAAACGACGTCGTTTTACTTATCAGCCAAAGAAAAAAAAAGGCGCTGACACGCGTCAGCTGGCGCGCGCAGAACGCGCCATTTGTCGCCTCCTGATTCGTTGATTAAATATAGCCGTTGCTATTTTTGCAACGGCTATATCTCATAATTTTCAAAAAAAAAAAAAAACCAAAATTCATAATTTTTCATTCTCTATAAATAGACACCCATTTTGCTATATTTTCATCACAAAAAAAATTTAGCCTTCTTGTTTTGTTATTTTGGTACTTAAAAAAATTAGAAAATTTCATTTCTACACTATTCATTTCTATTTTTTCTGAATATATTTTTTCGGTAATTATGGATCAAAATAATCCTAATTACGTCCGCAATGCATCTACTAATTTGAATCGAAAAAATAAGCACAAAATGCAACAAAGTAGCTCAAAATTTTCAAATTCTCCCCAAAACTTTCCATCAAATTTTCCACAAAATTACCCACCAAATTATCAACAACATCCACCAATATTTCAGCAAAATCCACCATTTTACCATACAAATCCAAATTTTGTTCAACAAAATTACCACCAAAACCCTCAAATTTTTGGAAATTCCTCACATTTTTCTCCATGGGCTCCAAATGATGGAACTCAAACGTCAGATTTCCAACTCCAGCAAACGTGCTCCCAGTATGATGATAGTGAATCTGACCGTGATGATAACGATGTTGGCATCAACAATGGCGAGGGTTATGCGGAAGAGTTTGTTCCATGTACTCAACAATTATCAGAAGACAATCCTGTTTCCCACCCCCAAAGCCAAGAAGGTGCGAAGGCTGTGGAAAAGAGAATATGGTCAAAGGCTGAAAAAGAAGCACTGATATCTGCCTACATGAACACGAGCTGTGACAACGTTGTTGGAACACAGCAAAAGAAAGGTGCTTTCTGGGCAAGAGTCCATGAAATGTATGATCAAGCAAGGGAGTCTAACCCCAAAGATATTGCACCCCGAAGTCATGATAGTATGAAAAGCCAGTGGACCAGAATTAATGAAGCCGTCCAGAAGTGGTGTGGGTGCTACGCGAAAGCGGAAAAGAGGAAGAGAAGCGGCCAAAGTGATGATGATGTCGTCAAAGAAGCCCATAACATATTTGAGAGCAAAGGAGGTAAATTCCACTACTTTGATGAATGGATATTGTTGCGAAAGTGGCCTAAATTTGCTTCAATGGTAAGCAATCCAAGTTCGGTGGCACAAAAGGGTCGTCATTTGAAGACAACTAAAATGGTTGATTCAACTGACAGTGGCAGTAGTGGCAAGAGAACAAGGGAGGAGGGTGATGGCTCAACACCAAACACCCCAACAAGCGGGGATGTGGGTGATGGAAACATGCCACGTCCGGAGGGTGTGAAGAAGGCCAAGTCAAGGCTAAAAGGAAAGGTAAAAGCGCAGGATGCTTACGAAATGGTTGGTTCGTTTAAGGACAGACTCGATCTGTTGAATGACGTGCGAGCAAAGAACTGTGACATGGAGGACAAAATGACTTCAGCTTATGATGGAAAAGGAAGCTAGGAAGAAGCAGCAGTTGGAATTGGCAAATAGACAGATGGAAATGGATCTTTTCAAGGTCAAATGGGATATGGTGCAATTTCTGTCCATGAAAGAAAATCTCACACCATGGGAGCAAACTCGTCTGGATGAAGCTAGGGAATTTGTTGAAAAATTTCAGTTTTAATTATTATTTTTTTATGTAGTTATAATTATGAATTGTATTTTGTATTTCAATTATTCCAAGTTTTAATTATTTATTTTCTATGTACTTTTATAATTATGAATTGTAGTTTGTATTTTAATTAATATGAAGTTAAATGTATTTTTCATGGTGAAGTTTGTATTTTTTTATGTAGTTATGTTTTGTAGTGGTTGCATATGAAATTTCAAGTGAAAATGAATTGCTATGTTTTATCCATAATTATAACAATAACAATGATAATATAAAAAATATTTCGACCAAGTGATTTCAAATACTTTTGAACCACTTATCCAACAATTTTCCCTGGTTGATTTTCCTTCACTCATTTACACTTTAATACAAAGTTGTGTTGTCAGTGTCAAAGATAAATAGGTTGCATGCATTTATTAAAAAGGTGTGTAGTCACTGTCAAAGATAAATGTATTGCATGCATTATAACAAAGTTGTGTAGTCAGTGTCAAAGGAACACACTTCAGAATTACTGCATGCTCTCTTGCATTGGTGTCCTCTATGCCTATAAATATAGTTATACATTTCTGAACTATATCAAACTACAAATAACATTTCCGACTTTACAATTCTTTTCGTGTAAACACACTTACAAACTTACATCATTTTAAAAACTAAATTACCATATAATGAACTCCTCACGAGGTAAATCACAGTACACTTTTCCAAGTTCATCTTCTTCTAGTGATGATTCATATGAAGGGAGACGAGCTACGAGACAACAAGAAGACGGAGATTTGGATGCCATGATTGCACATGTTGGCAGAACGTGCATACCGGTGTTGTTGGAAGAAACCATTCCGAAGCGCAGGCCAGGTCGGAGGAATGGCCCTCGTGGTGATAGAGAAAGAGAAGTTGGTGAGTTAAGGTTATTTAATGACTACTTTGCAGAAAATGCAGTTTACTCTGGTTCATTGTTTCGAAGGAGGTTTCGTATGCAAAAACACGTTTTTGAACGTATTATGAATGGAGTTGTGGAAAATGACTACTGGTTCCATAAGAGGCCGAATGCCTCGGGACGTCTAGGCATATCACCACTTCAGAAATGCACTGCAGCAATTCGAATGTTAGCTTATGGGTGTGCTGCTGATGCCACCGATGAGTACTTACGCATTAGTGAAACTACTGCAACCGAAGCAATGTATAGGTTTGTTCACTCGGTTGTTCGTGTGTTCGGTGAGGAGTATTTAAGACGTCCAAATGAGGACGACTTGAATAGGTTACTTCAAATTGGGGAAGAACGTGGTTTTCCAGGCATGATTGGCAGCATCGACTGCATGCACTGGGAGTGGAAGAATTGTCCAGTGGGATGGAGAGGTCAATACCAGGGCAAAGAAGGGGTTGCCACGCTAGTGCTTGAAGCCGTAGCAGATCGGGACTTGTGGATTTGGCATTCTTTTTTCGGAATGCCAGGGAGTCTCAACGATATTAATGTGCTTCATCGATCTCCTGTCTTTGAAGACGTTCTAGAAGGCCGAGCGCCTCCTGTGAATTTTGAGGTAAACGGCCATCAATATAATTTGGGTTATTACCTTACTGATGGAATTTATCCTAAATGGGCTACTTTTGTCAAGTCCATAACGAGTCCACAATCTCCAAAAGATAGGCTCTTTGCACATTATCAAGAGGCGGCTAGAAAGGATGTGGAACGAGCATTCGGAGTGTTACAGGCAAGGTTTGCTATTATAAAAAAACCGTCGCTTGCTTGGGATGTGAACGCACTCCATAATATTATGTCTGCATGCATTATTATGCATAACATGATAGTTGAAGATGAACGGCATACGTATCTAAATCACACTGATCCATGTGATTTCAATGATAGTACTTCACACCATCCCAGTCAGAGCAATGGAAGTGTAGAAAATGACACTTTTCAATACCACAAAGATCGAATTGTGGATATCAACATTTACTTGCAAAAAAGAGCAAGTGTAGAAGAACAACAGGCTCATTTATCATTAAAACGTGATTTGACCGAGCATATTTGGGTTAAATTTGGGCAAAACCAAAATTAATTCTACGGAACTAATTTATTTATGTTGATTAAATAAATTCATATGTGTTTGAATTAAACTGAATTGTAATGCATTTACATGGGTTTTGATGGGTTTAAATAAAGTGATTTATATCTTTGTTTCATATAGGTTCTGATTAAAGTAAGTAACATTTACATTGAATAAGTTAATGATTGTGGATTTATTGGTAATTACATTTTCTTAAAAGTAACAAAAAAAATTAATTTTATGAAAAAATTAATTTTATGAAAAAATTAATTTTATAAAAAATATTAATTTTATAAAAATATTAATTTTATTAAAAATATTAATTTTATAAAAAAATTAATTTTATAAAAAAATTAATTTTATAAAAAAATTAATTTTATAAAAAAATTAATTTTATAAAAAATATTAATTTTATAAAAAAATTAATTTAGTTATATTGAATAAGTTAATCATATTTATTTATTGTTAATTACATTTTATAAAAAATACATTTTTATAATTGAAAATATGATAAGGAGAGAGAAAAAGATGGGGTGGGGTAAGTTAAAGTAGGAGAGAGAGTGTGATGAATGGATTATTGTTAAGAAGGAAAAAATAAAATTGGTGGGTCATGTGAGGTGGAGGAGAGAGAAGGAGGAAAAGGGGAAGATGACCAAAAAAAACTTGGTCATTGTAGGAGATGGCCTGAGTGATGAATAAAATGAGATGAAAGAGTGAAAAAATGGTAGAGAGAGGGAGAACATTTTTTTTTTTAGCATGAATGAGAATTCTCTCATAGCATTTAGATTCAAATAAAATACTTTATTATTTAATTTGATAATTTAGCATTTAATTAGATAATAATAAAAGGAATTTTGTAGCTTGCATAAATCGTATTTCATTATGTGTGATTTACAGAATTTTTACTTTGATAATTTGGCAATAAATTATTTTAAAAAATAAAAGAAAAATATGTTTACATAATTTTTTTAATCCAATAATATGAAATTTGTAAATATTATCCAATTATATATATACGAGTTTTTTTTTTTTTTTTTTTTTTTTTTTTTTTTTTTTAAATATAGCCGATGTATATTTAAACTACAATTTTTATAGGGCCAATTGACAATTTTTTTTATTTTTTAAAATGACCCCTTACGAAACATTGGTAAAAAAAACACATGCAATATATTAGTAATTAAAATTAGCACCGGCAATAAACAAGTAAAAACACTCATCAATACACAATTAGAAGTGTGTGTGTGATACAATGCCCTATCTTTTTTTCCCCAATGGTTTTAGACTCATTGCAAAAAAAAAATAAAAATATGAAGTTAAATATAAAGCTTCATTATTTGTGGGTTTTTTTTATTACCAAATAACCGTTATACCAAAAATATCAATGCACTTATATCGTGCATAAAAAACAATAAATTTCGTATATAAGAGGAGTTTAATTCCTTACACTTTTATCGTGTATTTTAATTATTATTACTAGTGCACCAAATTTTCTTTTATCGTAATATGGATGACAACTTATAAAAACTTTTGCTTTTAATTTGTGTTACTAACCTTTAATATTTCAATCCAAAATGTCACACACTCATAGCATGTATAAAAGACTAAGTATAAATCATACGTCTTCATGAAAATATAAAAAATAAATTAGCATTTGATGAAAATGTACTCTGTATGTCCACAAATAAGTGCTCTATTTTGACCAAAAAGTTCTTACAATTTGTTACTGAGCACTCAATTTTGCAGAGAATTTAGGATATGCCTATCTTGAGACTATCATACGCCTATCTTGAGAAGTTTTGCAGAGAATTTAGGTGTTTAGGTGTTCTTACGTGACATGGTCCCGAGGGGGCAATTTGTAGACACTAAAATTTTGTAAGTGTCAAATTTAAATTAAATTGATTATTTTAGGGTTAAAATAATATTATTAACCCGATTTAATTAATTTATCCCAAAAGGGTTTTCTGAATTATACAAATGTAATTCGGGTCATCATAAATATTTGAATCAGTTTATAGTGCCGGTCCAAATAAAATATTAAAAGGACAAAAAAAAAAGGGGAAAGTGGACCAAAATCCTCCAAGTACCGAGTCCAATATAATCAAAGTGGGCCGAATTCATCAAAGCCCAAACACTAACTAAGGGCCCATATGGAGGTTACCTACCTCTATAAATATAACCCTCTCCCTTATGAAAAGAAAAAAAAGAAAGTTCATTTGTTAGAAAACACTCAAAACTTCTCTGCAAAACTCTCTCAAATTCTCTCTGCAATTAGTTATTAAACACCTAAATTGTGTCAACTGATCAGAGGCATTCAAACAAATTCGAGTGAAATTCAAACTTTAAGAAGCTCTCATTCAAACGAACTCAAGCAAACGTTCGAATACACTCAAGCAAACGTTCGAACACACTCAAATAAGTGTTCGAATACGTTCAAACAACATTCGAATCTAGGCTGACGTTGCAAACACGTCAACCTACATTCAGATTAGTGTGACAACGTCACGCGACCTGCAGTTGTAAAACAGAATCAGAGGACTTAGTTTATTTTTATATAAACTTGTAACAGAGATTGTACCTGCACTCAAATTATTAATAAAATTCATTTGTTGCTTTATTTCCTGTCTTATTTATTTAGGCTCGAAATTTTGTGTTAACATGGTGTACTCATCCGGTTCACCTTTTGGGCTAATTCGAATTCAGAGCACGTACAGGGGTTAAAGTTAAACTCCTCCCTACCAAATCTAGTCCCTGGTACCACTAGACAAAACAACATTGGTATAGACCACTTATTTGTGAACGGAAGGAGTACTACCGTAAAACCTTATCTAGCATGGTCATACTCTAATCAAGTTGAGTTTAGGAGACTAAATTAACACGTGTCATGCAATGGTAGCGAGTTGATTAGAGTTATTCTAATGAGAGAGTGTTCATTACAGTGTTGTAATTTGCTAAAAACCAAACACCAAAAAGCAGCTCCTTTCTCTGTCCCTTACTACACTTCCTAACGCTCTGTCTCAACTCTCAACACTTTCATTTGGGCTCTTGGGAATCCATTTTTTTGCACCATTTTCATTTTTTAAACCACCTTTTTTAAATCCCCCATTGTTATTATTTTTTTAGTAATTCACTCTTTAATCACCCCTCTTTTCTCGTTAATTATCCTTTTCTTCTTTGCCATTTACTGTTAATTGCTAAAGTCTTAAACCCTTCAACCTTTTCATCTCATTAGACCACTTTTCAAAACAAGAAAAAGGGCTAACCTTCTAGCTAACCCTCATCTAATAACCCACCAAGATTGTATATTTTTTTCTTTTAAATCAAAATACATAACTTTAAAGAACACTTTTTTCTTAGCTTAAGATTGCAAAATCTACAGATCTATGGTGTTAAAACCCTCCTCTTTATGCTGCTAAAAAGGGTTTTAGCAGCTTCTTTTGTATAGATTGACAAAGACTAGAAAAAAAAATAATCTTCAAATCCCTTTTTTGTAATTTTGATTTTTGAAGATTTATCCTTTCCTAAGTTTTCAGGCATTATATTTGTTGCTTCTAGGTGGGTTTTGAGTAGGATTTCAAAAATTTTAACTGGATAAATTTACCTTTTTTTTAAATTTTTTTATTTATTTAAAATTTCTGCTTCATGGGTTTGTTGAAGAACTACTTTATATCTGTATATTATGCTAATTTTGTAGATTCTCAAAGGAAATAGCTGGTTTTCTGAATTGGGTTCATCTTACTTCTCTTTTTTTTTTTTCTGGTATAAATTTAGGGTTTTTGTTATTTTTTGGAATTGGGTTTGCTGGAGATGATTCAGTTGCTGTTTGTGGTTCTGTTTGTGGAGGGCTTAGTGGCATTTCTACTGTTAGTAAAGGTGGGTCCACTAAGGGAGCTAGTTATGAAGAGCTTGGATCAGGTGAAAATGGGGAAAGGTCCAGCAACAGTGAAGACAATTGCTGGTACAATGTCAGTGATATTGTTGTCTAGTCTAATGAGCATTGTTAAGATCCAGAATAAGGGTGCTAAGCTTGGTACTATGTCTCCCATGGATCAAGTCCTTTGGAGGACCCACTTGCTTGAGGCTTCACTTATGGGTATACATGATTTTCTACTCTATCTCTCTATTTGATAATGATTCAATTATTTGTTGGTTGGATGTTTTCACCTTGTTTCTTGGCTAAATTGTATTAATATGTATGTGACACTCTATGTTTCTCGGACTCTGCCGGAAGTATCCGACAAGTATATGTGTCCAAGTTTCAGGCACGACAATTTTATGAAAAATATGAATGTTATTGGTTCAAAATGAAGTGTCTAAGTGTCATACAATGTCCAAGGATCGAGTGTCCGACACTGGTACTTGAGGTGAAACAAAGAGTCCGGGTAACATAGGTGACACTAGAATTTGGCATTGTGGATGAGAGTGATTAATTGTAAGCTTATTGTGTTTTAGTGATTCGGATTGTGTGTAGTTCTTGTAATCTTGTATGGCACCTAAGGATTTGAATTAGGGAATTACCCTGAATTGGATTTTACTTTAATATCATAGAAAGACGTGAAGAAATGTCATAATTTCGTGGCATGTTTATGATTATGAAAGAGCGATGGATTGGCTTGTTCCGCTATTTGCAACTGATACACTAGCTATTAATACTATGACATGGGAGGTTTCGGCAAGCTTTTATTATACTATCTCCGCCCCATTTTAGTTTAAAATGCATGTGATAAGGAGAAACAAAGAAAATATTTGTTGCAACTAATATGTAGTTTCCTTTTTTGGGTAAATATTGCAGCTAAATTGGGGCGGAAATAGTGTAATTAAATTGGTAGTTTTGACTAGTTTATAAGGATAGCAATGTTGCATTTTGGTGATGATCATGAATTCATGATAGAGCTTATATGTTGATTGAATCTGCTATTTGGCATATTTTGGGATTACATATTCACTTGCGCCAAAGGATTTGATCCAAATAGTTTGTACTCAATGCTGTTCAAGATGCTGTTTATCATCCAGACCGATCTATATGTTTCTGCTGCAATGTGGTGATAACATAGAGCATTTGAACCATTGATGTCTTAATGTTGGGATCAATGTGAAAATGTCGATTTGGGAATTCCCTCTAATTAGGTTTTGCCGTTTTGGTGTATTTTTTTTATTTGGTTTAGGTAACCTGATGTGTCGTTACGGATGAATTTGTATGTCATATGCAGGTGGGTTTTCTTTTATTGGGTGAATTCTATGCACTTTCTTGGTGACATAAACTTCTATTTTGCTGTTTGCAATCTTGCTGAAATGCCGAGGCATTAATTATATTTTGAGACATTCACGAGATTTTTACCTCTGGTACCTATGGTCGCAAAATCTGCCGCCTGTAAACTAAAGGTGTAAGGCTTTACTAGGTCGAAATTGTTAAGCATAAAATAAGATAACATTTGTGAACTCAAGAAGATTGAGATACATGTGAATGTATTGTATTTCATGCAGTTCTTTGACTTTTTCTCATCATGAACAAGTCTAGATGAATAAAAGCTTTTGTAATATGCTTGGTTGAGTTTTTTTAATTTGGTATATGTATGGCTGTTCAATTGCTTTGAGCAATTCCTACTCTTTGCTTTTTTTTTTGTTACCAGTTTTCTGTCCTAGTGGTAATTAATTTAGGCCGTGTTGTCTTTTCACTGCTTCAACTTGTTATGTCTCAGATGCTATGTCATTAATCAGATGAACCTCATATAAAATGGTGTTCATGATGTTATCATGTATAATTAATTTAACCTAGACTATTTCATATGCCCACCTTATCTCGGAGGTGTCTTTGAGACTTTGATAGGTTGGATAAGATTTAAAATGAGTACATTGAAGCGCTTTTGTCATTGAGATTGTACATACTTCTTCAATGCAGAAATTTTACTACATGCCATGGACCTTAATCTTGAACCATCAATCCTTTTTGGGCTAATAAATAGACGTACCTCTTAGGGCAGAATACGTAATGAAAATGGAGGATAGACCAACTAGAAGACCATTGTTGCTTATTCTTGTTCTGCTTTGGCCTTGTTCAGTTGGACTCAATTAAAGACAAATTCAATTCAGTTCAGTTCCCCATGAGTCTGGGATTTAGTTCAGTTCAGATTAATTCAGTCTAAATTGTTAAGGGAGTAGAGTGTGGATCACTAGATGCTTGCAATTTGTTGTAATAATTAACCTCTCTTGTACAATCAATATCATATATCCGGGTGTGTATATTCATATTTATATTTTGCTCATTTAATATGCAATTTTAGAAAATGAGCAATATAGAAAAGTAAATGAGCAATTTGAATTAATTTCATTAGCAAAACTACATATTAAATGAGTAAAATGAATATTTTAAATGGACAAATTATAAACTTGGGTAGTTGGGTGCACCTGGGTATGGAGTGTAGGAGCTCCCTGTCTTGTTTCGGGATTCAAGTTGGGTGCTTGTGGTGGAATGGACTAACCATGTATCATATTGTGGGATACACAAATTTTCTGTAAGCCTTTTGAATACTACTCCATTAATTAACCCCTTAATTTGGGACTTGGGCCCCATCTTAATAGGTCTTGTTATGTCTATAATGAGAGAAATGTTATTCCTTTAACTTTAAACATAAGCATCAATAATCTAATCTTAAGTATTACTCTGCCATCTCTATTTTAATATTAAACTCTTATATAGTGAGCTCTATACTTCATGCTCTCCTCTATTTGGACACCACAAAGTTTGTGAACTATGGTTAATTTAACCGAGCTGCTTATCTTTATAGGGTTCACTTTATTTCTTGGCTTCTTAATTGATCGGATGCATCATTATATCCGGAAATTGATCAATATAAGAAGCAAGGTGGGCGTATCAAAAGAGGAAGTGGAGAAGCTCGAGAAAGAAAAGCAACAGCTAAAGGAAAAGGAAGAGAAGGTATTAAAGGAGATGAAAAGTCTTCAAAATGAGCTATCAAAAGTAAATGATGAAGTAAAGAAGCTAAAGACAGAATCAGAAGAGAAAGACAAGAAGATTGAAACTGCTGATGCTCACGTAGTCGCTCTTCAGAAACAAGCTGCTGATCTGCTTCTCGAGTATGATCGTCTTCTCGAGGATAATCAGAACCTTCAGACCCAAGCCACAAGAAGGTGACGAAACTAAACTGACTAAAAATTTATAATTTTTCGTTGATACAAACATTTTGCGATTCATTTGGTTAAGGCGGTTTAACAGAAGCCTTGTAGGGTAGTCCTTCTTTTGGGGCACAGGGTTTGGTGGTTGGAATGAAGGGATGGAACCCGATTAATGTACGGAGTCGGTGGTGTGTGTTTTTTTTGGCGATTTCGATGATTGGTTTTGTATTCGGGACATGTAATTCCGTACATTCATATATATATGCTATACTCCAAAGTAACCACTTCATATTGAATTCAATTTTAGCTAATTTCTTAAACTCCCTACAAATTGCGAACTGAAATAAGCAAATTATGATCGGTTTTGGGCTATTTTTGGCCCATTTTGGGCAGAATTGCAAATTATAGAAGCTAACTAAATAGCAATTGCGATTTAGGTAATGCTATTTGAAATCTACCCTTCAATAAAATATCTATTGCTTTCATGAAATGGACTATGAGATAGTTATGATGTTAGGTTTCTCATGGTCCATCTTGGAGGTTATTGTTTAACATTTCAAAAATGTTATCCCTCTGTTTCAAAATAACTGCTCTATTTTGACCAAAAAATTCTCACAATTTTGGTCAAAGTGAAGCAGTTATTTTGAAACGGAATGAGTATCATATGAAATTTCTAAGATTGACTAGAAGATACTGTAACAGTCTGACATGAGATTTTGTAATGTCTCAATCTTATGGACCAAAGAATGAAAAGCTTTATTGCATCTGTAAGCCTGATCCTTTATGGCTTTGTATGCAGTGGCATTGTCAATTTGTCATTAAAGCAGTAACCCATTTCCAAGTTCCAACTACCAAAACCATTGGTTATTTATTACCAATGGAAAGATTCATCCTCTTTCTTGAGCAGTTGAGGAACAAAACAAATCTTTGCTTGCTTTCTTAACTGATCATGCTAACCAAAATTGAGTTGCTAACCTATGTTTTGGATTACCTCTTTACTGGTAATCAACTTAAGCTTTTACCATGTGTTTGAAAACTAAAATTGTCGATGAAGAACAGTTAGATGTTTGTGCTATTGTGTGCACCAGCAATTTGATTTTTCACTATTCATTTTGTTCAATTTGACCAAGATTTGTGATTTAGACAAATGAGATCTCATTAAGCTCGTCTCGTGGAATTCTTTTATAATACGGCATATCTTTTTACAATTCTTAATTATAAATAGGTAATCGTAAACATTAACGGTCAAAATAATATATTGACATGCGTGAAAGTTCGCATGTTGCACGTAATACAAAATAGAGTTAGTATATGTGAATTTTTTAATGCAAGATATAATATCTTAACACACATCTCACTTCAATTGAAGGTACTGGCAAATAATATGAGCATCTAGAGGAAGTTACTCTTCATAAAAATGCAATCAACATTGATTGATGTTTATTCAATTGATGGTGAATGTTTATTTTGTTTAATTTTGATATTTAGATAATGTTTATTAATCCTAATACTAATGTTCATTGAAATTGAACTAATTTTCACTTTTCACATTCTTCCCTCAATGCAAGATGCACATGAATACACAATCCGAAGATCACCGTGCTATATTGCTCCATTCGGAATTAAGTTGTCTAAAATGTTTTTTAATAGCACTTTCAACAAGAACCAATCTCAGGAGGAAAAATTGATAAATTTTCATGGGCTCAACACAAGTCTGCACAAAAGGAGTGTCGAACCATAAGCTTAATAAGATTCTATCCTCAAGTTAGATGGGTCACAAACACTTCATTGGTCAACGAACCCTTTCTTGGGGTACACAATTCAGTTGGGCTATGTGCTCCAAACAAATCTTCAAATACCTTCTATTATGTATTTTTTAACCGGACCCTTCTCCTTCATGGGACTGACAATGAGCCAGTATCGTCTGGTCTGGTACCATGATAAATTTCCATGGGCTCAACAAAAACCGATAACTCTACAGGGCTACAGATACAATGAATTTATAAAAACCCTACCTACAATGACTTTCTATTAGTTAATTAAAAGGATCCCAAAATTCTCCCTATTTTTCTCCCTTCTTTTTTTAAAAGTTGTTGGCCGTTGTAACTGGGTCTACATACAATAGTTGTATATTTATCATCTCCCAAAACCGATAAACCTCCAATCACTTGAAACTTGATAGTCTTGTTCACTGTTGTTGCATTGTATCCAGATTCACAGTAATGCAAAACACAGAAGTGATGAAATTGCTCCAAATCTCTCATGTATTATAGTTGACAATCTTCAAACTGCATTGAATTGCTTCAAGACAATTTCATGTTCAGCACTATATCCTGGCAAGCAATTGATTTTTCAGAAGCCAACTTCAGAAACAGTATTAGTTGTGTCAGAGGACAAACGGCTGTTCTTTATAGTTTCCTCCTGAAGTATTGGGCTGAGAATAGAATTCCACTCGAAATAGCCATTCGAATCATTGAGAAAAAGGGCAAGTACTACCCCTCTTGCTCCAACATTAGGGCTCTGTTTGTTTTACAGGAAAACATGTTCCTTCAAAACAAACAAAGGAAAATGAGAAAATGATTTTCAAGGAAAACGTTTTCCTTCAAAACAAACAAGCCTAGTAAAGTACTGAAACTAATGAATCACCAATAATCCCCACATGAGCAGACACCATGGCTAAAGTGATGAAACCGCTTCACATCCCTTACAACAATCTCTCTGTTGACGATTTTTGATATATACTTGATTGCCTCATGGCAATCGCCACAAACCCGTAAATTTTTTGTAATCACCAGTTTAGTCCCTGGTTCAGTGTTCAAAAGGCCAAATGCAATTGCTAGTCTCTCACTATGATTACTCAACATATTAACCTTTACCTCCTCCTCTAGATCATGCAAAACAAACTCTGTTTTTGGTACATAACCCAAGGCTCTCATCTCATTATCCAACTTCTTCAGTATCATTACCATTTGTTCATACTGATAATGGCTATTATCTTCCATAATGAATGCATGAAGCTTACCTTTCACCTCCACCATGCTGTAACCCGGGACTTTCTTCATACCTACTTCCCTCATTGCTTTCCTTATCTCAGCCACTTTTTTCCAATTTTTTGCTGATGCAAAAAAATTTGCGACTAACGAATAGATGCCAGAATCATCTGGTTGTAATTGAAGAAGTTTCTTTGCAGCCAATTCGCCAATGGAAAACCTTTTGTGGTTATGACAGCCAGATAAAAGGGCGGTCCAAATGGATATCCCATGATCATGTATTTTCATGGAATTTATCAAATCGAGAGCTTCTTCTACTTTTCCTGCACGAGCCAAAAGATCAACAATACAAGCATAATGTTTTTCTCTAGGTTCAATCTTGAATTTGTTGGTCATTTCATTGAACCAATACTGGCCTTGCTCTACAAGACCCGAGTGACCTAAAGCTGAAAAAAGAGATGCAAATGTTGAATCATCAGGGTCCGAGCTTGTCTTAATCATCTCATGGAAAACCGAGAGGGCAGACTTTCCATGCCCGTGAATGCCATAACTTGCGATCATGGCATTCCATAAGATTACATCCCTACGGCTTATCCTATCAAAGATAACACGAGCAGATGAAAGAGCCCCGCATTTGGAATACATGTCGATCAAAGCAGTTGCGGAAACATGTTCAAACTCATGCCTCCGAAGAATATATGCATGTATTGATTTACCTTTCTTCAAGTAACCAACATGTGAACATGCTAAAAGAGCACTAACAAGAGAAGCTAAATCTGGTCTGCATCCTACTCTCTGCATCTGTATCAACAATTCAAGAGCTTCCACTGCATAACCATTTTGAGCATAGCCAGATACTAAAGCACTCCAAGATACAGCATTCTTCTGAGGCATGTTACAGAACATGCTATATGCTAAACCTAAATGACCATTTTTCGCGCACATATCCACAAGACTAGTATAAATAAGAACATCCATTGGGAGATTTCTTCTTATCATATAGGCATAAACAGAAAGACCCATGTTTAAATCCCCAACATCAATGCAAGCTTGAATTAATCCTAACATGACAACTCCATCTCCTTCCATCCCCTGTTTCCGCATCTCTCGAAAAAATTCAATTGCTTCCACCCCTTGTCCGTTCTTTGCAAACCCAGTTACCATAGTCGTCCAACAAACAATATCCTTCCTATTTATATCCTCAAAAACCATTTTCGCTTCTAACATCTTACCACCCTTGGTGAGCAGATTCAACACTGAACACCCAACAAAAGCATCATGCTTATAACCATAATCAACTGCTTGATGCCAAATCAGTTCCCCCATATCCAAATCACACAAACTCGTGCAAGCCTTAATAGCCACTGTAAAAGACGAACTATCAGGCTTTGTTCCTTCAGAAATCATCCTTTTATAAAGACCCAGAACTTCATTAGCAAAACCCATCCGGGAATGTGCAACAATCATTGCATTCCAGGCATCTACACCTCTCTGAGGCAATTTGTCGAACACCTGGCGTGCAATATCAATGTTGCCTACATTTGCATATGATGCTATGAGCTTGGTAGCTGGACTTCGCTGATTGAGTACACCGCTCGTAGTGAGGAGGGCGTGTATTTTTGAAAGCGTCGATTTGTCTCTGCAAGATGATAATGACGAAATTAATTGTTTGGTGAAGCACATATTAACATACGAAGTAGTATAATTCCGTAGAAATTATACTCCTGGACCTCCTGGTGAAACAAGAGGAGGTATTGATCGAAGTCATGTGAAGCCATTGATTAATTCTTCATTTCTTCAGCTTGAGGGTTCTAGTTTTCGTGTAAATGGTAACCCATTATTGCGCAAAATTGAGAGACTTTTGTGTGCTAAATCTATGGTTACATTAGTTTCTCTAAGGCGATGGTTTATTAGTTGAATTTTATGGTCACGTGTAAGAAGCTTAAAATGAAAATAAAAGTTGAATCTAGTATTTATTGACTCAAATAATGTGTAATTTTATTGTAAATTTCTAAATTAGAAATGTATTTAATACTTACATACAGTCTTAAGGGCTACATATAACAGGACCCTATTTATAGAAATTTTCAATTAATTAATTTTTTTTTTCTAGGAGAAAAATGACCTCTTTTTTTTTACAAGGGAAGGCAATGATAATTTTTATTCATAGACCAACTTAATGCATCCTTATAGAATATGTTGAGAGAGAAGTAAGATTCAAAGGAATTGAACCAATAGATCATATTATGTCTTCTATTGAAATTAATGATCCTAAAGTTGTCTCATTCAATAGCTATTCTACTCATCACTCCTAGAAAATTGATAGCAATAATACTTTTTTTTTTGGGGAAAGAAAGTCACCAGCAATGGTGCAAGGATTTGAATATTTGACCTTTACGATCCAAAATTAGAGGAGAAGCCACTTTTACATGCTTCACTTCTCGCTCTAACACCCTCTTACACTCTTTCTGGGAGTTTTTTTTTTTTTTTTTTTGGGGGGGGGGAAGAAGGGCGGAAGAGTTTATTCATTATCAAGGACACCAAGTCTATAATACTCGGTGGAACATCCTCCAAATTACAAACAATACGAACTCCAACATCGTTCGAGAACAAATGAGCAATAGCATGAGCAACCGTATTACCCGCCCTCTTAACATGACTATTACCTCCGTTTCTTATTATTTGCAACGATTTGACATTTTTTCTCTCTACTTTATGTCACATCGTTGCATATAATAAGAAACGGAGGTAATATAAGAGATAAAATCAAAAGAAACTAAGCTTATAAATATCCTCTAGAAACAAAAACAAAGAACTAAAATCAAAAACATTTTTCACAAGTTTCTAGGAGTTTACTTCTCTTGATTTTAGAAAGTAAAATATTGTTACATTATTCTCACAATAAGGCTTAGAATAACTAATTCACACTTTTGTTTTCAGCTCTCAACCAATAAGGCAACAATACTACCCTTTCCTTTTTTTATCTTTCCCGTGTTTACAACATTTTAATCCGACGTACGTTAAATCTAAATCAAGATTAAAAGATCGGTCGAAAAATTTCAATAGTGAGTAGGGATCAAACCCAAGTAATGGATGGTAATTCTTTAATTTTTATGCTTTCTCCGTAACATAAAAATTTCAATATTATTTTTGCAAGTATTTTAAAAAAGCAATTTGATGATTCAAATTCATCAAAATAATTTTAATATTAGTATAACTTAAAATTACGACAATCATCTCAAATTAATTTTCACATTAGTATAACTTATAACTTATATGCTCTAGTAAACGAAGCATTAATGTTGATTACTCATAATCGGGAAATAATTAATTCCTCACTGTTAGATATTTATAAAAATCTAACAATGGCATTTTGATAAATAAGTAGAATTTTTTAATGACATTATTGTAAATAACTCAAACAATATTTACAATAAAACCATTAAAAAGTTCTACTTATCTACCAAAATGTCACTGTGTGAGGAATTAGGCAGTCGTCTAGTTACTCCTAATAAAAACACTAAACACTCTCTTCCCTTTCTCAAACCGGCTGATCTTCTTTTCTCTCTCTTTCTCCATTCTTCATCTCAATTGCTGCTTCAAACTTTTCATACAATCATCTTCCTCCTCCTCTATAATCATCTCAAATTTTCAATTGCTCTTCCACCTTCTCTACTTTGGGTTTCCACCTTCATCGACCACCCTACTACTGCTGCCGCCGCCAATCCACGCGTGCCGCTGATGCCGCCGCCGATGTGTGTTGCTGCTGCTGCCACCGTTTGTGTAATTGTGGGTTTGAATCTAGTTTCTATTTTTCATTTTTTTGGCTTCAATGTATTGAATTTATAATTATTTTGGTCAATTATTTTGCTTAATTCATTTTTTCTTTGAATGTGAATTCATTACATTTTTTTAATACTTTCAGATTTTTATTTATTTATGAAGTGAAATTGAATTAGCAAATTTATATTGGATTTAAATTCTGAAATTTTTTATGTAATGTTTACAATCATTGATAATCTAGTTTGAATATTGAATAATTTTCCAAATTAGGCTGTAATTTTGCATAGTTTTAGTGAGAAATCTAATTGTATAAAACTCTGCTTTAGGGGCTGTTGTGATAGTCTTTCTTTAGTAATGCCAATGATCTTTGTACAATAGTGTCAATGGAGGAAGAAGATAAGGGAGGAGAGAGATGGAATGAGGAAGAAAAGTGAAAGAAAGGCCGGATGAAGTGAGGGGGAATCAGTTATGTGAGGTTTTTCTTAATTACACTATGTATAATAGTTAATTAAAATGTGTTAATTATGTCACTTTTCAAAATTAGTTTTGACTTTAACCGGTTCAATAGGTTGTAAGTAATTTAGTTCGTTATGGGCAGATGGGGTACAAAGGTTGGTTTGTTTTGGGATTACCCAAAGGTAGGTTTATTACTTGCGGGTGTGATAAAGGTTGGTTTATTTATATAAATTTTTCCATTGCAGTATTGCACAATGAATGAGTGAACCTCATTTACCATCAACTGGAGTACAAAACTTCATCAGAAGAGGGACGAAACTTCCATTAAAAAAGGGGACCGAAAAGTATATTTGTCAATCATAATCGGAAGTTCCAAACTTCCAATGACTGATCCCGACAAAATGGCCGAAATTTCTTCCGATGAATCCAAACCTAAGTCGGAAAATCAACCGGAATCATTTGATTCTTCCACAATGCGAAAGACAAAGCCTGGAATCAAGCGCCTTTTCCTCACCCTTTCAATCTTTTCATCTTTCCTTTTAGGTATTCTCTCTCTATTTTTCGATTTTGTTAACTTAGTTTCAATCAAATTCAGCTTTAATTGCAAGTTCTAAGTTGATTTGTTTAATTAGTGCTAAATTGTGATTCTTTTGCGATACTTATTTCATGAAGTTAGCTTCTTTAAGCGATTCATTCAGTTAGTAACTTGCTAATAGATTATGCTGTATTGTTAATTTGATTATTATATATTTTTCTTTGGCTGGACTTTTATGTGAAGGATTGCCTTTTTTGCTGAAGTCTGTGGAAATATATCGGTCCCCGCTTCCGTTTAAGCAAATGGATTTGCTTTCTAGTGTTATTGAATCTGATTCGTTGCAGTTTCCATGCCAATTTCAAGCAGTTTTTCTAGGGTTTAATGAACTAAATGATCCTGATAAATTGGGATTTTCAATTACTGATCAAATGAGGAAAGTAGTGGGTAATGCTCAAGCTTGTGGAAGTTGCCGGAATAATTTTACTGTTTCAGTTTCGTTGGAGTCGGATACAGGTTGTGTCCAAAATGAGAATGGCAAAGATGACTGTTTTTGGCAGTGTGGATTGTTGAATGATGCTAATTCTGATGCAGCATGGAAAGATGATGAATTAGTTGATGATTTGTTGGGCAATGCATTATCTGGTAGTCAGAATTGTTCAGGTTCCAATGGAAAAGTTTACAGTGCAGTGGTGGTGAAAAGGGATGGGGAAGTTAGGGCAGTGGTAGGAAAGCATAGACATGGATGGATTTTTGGTAAGATGTCTGAGGCAGATGCAGTGGAGAGGATTGCTGACATTTTCGTTAGAGTATTTATTAATGGCGGGAAAGAAGAAGGTTCAATTCATGGGGAGTTTATGCCTGTTGGTGCGGACGGTCGGATTGTTCTATCTTTTAGTCTTTTAAATGCAGATCCACATGACTGGATTTATGATTGGTATGGAGTTTTATGTTTATGCTTGCATTTGAACATACCTCATGTTTATCAACTATGTCTCTGTTGATCATATAAATAATATAAACAAATTCCTTGGAACCTGATCATATAAATAATATCAACTATCACTTTGTTGATCATATGAATTAACGTGTATGGCATTATGACTTGTGCCTCTCTCCTGTCCCTCGCTTGATCCTTCACTTCATTAAAAAGAAAAAAAAAATTGAACTTTAATTTCATTCAAGGGTAGATGCTGATATCCAAAACACCTTTTGTTTATCACTTTACTCGAGCTTGATTGTAGAAGATATTAATTGGTGTGTAATTTTACATAATCTTTCTTTTTACCTTTTTTTTTTTTGGTTTTATGTTGCTTGTTGTGGTAGATTTTGGGAGTTTGCAATTGCTGGGAAAATGCCTATGATATAAATAATATAAACAAATTCCTTGGTTTTAGCATGTATTATGTTATTAACAAATCCTCTTGCGTAGTGTCATTTTATGACCCAACAAAACTCCCATATGATTTTCGACAACTTTCATTCCGGACCTCGAACCCTCAAAAACCGTGAATAGCCTTCAGTTCTGGCTATTCGGGTTGCCGTTCTGGGTCCCGTCACCGTTTTATGTTTGTTTTCACCTTGAAATCACCACCGTTGCACCTTACACGCCTGTTTTTACGCCACCCCAACAAACGGGTGTCTTATGTGCATTTTCGGCCCATCAAACGACCTCGGTTGCTCGTTTCCACTTGCTTAGGGTCGTCTTACGTCCAACCAAATTTCCGATAGGATTTTCCACCACTTTGGCTCCAAGACCCCGGAATCCTAAAAAAGCGTGAATTATAGCCTTCAGTTCTGGCCGTTCAGGATGTCGTTCCGCGCCCTACACTGTTTCCCCCGAAATTCGAATACGCGGTCCAGGGTATTATTTGGGGGTTTTATGTCTGGTTTCACCTTAAAATCACCATCGTTGTACCCTATAAATCCATTTTCCCGTCATCCGAACGAACGGGTCTTGTGTGCATTTTCGGCCCATCAAACGGCCTCGGTTTCTGGTTTGCGTATGGTCATTTTATGGCCAAACAAACCCCCATACAATTTTTGGTCACTTTAGCTCCGGGACCCCGAAACCCTAAAAAAGTGTGAATTATAGCCTTAAGTTATGGCCGTTCGGGATGCTGTTCCGGGACTTGTCACCGTTTTCCCTAAAATTCGAACTCGTGATTCCGAGGTACCATTTGGGGGTTTTATGTCTGTTTTCTCCTTTTGAAATCACCACCGCCGCACCCTACATGCCCGTTTGTTCGCCATCCGAACAATCGAGTCTTATGTGCATTTTCGGCCCATCAAACGACCTCTGTTGCTCGTTTCCACTTGCATAAAGTCGTTTTATGACCTAAAAAAACCACATGATTTTCCGCAACTTTCATTTCGGGACGCCCGAACCCTCAAAATGTGTGAATTAGCCTTCAGTTATGGCCATTCGGGATGCCGTTCCGGGCTCTTGTCACTGTTTTCTCCGAAATTCGAACATTTGGTCCGAGTACCATATGGGAGTTTTATGTTTGTTTTCACCTTGAAATCACCACCGTTGCATCCTACACGCCCGTTTTTCCGCCACCCGAACGAACGAGTCTTATGTGCATTGTCGGCCCATCAAACGGCCTCAGTTGCTAATTTCTACTTTCGTAGGGTCGTTTTATGACCAAACAAACCCCGATCAATTTTTGGCCACTTTGGCTCTAGGATCCCGGAACCCTAAAAAAACGTGAATTATAGCTTTCAGTTTTGCCGTTCGGGATGCCGTTCTGGTCCCAGTCACCGTTTTCCTTAAAAGCTGAACACATGGTACAGAGTACCATATGGGTGTTTTATGTCTGTTTTCACCTTGAAATCACCACCATTGCACCCTACACACCCGTTTTTCCGCCACCTGAACAAACGGGTGTCTTAATTTTCGGCAACCAAACCCCTTTAAGATTTTGGGCAACTTTCATTCCGGACCAAACCCCTCGTCTCCACTTGCTTAGGGTTGTCTTATGACCCAACCAAACCCCTTTAAGATTTTCGGCAACTTTCATTTCGAGACCCCGGAACCCTTAAAAATTGTGAATTATAGCATTCAGTTCTAGCCGTTCAGGATGCCGTTCCGGACCTCGTCACCTTTTTCCCCGAAATTTGAACACGTGGTCCGAGGTACCATATGGGGTGTTTTATGTTTGTTTTCACCTTAAAATCACTTCCGTTGCACCCTACACGCCCGTTTCTCCGCCATCCGAATGAACGGGATTTATGTGCGTTTTCGGCCCATCAAACGGTCTCGGTTGCTCGTTTGCACTTGCATAGGGTCGTTTCATGACCCAACAAAACCCCCATATGATTTTCGAAAAATTTCATTCCAGGACCCTGAAACCCTCAAAAAGCGTGAATTTCTTCAATTCAAGTCGTTCGAGATGTCGTTCTAGACCCTTTACCGTTTTCCCTGAAATTCGAACATGTGGTTTGGTGTACGATATTGGGGTTTTATGTCTGTTTTCACATTGAAATTACCACCGTTACACTCGACACACCTGTTTTTCCGCCACCTAAACAAACGGGTGTCTTATGTGCATTTTTAGCCCATCAAACGGCCTCGGTTGCTCGTTTCCACTTGCATAGGGTCATCTTATGACCCAACAAAACCTCCATAAGAATTGTGTCAACTTTCATTCCGAGACTCAGAACACTAAAAAAGCGTGAATATAGCCTTCAGTTTTGGCCGTTCGGGTTGTCGTTTCGGGCCCCGTCACCGTTTTTTCATGAAATTCGGACACGTGGTCCGCGGTACCATCTGGAGGTTTTATGCTTGCTTTCATCTTGAAATCACCACCGTTGCACCCAACATGTTCGTTTTCCCGCCAGCCGCCACACGAATGAACGAGTCTTACGTGCATTTTCGGTCCATCAAACGGCCTCGGTTGTTGGTTTCCACTTGCGTAGGGTCGTTTTATAACCAAACAAACCCCCATACGATTTTCGGCCACTTTGGCTTTGGGACCCTGGAACGCTAAAAATGCGTGAATTATAGCCTTCAGTTGTGGCCGTTCGAGATGCCGTTCCGAGCCTTGTCACCGTTTTTCCCGAAATTTGAACACGTGGTCCGGGGTACCATATTGGGGTTTTATGTCTGTTTTCACCTTGAAGTCACTACCGTTACACCTATATGCCTGTTTTTCCACCACCCCAACGAACGTGTCTTATGTGCATTTTCGACCCGTCAAACGGCCTCGGTTTTTTCTTTTCACTTGCGTAGGGTTGTTTTATGACCAAACAAACCCCCCATACTATTTTCGGCCACTTTAGCTCCGGGACCCTGGAACCCTCAAAAAGTGAATTATAACTTTCAGTTCTAACCGTTCGGGATGCCATTTCGGGCATCGTCACCGTTTTCCCCCAAATTCGAACACATGGTATGAGGTACCATCTGGGGGTTTTATGTATGTTTTCACCTTGAAATCATCACCATTGCAACCTACACGCTCGTTTTGCCGCCACTCAAACAAACGGATCTTAGGTGCATTTTCGACACATCAAACGACAGCGGTTGCTGGTTTCCACTTGCGTAGGGTCGTTTTATGACCAAACAAACCCCCATACGATTTTCGGCCACTTTGGCTTCGGGACCCTGGAACGCTAAAAAACGTGAATTATAGTCTTCTGTTTTGGTCGTTCGGGTTGTCGTTCCGGGCCCCGTCACCGTTTTTCCCGAAATTCGAACACGTGGTCCGAGGTACCAGCTGGGGGTTTTATGTCTGTTTTCTCCTTGAAGTCACCACCATTGCACCTACACGCCCGTTTTTCCTCCACCCCAATGAATGAGTCTTATGTGTATTTTTCAGCCCATCAATCGACCTCGGTTGCTTGTTTCCACTTGTATAGGGTAATTTTTTAAACCCCATACGATTTTTGGCCACTTTGGGTCCGGGACACTGGAACCCTAAAAAAGTGTGAAAGTCGTTTGGGATGTCGTTACAGGCCCCGTCACCGTTTTCCCTGAAATTCGAGTGCGTGGTCCGAGGTACCATTTGGGGGTTTATGTCTGTTTTCATCTTGAAATCATCACCGTTGCACCCTACATGGCCGTTTTTCGCTACCCGAACAAACGGGTCTTATGTGCATTTTCGGCCCATCAAACGGCCTCGGTTGCTCGTTTCCACTTGCGTAGGGTCGTTTTGTGAGCCAACAAAATCCCGATATGATTTTTGACCACTTTCATTCTAGATCCCGGAACCCTAAAAAAGTGTTAATTATATATATAGCCTTTAGTTTTGGCCGTTCTGGCCCCGTCTCCGTTTTCCCCAAAATTCGAATATGTGGTATGGGGTACCATTTGTGTGTTTGGTGCCTGTTTTTACTTTGAAATCACTACCGTTGCACCCTACACGCCCGTTTTTCAGTCACCCGAACGAGCGGGTCTTATGAGCATTTTTAGTCCATCAATCGGCCTTGGTTGCTGGTTTCCAATTGTGTAGGGTCGTTTTTTGACCAAAAAATCCCCCCATACGATTTTCGGTCACGTTGGCTCTTGGACCTTGGAACCCTAAAAAAGCGTGAATTATAGCCTTCAGTTCTGGCCGTTCGGGATGCTGTTACGGACCCCTTCACCGTTTTCCTTGAAATTCGTACACGTGGTCCGGGGTACCATCTGGGGGTTTTATGTTCTTTTTCACAATGAAATCACCACCGTTGCACCCCAGACGTCTGTTTTTTCGCCACCCTAACGAATGAGTCTTATGTGCATTTTCAACCCATCAAACGGACTCGGTTGTTGGTTTTCATTTGCGTATGGTCGTTTTATGACCAAACAACCCCCCCATATCATTTTTAGCACTTTTGGCTCTGGGACCCCGGAACCCTAAAAAAGCGTGAATTATAGCCTTTAGTTTTGGCCGTTCGGGATGCTGTTACTGATCTCGTCACCGTTTTCCCCGAAATTCGAACATGTGGTCCGGGGTACCATCTGGGGTTTTATGTCTGTTTTCACAGCATCTGATATAAATAATGGATGCTTCTAAGTTAACTCATTCTCAAGTAAGGTGATATGCTACTTGTCTTAACCTTAGCAAGGGTCTGTTTAACATTTTCTGCCATCAATAAATTCTGTATAGTTATGCTTAATGATTGGCGAGTAGCAATATAATTAAATGTATTGTCTGTGTGACCTGATAAAGAATGATGGAAGTTCATTATTGGTGATAGAAAAATGATTTAGTGGTTTTGCATTTTGATCAATGTCTCATCAATGACTAAACATTTGATCAATGCACACTTCTATAAGTTTTTTGAATATATCTCAAGGACTTGCCTTGAGCTTTTGCCCTCTGATTGACAGATTTATCATACATTGTGCATGCAGGGATTTTCAGAGAGTAAATGGCATTCAACTTCATTCAGTTGTTGAGGCTTTGGCACCTATAGCTGAAATAAGCATAGAAAGTCAGGTTTAATTCTTTGTCTATAAAATGTTACTTGTCCTGAGTTTTGTTGTTCACTTCCAATTTCTCGCAACTGTAGAAGTGTAACAGTGTTGTGTTTGGGCCTTTTAAAATGCTGACTGGGCTGCTTATGATTGCAGATTTTATACCATACTCCAAAATCTTTTTTCTCTCATTGGGATGACAACAGAGGCGCCTACATTTATAACACAAAGGATCTTCCTTTTTTTGTAAGCTTGTTTATATTCTATTGATCGCTTTGGATCATTCTGCAGTTTTTCACTTTCTATAGATTCATTGTGACTTGAAAATTGATTTCATGTATGTCTCTCTTTTTTCTTTTCTTTTCTTTTTTTCTTTTTTTTTTTTTTGTTTTAAAAAACTGTATTTCCTAAACTGCAGTAAAGCATAACCTTTTATTTATCTGTGGTATCCTTAGCTTATCTAATCACTGGAAGTCTGGGAGAGAGTATATTCATGTTTATTGTAGTAGTATTTGTTTTGCTCTTTCTCCGGCAGTCCGGCTATCAGATATCCTAAACTGTGATTATTCTGCTGTGCATATTGTTTGTTGAGATAAAAAATCCCATTTGAACTTATACACACACTTGTTATGCTAATATAATCTGTGTGTATGTAACAGGTAAATTCAAATGAATGGCATTTGGATACTTCTACTGCAGCAGGAGGACGTTCAAAAATTTTGCATGTTGTTGTGTATACTTCTGAACTTCATAACTCTATCATAATCAAATTTCAAATAAAGAATCTTATTAGTTATTATATTGAATATGTTTATACGTTAGATTGGTGAGAATGTGAGATGCAACCTCTATAAGATTCCATGATCCCATTTATCAGATGTGGTCCATTGTTATCTAGCATAAAGTTCCATGTTCTCGAAGCTAAAAGCACTTAATAGTCAATAGTGTGTGGAAACTTTCAGTTGAGTTTTGGATTTTTTCTTGTGTATGTGTGTCTCAAGCTATGTTACTTGTGGACATGGTACCGTGAACTTAGTATATATGATAAAATTAATAAAATTAAATCCTTAATTTAAGAATAAATAACTAATAATATTATTCTTTCAAAAAAAACTAATAATATTATTTTATATTCCGTATAAACTAAAATAAATAACTAACTAGTTATATGTATAATAGGCTATCTTGTATCTAAGTTGTACATTGAAAAGCATAAAATTGGGGGATGGTACAATTTTATTAAAATAATGATAGCCATGTCCGTGTGCAAAGAAGGATCGGACAAGGATTTTGTGTCATGTTTGTGCCAAGTCGTGTCAGACAGTGTACAATAAGCCATGTGTGGGTTTCATAGATCTCAAGTCCAAAAAAGGCCCGTCGTAACGGCACTTCTAAAACTCTATTACAGTAGATTCTTATATGATATGTAGTTATGTATTGAAACTGTCTACCTCAACATAGGTACATTGAAGACAATCTAGGGAATCCAAATAGTAAAATATATAATCTAAACTAGATGGCCATGGGATTTATTTAGGACAGTTAGCATTTGCAGCTGCCTTTAGCCTTTTGGCAGAATTTGCATACATGGCATGAAGAGGTTATATACTATATATTTAGAATCCATGCGATGCTATTGTCAAAAAAAAAACTTGCTTCTTGCATAGAGCTTGGCTTGGATGATCATCACAAATAAATTTTTCGGAGTTATGACCTCATGAACATAGCTTCCTGTTCTCATTCGACAATCAAGCTGAAATGTTTGCTTCATTGGTAATTCATTTCCAGTTTTCTTCTATAGCTGGTTATTGGCCCAGTCAATATCCCGGCTTGTTGCAAAATACGCATGAGAGAAAATAAAATTGATAAAGAAAAGTCTAATTAATTATAAAAATAAAATTCATTCTAAATCTATATTGGATCTGTTAGTTTTTTTACGGCACAAATAAAATAAGAATATAACCATGTTCATACATACTAATCAGAGAGAAGTGAAGTATGAGGGCAATAAACCTTTTGGAGGAGGTTCAGGTAAAAAGTTATGTGATTGTGCAACCAAATTCAAAAGGTTTGAGATCTAATAGGGCTTATGAAGTTATGATTTTTAAGCAGGAAGAGGGATAAGGGAGAGTATGGTGTCTTATTGATTTTGCAGTTATTGAGGAAATTGGCTTCAGTGTAGTTAATGCTGGTGTTGAAGAAAATTTTGTAGTAGTAAAAGTATAACCAATGTGACAAGATGATGTATTGTTGTTAATAGACATTTGGTTACCTGTAGGCTGTAGATATAATCTAAACTTTTCCAATGACGGCTCAACTTGACTTTACTTTGCCTTTATATTAAGGTATTGTTTGGTTGCTTTTGATTTCCTTGGGCATTCATAATTACCATGAATTTGCCTTTTGGGGTCGTATTTGATTCACTTAAAAAAAATGGCTGAATTTGAACTTCACGGGAATTTCAACTTCCCACAAAGCATGAAAAATTTATTTACCCACACCACACCTGGTGATATATATAGATATACATGTGTGTGTATGATAAAATAAAACATTGTCATGTGGGAATTTTAGTTGCTTTGTTTCAAAATCTCAATATGTATTCTATCTAATTTGTATAATTTTAAAAATGTAACTAAAGATATAAATGGTGAAAGTAGTGCATCGACAAGCATAAAAGTCAAAATGCTGTAATAATTAGTGAATGAAGTATGAAATAAGTTATAAGGTAATGTTTTAAGGTAAATTATACCTAGCCTACGCTGAACTATTTGGTTGATGTACTAATTGAATATCATAAAGAATATTTACTGAAAAGATTTTGCTCTGCATTTGTTATCAAAGTTTAGCATTTAGATTCATGGTGCGGCAACACTAACAGTCTCTTTCTCCAAGAGGTTATGGGCTTGATTTTTTCTTCCCAACCTTTTTTTATAAAGATTTAAATTTTCTTAACAAGGTGACATGCCAAGATAAGGTGGCACTGCTATGTCCTTTCTGGTAATCGGGTCACACATAGCGGATTGCAACTTTTCTGCCTCATGTTTCAATAATAAATCTTGATTTCTAAAAGCATAATACACTGGTTCTTAGATCTTCTACACTGATTTTCTTTTATGTATTGTTCAGATATGTACCGTCAGCAAAGGAGTGTCCTCTTTTACTGCAGCTTCCTAACGGAGAAATCTCCACAACAAATGGCTTCATTTCTCCTGTGGGTTCTCGTTTTCTTGTCTGCATCCCATTTCTCTTGATTGATGTATTAGTAAATCCTAATTATTCTCCTTTAGATGTGGGGAGGTGTCATTGTCTGGAACCCATCTGGCTGTCCAAGTAATTCTGTTGGGACTAAGCATCATGCCAGGCATACAATACCCTTCAAGGTAATAAAGTGCTGATCCTGTCAAAATGCATTACCCTCTATAATTCTTCACTTTGGTGTGTTTACAACTATCCATCTTTAGTAAAATATGCACTTTCCTGTTAATAGGATCTTAAAAACATTGTTGAAGTTTTCTTGGGGCAATTGCGGCAACTTTTTGGTCTTAACTCTGAGAGCTTTTACGTTGGTTCTTCAGGAAGAGTCAATCTTCTGGCCAGTGAGAGTGGCTTCACAGAATGGTGAGGTCCCTGTAAGCTGTATTAGACTAGTGATTTACTTATTAAGAATGATTACGTGACTTCTCCAAATTCTAATCTTCTGTATCAATTTTTGTTGAGACAATTATTATAATCTTCGATGACGCCTCTAGCTTGAATTTTCATTTTAACTTGTCTCAGGGAAGTAAAATTTGAAAACATTATTTCTGGTTGTTTTCTTTCCTCCAGGGACGTGAAATATTATTTTACTGCACGGTACTTTGAACAGGAACAGGATACCAAATGAAAATACTCGTTTACAGTTAGAGATATCTATATAACATCCTCCAGTTTACAAAATATATGCACTTCCAAGTACAAACAAGCTAAAGAAACTAAAATCTATCTAATTCTGTGCTGATATTTGTCGTAGTTAAAGAGCAAAAAAAATTGTATGATGTTAGAACACTTAGAAGTCTTACTAGACATTTTGATGTGGTATGTTGTGTCTTGTGTATTCATTTCTTTACATGAACGGAGGCCGGAGCAATGTCTGCAGCAAAACTAGCTTTTTTATGCAGCATTTTCTCGGCTATAGCTTAACTTCTCTGCCTTGCCCTCTTTGATAATGTTCAGGGAATTAGATCTGTTGGCCCGGCAGCACACATGCTTCAATCTCCATTCATGTGCAACCACACTTGGATCTCTTTCCCGATTGGTATGTTAATTGAATGTAGAATCTAGAAAGACAATAAATATTATGCTTTGGCATGCAGTAAGATTTTCAAACTTTAACTGTGGTCAAGCTATTTTCCCTGTAGGTTCAATCATTGCCAAGGATGATCATAAAGGATGAAATAGGAAAACAGGTAAGTTTTAGTCTCAAAGCTTATCATCAATTACCTTTCTTAGAGTGCACTTGTAATATGAGGGCTTGTCTATCTTAAAGTGGGAGTGTATCTAGTGATTTGGTCATAAATTCATATGCTTGGTCTAAATGATCAAGAAATTATATCATAAGAGCTTATTAGAAACTAATTTAAACTTTTAATATATGCCAGGATAAAATCATGTCATGTGAAACTAGCTGCAATAGCTTGTTATTTTGGGTTTTGAACAAGAATTGTCGCATAACTTTAAAACATTATTCGGTTGTACTAGCTGCAACAGTTTCCTAAAAGAAAACATTGTTTTGTTTTTTTTTTTGGCTAGAAGATTTTTTTTTGTAGCTACGTATCACTATGTAGTTTCCTGGAATAAATTTTTATTACATGCTAGCTATACATGCATGCATGCATACTTACATATATGTATACTAACACATAATTGGGAGTTTTTTTGGGATGCATGTAAGAGGTTATCTTCCTTGTGCAGGTAGAATATTCTCTTCAAGCAGCAAATTTGGCGCGAAGCCATGCCACTCTCGGTGCCTATGATGATTCTGCTGGTATGGTCATCTAGGATGTGAAATTTATTTGTTGCCCCTTTACATCTCAAGGATATGTTATGCTAACGAAAACCTTACATGTTTATTCTCAGTGCTGTCACGGCAAGCACGATCTTTAGCTGAAGATGCCTTTTTCCATCCATCTATTACGTCTGTGAGCTATTACTCATTTGAGCATTGCTTTGCTGTTTACTCGGTTAGTCACTTTGCTATCTGCACATCATTGATGAGAGTTGATGTTTCTGAATTATTTTATTGAATTATACTGGTTAAAAATTGTAAGTTCTTGTACGTTTAAAAACAACCTAGATAATTTATAGTGTGTGATCAACTGACTGTTCAGCTGAAAGAAAGGTCCCGACTCCCGTGATATGTGGTTGATGCAATCCAGCATATCACATTTGGATCAATAGTTACATTAGTCTGTTTAGGTCACTGTGTCACCCATGTTGATTAAAATAGTTGGCTGGGTCAAATCTCCTTTTCAAAAAATAAAAAAGATTTTCCATACTATTTCCTTTTAGGTGAAAGGCATCTTTCTCAAAAGTGGAAATCACTTTCCTTTTGATAGCATCGAGTACTCGAGTAGGGAGAAAAACATATTTTAGCCAATTTCACTTGATTGTTGTGTATAAGGCTGGGAAATACTTTTTCCATGGATAAAAAATGGTCTTTTTTTTTCCTGATTTCTGCATTGCTTCATCATGACAGCCCTTCTTCCTACCAGTAGCATTGCATGTTCTGCTCGCAGCTGTTAAGGAATGGAAACGATACAAGCAAGAGAAAATGAAGTATTTGACGTGGAAATCGACAGGGGTTGCATCATGATTCTTAGGAACGTGCAAAACTTAATGAGCGGAAAAGTTGCCTTTTTTTCCTGAATGTTCATGGAACTTTTAGAAACCTCTATTTGTGCAACAGATTGGATAAAAGCTTGATTCACTTTAATATCATGGTTTCATGGGAAACAAGGCAATCAAGAAGAAAGGTTGCTCCATCCGCTTTCAACTTCCATGGCCCCCCTCAGATTTGAAGGCAGTCTGCTTCTTGTTCAAGCAAAGATCCCATGTTGATATGCTGCCTTATATAAGATCTCAGGAAGAAACGTAGGATTTGACCTTTTTTTTTTGTTTAACCTTGATTGGAATTTCTAGCACCATTTAGATGAGGCTGTATTTCTTGAAAAAACTGCAGTGCTTGATTAAAGTTTGTTCAATCGTTAGATGAATTTTGAAAGTTTTGGATACTCATTTTAACTTTGATCTGGGGAAGATATTGTGTTGAATGATTCTTACAATTGCATTTCAAGAAAACAATTCCACCAAAACATGTAAAAAACATTCAAGAGTTAATTTGAACTTAAAATATACAGCTTCGGCAGATGCATATGATTGATCAACAGATAAAGGAGAATCATAAATTTGATGGAGGATACATGTCCCCACATTTGAGAAAGCAAATCCAACTAAATACCTTGTAATATTTTCCTGATTTAGATTCAACCTAAACTTCCTACAATATCACCTAAGTCAAAATGAAGCTCCCCAGTGCTTCCCCAAGATACAAATTAATTTGTAACAAAACCAAAATCAGAAAATACAGCCAGCAGACATATATACCACCAATTAAAACAAAGGGCCACCGACAGTGGTGAGGAGGATGGGGTTTTTCAAAAGTTCACAGGATGAAAAAAAAATGATATTCTGCTTCATTCCCCCCAAATCAAACTTTTGAACTCAAAGCTAACAGTATCTTCTTTCTCGGACCCTGAAACAAACAAGAGAAAACACACTGTCACAGGCTTATTTGCGGATTTTGTATTTTGTGTATAATAGAGGAAAGGAGTAGCACAGTACAAGAGCTAGAAATAGCAGATACTGAATCTCTCCAACTATCACAACTTTCCATTAATATAAAATAGTGTCTATAATCAGACTGCACATTCAAAGCACCAATGCCTCACCAATACATGATTTTCACTTGTTTTTCGAGCTTGTTTGGTTGCATGAGAATTAAAATTTCCTAGGGAATGAAGAGAAGTTGTGGTGTTTGACTGTTTGGTTGACACAAGTATAGGAAATTGAATTTCTTAGAAAGCTCTATTTCCTACAAAATGGGGGAATATCATGGGTAATTTTAATTCTCATGACTAATCAAACAACATTTTTGATTTTCTAAGAAATTGACAAGGGAAAAAACTTCCAATGAAATAAGAATTCCCATTGAAAATTATTTCCATGTGAACCAAATGAGCTCTTATTCCTCTCCAACTCTCTACCTCATTTCAAAACAAGAAAAAACCAGCAAAACCTTGATTATTGAGCTTTCCAGGTCAGTCCATTCCCCTAATGAATATGTCACTATTTTTTTCCAAGTGTTTTCAGGTAAAATTTATTGTTCTTTGACCCAAAATGATTAGTTGTACCACTTCCAACTTGTATCCCAGAGGTACAAGGTTGAAACTTTGCTACCCCCGTAGTCAAAACTTAGAAGGTAGCAGCCTAGCAAGAAAGGGTACCTTATCAACCAGCAATTTCTTGCATAATCCCAAAAACTGAAAACGATTTAAAAAACCAAATAAGCATCAAAACCTTAGGAGGTTGGGAGAACCAAGAGGATAGTGCTTTTGGGAACACTATTGGAGTTTTGCTATCAAACTCATCTATATAATCATTCAAATTTCAGAACAAGAAGAACAAATTCATCTAATCCTGCACAAACTAAGACCAACACCAGAACACGGTGAATAACTTGCAAAAACATAAAATTATTATACTTCCTCCGTTTCGAAAAAAACGCAACAATTTCTATATTTGGATGTTTCAAAATAAATGCAACAATTTTAATCTTCCATTTTTGTAAGTTTTTTTCTTTCTATCTCTCACATCATCACATACCCCACTTTCTCTCTCTATCCCTTTTACTCTCACAACAAAAAAATTACCTAGGAGTCTGTGTCACCCCAATTGTTGCGTTTTTTTCGAAACAGAGGAAGTACAAGATATTACATTTGCAATAGGTGGCACTTTCACTACCAAAAGTTGGATTGTTATATAATAAAGGTGATTATTGGAATCTAGAAGACTAGTGTGCAAACCATAGAATCAACCATCTAAAGGTCTGCAAAGTTTCTCGAAAATTTTAAAGCTATATCTACTGAACTAATTATGTGACCAGGTGTTTGACAAGTCCACAGGTAAGTGTTGAGTATTCGACAAGATTATTTAAGGTGAAATGAATAGTTGTTGTAATATCGCTGAAAAAACTGACCATCGTGAAGTTTGAAGCATAGCATCAATTCTAAAAGATTCTCCAAACGCAGGTGCACCAAAAAAAACACATATATACTCCATCCATATTTGTAGCTCCAATTTTCTCCCTTCAGGTTGATATTCTATGTATATTGGAACTACTATGATAAAATCTTAATCTTCATTAGAAATCTTACCATTGGTATTCCCATTGCTTTGAGATCCTCATCGGACATGTGCTCAAGGGCTGTCATATCAACCTGAAGGAGGGAAAAACTAAAGGTTAACTGCATAGACCTTGAAAAGTAGATGGTCCAAAATCACAAGCAAATGTTACTTACTTCTTCAGCCTGAAACGTAATAAGATACTTTTCAAGTCCCAAGGATTGAAGAAAACCATCAACTGATGCATCAACCTGCAAGAAAAAAAACTATCATTCAGGAGAATGAAAATAATGATCCTTTGCTTGAATGTTCTCCCTTCCAGCAGAGCAATTACATGACCTGGAAATAGATTTAGATATCTTAAACAAATTATGAATAGAAAGATCATTAGTAATGCCGATGACCTTTAAACAATCAAATTTAGGGGAAAAGAAAGATAAGGTAAGGCATTTAAGCAGTGTACAAGCAAAAAGATAGACAAAACTACAAAAGCACCTTCTCTTGAGTCTTCTTCCTCGAAGTTGTATTGGAGACTTTCTTGTCGGCTACAGGTGTGGCAACAATGACACTTTTCCTAGCAGGGATGGCAGCCTCAGGTTCAGGTTTGGGCTTTGGAGGATCCTTATTTACTGGCTGCAAATGCATTGATCCAGACAATTTTTCACGCAGATCCCGAACAACACCACCTTGAGTATCTTGCTGGCTGCTCCTCCTTTGAAGCTTCAAACGAAGATCTCCTCTACCAATCTTGCGTGCTTCAAGGCCAATCGACAGTGTCAATCCCAATGTCCTCTATAAAACAAAAATCAGGAAACTTAGTACTATGTAAATGTCTCAGCATATTCATACATATTTGAGGCTGTTCATCTTCGTATAGATCATGCTCCCATTTGTCATCTTGCCGCTGCCTGCAAAAATGCATACAACTATTTCAGGGGAGTCGATAAAAAAGAACTGAATGAGAGATGACTATGCCATATGTATCTATGAATAAAAAACAACAAATAATATCTAGTCATCAGATTTCTGCAACATGTATGGATGAGCAGTAATTAAGAGCTGTCAAATAATGTAAATGCTTAACTATGCCTTAAACTTCTGTAGCAACTTAAAATGATGCTAAGTGCATAATGGCAATTCTAAATCCCCAAAATTTCATTCTTGACCCCATGCCCCATCCTCATCCAGCTGACATGGGAGCAGGACCTGTGTCACATAATTCGGTCTTCACCCCTGCGAACTCTGCTCCCAAATTCATTCGGCTTTCCAAAACGAATGTTGAATTATCAGTATATTTAAACCCTAAACCTATGGGTAGTGAATTCCGCTCCCGAATTCGTTCCGCATTTTGAAACGAATGCCCGATAATGAGACACTGAGCAGGACCTTAAACGACGGGAAAAAATAGTCCATACTTCATAGTGAATTAGAAATAGACCATAGTAACCATAGTGAATTACTAAATTATTTGTAGTTTTGTACAGATTTTGTGTGGGCCTGTGCGATCTTGTGGTTGCTGTGAGCTGTGGCAGCTTAGTTATTGGCTCAAAAAGGGAGATAAACTCATCTGGATCCAGGCCATGTTACTGGCAGCGTGCTAACTTAACCCCTTTCCTTTCTTTCCCTCGGTTTTCGCGTTACCCATATAACCGGGCAATGTATCCCCTACTCCTCTCTTTTCCTTATTTTCCCCACAAAATCAGTACGCATGTAGTGTGTAATCCATTCAATAAAATAAATTCTCACGTGGATATAATGGCATAACATCTCTGCCACCATGGCCCTTGGTTTTAAAAGGAGCAAGGCCCATAGAGGTGTAAAGGAGCCTTGGAGCCTAGGCGCAAGGTGAAGATATGTGCCTTTTAAAAATGAGGTGCATTTTGGAAACTAGTTGAAGATAAGGCGACAAGGAAACAGTAAGGCATATAAAACAATAAAAGAGTAAGAAAGCAGCAATGACAACTGCGGTGGAGTAGAAAGAGGGAAGGCGAAAAAAATGGAAAAACAAAGAGATGCGAGGTAAACACCAAAAGGCGTATGCAGCCTTTTGGAGAACGTTGCGCCTAGGTGTTTGGAATTGTGAGCTTGTCTCGTGACTAAGTGGGCCCTTGTAAAACATACTCAGGGCCTTGATGTCACAAGACAGAGCCTTACCAAATAATATTTATCAACACTTACCAACAGCCCCTACTACGAATGTTATGGGAGTCACGTGCATAGCACATGAGTTTAGTAAACTGATTGTTTGTTATTTCAGTAAATTGATGAGCTGGTTTGAGTTACATATATATAGCTCAATCAAAGAGATGTAAGAATCATCTGAATAATAAATAAATGTAAATTGTTTGTTGTTTTAATGCAAGATAACCATCCCATAGCTTTTATTAGCAGATCCCTTGAGCCAAGATGGAAAGCTCTTTCTGTCTATGAAACAGAGTTAAAAAAATGGGAGTAATATTTAATTGGTAGCCACTTCATTATCTGAACAGATGAAAAGAGCCTTAAATGGCACTTGCAACAAAAAGTGTTTACCTCATTCTAGCAATTTTATCTCTCAAAGTTAATGGGTTTTGATTATGAGATACAATACAAGTGTGGGAAGGAAAATCAAGTTGCAGATGCACTATCAAGACAGCCTGGAGCAGAGATTCTTTGTTTTGCTATCTCTGTAATGGATTCTAACATGGGTGAGATGATCAAAAACTACCTTTGTTGTGTACACATCTGCAATCTATCTACTAACAATTACAAAATGGCATAAATGTTCCTAAATTTAGAGTGCGTACTTTTCACCTTAAAAAAAAAGTTTCGTGTTTAATAAATTCATATAAGTTCAAATAAGTTCAGGTCAGATAAGTTCATGTCTAGTAAGGGCTAAATACACCTTAAAAAAAATTTAGGTTTAATAAGTTCTGATAAAAACGAATAAGTTCCAATAAGATCATATAAGTTCCAATGAGTTTAGATAAGTCCAGGTCTAATAAATTGAAGAGAACACACCCTTAAATTACAAGATGGGTTCCTAAGGAGAAAAAACAAGTTGTACATTAGTCATGAATCCTGATCATCAACTGAAGCTCAAATTAATTTATTGGCAACACTCTTCTCCTGAGAGCGGTCATGTGGGAAGAAACGAAGCTACACTGAAGAGGCTCAGGTCCTTATTTTATTTGAGAGGCATGACAAAGAAAGTGAAGCGTTGTGTTAAACATTGTGCAATGCTAAATATGATGCTGCTGCTAACTCCTTGCCCCAAAGAAGTATGGATGGACATATCCATGGACTTCATCACTGGCCTTCCTAAGTCTATGGGCAAACAACTCATATTTGTAGTAGTGGATAGGTTTAGTAACTGTGCAAAATTTATGGCACTTGCTCATCCTTTTACAACTGTAGAAGTTGCCCAATCATATTTGGACAATGTTTTCAAGTTACATGGGTGGCTTAGATCCATTATAAGTGATAGGGATTCTATCTTTTTGAGTAAGTTCTGGCAAGGACTATTTTCTATCCATGGCACTGAGTTCAATATTTCTTCTGCCTATCACAGTATCACTGTGAGACAGATGGTCTAACAGTGATGGTCAATAGATGTTTGGAGACATATTTGACATGGATTACTGGAGATCACCCCAAAGATTGGTGCATCTGGCTTCCTGTGGCAGAATAGTGGTTTAATACCCATGATTACACTTTCTACTCACCTTACTCCTTATGAAATTGTATATAATCAACCACCTCTAACTCATCTCCCATGTTTACCTGGATAATATGCCAACCATGAAGTGGACAAAAGCTTAACCAAAAAGGCTATGATTTCTTCTCTTAAAATTCACTTGCAAAGGGCTCAACAAAGAATGAAGAGCATGGCAGACAGCCACAGATCAGAAAGAATTTTTGTAGTTGGTGATTACAAACTAAAACAGCTAGAAACTGCTAAAGTCCACAATGTGTTTCATGTGTCACAACTAAAGCCTTTCTATTGGACTCCTCCATCAGAAGCTCAATTGCCTCCTTGGAATGTTGGTTCTGATCCTTCCTCTACAATCCAACCTTTGGGCAAGTTTGGATAGGAGACTTGTTAAGCACAACAAGATGGCACAAGTCTAGTACTTAGTTCAATGGGTAGACTTGCCATCACATGAGGCTTCCTGGATGGCTGCTTTATAATTTGAAAGCTCACTTTCCTCATTTTTCTATTGATTCTGAGACTTGAGGACAAGTCTACTGTTAAGGGGGTTTAATTTTAAGGGAGTCACGTGCATAGCACATGAGTTTAGTAAACTGATTATTTGTTATTTCAGTTTGGTAGTTATACTTGTAACAAACTGATGAGCTGATTGAGTTACATATATATAGCTCATCAAAGAGATGTAAGAATCATCTGAATAATAAATAAATGAAAATCTATTTCTCTCTCTTCTTCTCTCGTCTCCACTCTGTCTCCCCTAACTCTCCTTCTTCTTCCTTATTTCTCTTTTCCTCTCTGTTCTTCTAAGATACTAATAATTGCAGAAAGCTCCTCCAGCATCAAACCACTGAAATGATAAAAATCTTGCACTCGAGTATATACTGATGCTGTCTTATGGAATGAAATTTCTTCAGCAACTATCATATGATCATATCATATCATAATCAGTAAAAAGAGGGGAAAAATGAGGAACCTTTTCCACATCATGCACAATAAGAAATTCCTGTACAATCTATAAGAAATCAGCATCAACAATGAAGTTCTATTTACTAACCGTGAATCCAATAAAGAACACTAACCCCCAAACTTCAAAGAATAATAGCAGCCTCACTACTCAATGTTCAAGGAATTGATACGCCTTCTAAGAGCATCATAGGTCAGGCTCTTCCAAAGCTAATCAGAGAATCATGCATTTTCCCACAATTCCAAGGTCACGGCTTTGCATATCCACCGGACCACCACTTGTTCTTCAAACAAAACATGAATCACTTACTCACTTCATAATCTTAAAACACAGAGATACAGCTTCGTTCCTAACCGCAAGCCCCAAAATTCCACTCACCAGTGAAAATACACAAAACTCACCACTAAAATTCATTTAATTTGTCAATTCTATTTTCGGAATAACTCCATAACCTATGACACATTCAATTGTACGAAAATGAAAGTAGGATAGCATCAGAGAATCAACTTCAACTTAAGTCCAAAATCATGCTTGTAAACAATAAATCAAACATGAAAATGAAAAGAAAAGGAACGGGGCACAGTTAAAAGCGTTTCGTTTAGGGCATACAAAGCAGAAGAGCGAACCTTTTGCCGGTAAGTGATCGCCGACGAACAACATTAGTGGGAACGCTACCATTAAGCCTATCTTTAATAGAAGCCTTAGATTCTCCCTCTATACGATCAGCATACATCTTGAACTTGAAGAAACTCAAAGGTTTTAAGTCGGGAAAAAATTGGTTAGTAGTATAGTGAAAAACAGAAACCCTAACCCTAGAAAAAGTGAGAAAAAATTGAAATTGTAAATTAGGAAAGGAAGATGAGCAAAGTCGGTGTGAGAGAGTTGGAGGGAATGGAATGAAAAGTGAAGGTGAGATGTGAGATATTTTCTTCAGCGTAAGATTTGCTGCACTTAGTTTATCGTCTTCTAGTAGGAGCAGAGAAACCAGAAGAAAGTTGGCCAAACGTGAGGTTTCGTTTAATTTATATGGGATTCTTCGTCCTAATTTTTTAGCAAAATTTGTCACAAAAGACCTTGTAAAAAATTTGTTGTGGGGAGGGACCTAAAACAAAAAAAAAAAAGTTGCAAGGAGGAACCTTACCTCTATTTTTCGATGTTGACTCTGAATTTCCGGCGTTGACTCGCTATTTCCCTCCAATTTTCGACGAATCATTTTCTTCTCTATTTAACCTTTCCTTTTCTTTTCACTATAAATTCATTTTTCTTCCACCCCTCCATTTTCCCTCCTAAATTCATCTAAAGAAACCCTACATCAACACTTCCTTCTAGCATCTAAAATTATTTTCTTTTAAATTTGGGTTTCCTCATCTCTTATCCCCTTAAATACGAAAGGATTTGTGCAAAATTGGAGGGAAATAGTGAGTCAACGGTGGAGATTCACATTCAACATCGGAAAATAGAGGTAAGGTCCCTCTTTGCAACTTTTTTTTTTGTTTTAGGTCTCTGCTCACAACAAATTTTTTATAAGGTCTTTTCTCACAAAATGAATGTTTTAAAAGGTCTAATCTGACAAAGTTTCCTAATTTTTATGATCTTATAAGATCTGAAAATGTATGAGAATTTGAATTTATATTACTAGATCTGATCTGAAGAAAACACACCCTATGACTCACGAGAGTATGAATTTTGGTTGTTTTAACTTTTAACCTCATCCTCTCTCCTCACTCTCACGCTCATCTCTATTGGCGGAAAGAACCAGCAACCCCTTCTTCCTCTAAATCAAAAACTTTAAGCCTACAACAAATTTTGATACAAGTTCATCCAATGAGGTGATTTTCTCCCTTGTGTTTATCATCTTCTCCATCTTTTCTCGATCCACAAGCTAAGGTAACTAGCATAATTTCTCTATAACTTTGTTTTATTAGTATTTCAAAAATCATGATCTAAAGGAAGTATAGTTGTTGAAATTGTGGGAAACTTGAAGTTCTTGTTCTTGATAATAAACGAATTATATGGGATGTATAAACTGATTTTATCTTGCTGAAATCTTGGTATAAATATTGTTTTAAAGTTGAGTTCGTGATTTTGTGAAATTGGTAAAGTGTTGATGATGAAATTATGAAAATTGTTATTATCTTCAGATTTTTGTGGTTGTTGGAATGGCCAGTCGAAAACAGGGGAATTGAGGGGGCAATCATTGTTCGTTTGGGCCCCATGAATACTTAAATCGAAGCTTTGCAAGCCTACTTTCCAATGTTACAAACGGTTTGTTGTGGGTATACCCGTGTTGAGAGTTATTGACGTTTTCCCACAGACAGTCTAGAACTACGAATTTGGTTGTTTGTGTGTTATAGATGTTGTTGCCCTTGTTTTGTTGAATAATTGTTGTCCGAACTTGTAAATCTTGAACTTATCTAAACCAATCTGAATTGAACTTATCTAAACCTATTTGAAATGAACTTATTAATCCTGAAACTTATTTTTTAAGGTGTATTTAGACCTTATTATACCTAAACTTAGCTAAACTTATCTAAACTGAACTTATTGGAGCTTATCTAAACTTATTAAACGCAAAACATATTTTTTTTTAAGGTGAAGAGAACGCACCTTGAATCCTCTTCTTTCTTCTTCTTCATCTTCATCTTCATTTCATTCCTTCATCAGCATCTAAATGAATCACTCTGAAATCTCACTTTACTCTCTTCAGATGACATTGCGTTTGATTTTATGTCTCAAATTGATTTAATTTCTTCATATGCGAGAATGTGCCCTCTTTTAACAATTGTGAATACCCCTCTAGTTGAATTTGCAGATTGTTTTGAATCAAATTCAAAACTGTCGGAAAACCAGACGTTGTTGGGGTGGTTGAAAGTGACAACATGTGTTGCGACGAAGGTGGAGGAGGCATGTGGTGGTAGAGATATGTGAGATAAGATGCAATTTCATAGAGGAAAAAAAAGGGTTTAAAAGGTTAAAAAGATCTGACCCAATACTTCCTCTTTATTTAGTGTTAAAACAATAAGACAATTGGCCATCGCATTGCAATGTTTCTAAACTTATCAAAAATGGGGCGTGCATAATTTTCTGAACATCAATTTGATCCGAAAAATCAGATAAGACAATTTCCCAGTCCGGATTTTTGAAATTTAAAAAATTAGACCGAAAATTCAACTTTCAAATTCGTTAAGGAAATTTGGATGACGCAAATTTTTGTATCTAAAATGGATACCTAAATTAAAACGGATTATCTGAATTTCCGATACAAAATTTCAGATATCCGATTTTTTGATCCATTTTTTTTTTCGATTCGAAAATCCAAATATACAATTTTTTCTATCGGGTTTGGATTAAAAAATCCATGATTTAAAAATTCATATTTTTTATTGGATCCAATCCGGTATCCGAAAATGCACATCCCTAATCACAATGATCTCTATGACATATTTGAAAATATTAAAAGGGTATCAGTTAAAATTACGAATGGTTGCGTACCATGTGTCAAAGAACTTTAAGTTTATTTACAATATGCTATACTAGAAATTAGCCAAATTAGGAAGTATAACATACAATTACTTTTTTTTAAAACTTTAATATATTAAAATTAACAATTATAAATTGAGTCAACGTTCACCGCACCTTCACCACAGTATAATTGGAATCACTCTCACACCTTAAGTTGAGTGGTGTTACGTATTGAATAAGCAAACAATAAATTTTATATTTTTAAATGTACATATTTATGTTGCTACTCCTTTTTAACAGTGATGGCGCCATTGAAGAGAAAATAAAAGGAATGGCGAAAGGAAGAGGAGAGACGGAGGTGAATTGAGGAGGGGGGAGGAGGGTAATTTAAAGAGAGGGGAAGGGGTAGTTAGTTGATTGGGAATTGAGTGCTTTCAACTTCACACCTTTCCTATCTCATAATACAATCATGGGAGGTAACGATCAAACTCCTAACCTCTAAGGCCAAGAGGAGAGTGCTACCCAGTACCCACTGAGCTATACAAAAACTAAAATCAAATGAAGGGTAGTGAAAATGAAACTAAGCCTTTCAGTTCAAGCAGAAGCTGTCTTCAAGTCTTGAGTCTCTTGACCATGCTTGTGGGTGCAATTCAAGGAAGTTCAACAGACAGTAATCCAAAGAAAGGATTTGTTAGAGCAGATTGCAACGCAGACATGGCTGAAGTTAGTGTCGCCAAGTCTACCTTTTCTCGAGGAAGATATAGGAACTGCCCCCTTTTAGTCCTCTCAAACCCACAAAGTTCCAGAAACCTGATACCTCCCTTCAGACTGCCTATTCTTTCCTGTTATTATTTTTATAGGAACATGAAAAAAAAACGAAAAGAAAAGGAGAGACTCTGTTAACTAAAAAAGCATACAGATGATGTGGTTGTAATTTATTATCTTGTACTGATAGTTCAAGATCTTTTACTTGAAATGATGATGTGGTTCCATTTATCTGGTAGTATTAGGGGTGAACACGGTCCGGTTTGATGCGGTTTGAGTACCAAACCAAACCAAACCGCATAATATGGTTTGGTTAATTTTTCAAACCAAACCAAACTGCATAATATGGTTTGGTTAACTTTTCAAACCAAACCAAACTGCATAATATGGTTTGGTTAATTTTTCCAACCAAACCCTATTAGTATACAAACCTGATCAAACCAAACCAAACTGTAATAATGCAGTTTGGTGCAGTTTATAAAGAAACTATATTTTTTTTAATAAAAATTGGTGAATGCTACTTCATTAACTTACATTAAACGATATGATCTGAAAGATTTAAAATAAGTTGTGAACCTTAAATATGAATGCATGCTACATTTTGATTTTAGTGTTTTTATTTTTAGATTTTTTAATATATAATAATATTTCTAGTTTTTTTAAAACTTATATAATTATATTAAAATACGGTTTATCGGTTTACGGTCTGGCTTATATGTTTTGAAAAACCAAACCATAAACCTTATTTTCAAAAAAAAATCCTAAACCAACCCATATTTATAAAAACTGTAAACCAAAACAAATCGCTAAAATACGGTTTGGTCCGGTTTGGTATAGCCATGGGAATCATCACTTTTGTTTAAGATCTAAACTCTTTAACTTTATGCAATTTCTTTATCAGTTCCCTAATATGTAAATACCTTTCACCATTCGCCCAACAAATGTTAACCATCCTATGGGTATTCATTTATCCTATATGAAATGTGAAAGTCAAATTGTGTTCTCAACAGAAAATAAAGGCCTTCTGGGCCATGCACAGAGGAGTGAGTTTTTCCTACGCGACCTAAAATGTCAAGAAACTTCTTAAAAATGGATATTTTCCCACCTAAAGTTATGACCAAAGCATGCATACCTGGAATGCTGGGTTATTGAGTCGTATACTCCTGTATTTTTCCACATCAGGATTGTTCATGACATTTCTTGTGTAGACTTGGAGAGTTTGTAAAGCCTTCTTTACTCTGGCATCCTCATCCTATGACACCATTGAAAACAAATTTACATTTAATAATTTATATATATAACCGGGCTTATAGGAAGGGAAATTTATAAAAAACACAATATGATGACTTTTTATTTAATAACATCAGTAATTCAATGTGGTTATAAATGATATTCTTCAATATATGTGTCCCAAGAGATTATTTTTTTTATTAGATTTTATCTGTCCAATCATATTTACAATTCCAACGTATTCCAAGAGATTTAAATGGCCAAAATCGTACAGTTGATGATTTAACTACTATAATGTGTGAAATGGTATATCATATATCCTCACCTGAAACCCCATCTCGCATATAGTTGTATTATTGGTTGAAAAGGAGAAAAAGGTCTTGCAATTAAAGAAGTGGCACATTAGAGAGCTCAAATGAGGTCAAGGTTGAAACTTCAAATCACTTGAGTTTTATGACTTTTATGTTAACTAGCTATTGGTCCTAATGGCTTAAAGTAATTTAGTTTTAGAATCTGGCCACGAATCACAAGTAAAGAGAAATTTCCAAAATATAACTAGGATAGGGTGTGGTCTTGTTTGATTTGTCCCAATAATTAATTTAAGAATACCAATCATGATTTAAAAAATGTGCATTGACCAACATGCCAAAAGAAAATGGAAAGAGCATTGAGTATGATTTTAAGCTTCTACTGTAATGAGCAGAGTACTTTTACTGGTTAAATTTACACGCTTTTAAACCCTCTTTAAGCGCACATAATCGTTTCACAAAATATAGCTCAATAACAAATCTATTAGATATACTACCTTTGTCATGCTATGCAGAAGTTTATACTTCATCCAATTAATACATAAACCATAAAACTATTCAATGCATTAAGGAAAAAGTCATTACGATCATATAAAAACCTGTATTTTCAAGTTAGACTACATGTCAGTTGCAAAAAAAATAATCAAAGGATGTCCTATTAGCCAAGATTCATATAACCACATCCCTGATCCTGAAGTACACATGAATTCATGAACAGAAAAAAATTTGTAGGAAAGTAATTATATGTTTTATAGTTTCTTTTAAATGAGAAGTTGAGGGAAGTTTAAAACAAGAAACCATGCCACTTACTTTATGGTAGCGCCTTAGACCTCTTAAACAGTCATTCAGAAGTTCTGCCTTTTCAGTAAATTTAACAGGCTTTGAGACCTACAATTAGGTAAATAAGTTCAGCTATATAAAGACAATAAAGAAATATGTCTTTCAGAAAGCATATGTCAGTATAGGACAAAGCCTTAAAAAGTATGGAGTAGAATTTCGTAATTTACTACAAACCATAAACAGAGAAAGGAACTAAAAGAAAACCTCTGCAGATTTTTTCTGCACTGCATGGCATGCAAGTTGCACAGAGGGAGAGGACACGAATGGTATTCCAAGTTTTGCCCTTCTTTCGGCCTGCAAATCTTACAAATAACGACAGACTCATTAAGGCTCGTGGCTAGAAACTATTTGCAACATAGAACTCCAGTAATGAAATCTTTTAAAACAAAAGCTGTTTCTCTACTGTACTTGCCACATGCAAACACTAAAAAAGATCCCAGAAATCTAAAGTTCTATTAGCCTTTTTAGTGAATGGCCAAATAAATCAAAATTATCAAGCTCGATCATATAAGATGAAATATATCACTTGTTAAATTTTCAGTTGAGGAATCTGGTGGCATAGATTGATAAAATAACCAATACCTTGAGAAGATAATGGCAACACACCAAGAGATTGTCTAGCTCACAAGATGAAGTCTGCCTCATTGATAATTTAATCAGACCTGTTCAATTGCCAAACAGGTCTTCAATTCAGGTAAGATTTTAGTAGGCTAGGTCAGCTTAAGGATGGTTTTCAAGTCAAAGTAAAATCCATTTTACAGTTACTTCTAATGGGGGTTTCAGGCCAAAAGGTGATCTTCCAAATCCCAGAATTTCCTTGCAGATATGGATTGGTTTAGGTCAATATTCAAGATATAAATTTTCGATGGGAGCTGAGAGCACAAGTAGCGCCAGTAATAGGATTAGAAGTTGAGCCTTTCTTATACTCTTCAATGTTGGCAGGATAGTTACTAATACTTTCAGGTATTCATTGATAGACTAGCATTAAGTCATTGCATTCCTCCCCAAAAAAAAAAAAAATCATTGCATCTTGGGAAATTTGATATTTATCCAGGATTTTAAAACTCCCCTTCATCCAACTTTGACAGACAACAGGTTATTTGATGGTCTGTAAAGGTCAGGTAATTTGACAGAACAACATTAACAGGTAATTTCTTTTTGAAAAGTAAATATGTCTGCAGATAACATTGCAATCATTTACATTTTCATACTCTCTTTCCGTTCATACATCCATACTTATCAAAACAAATAAACTTGCATGGCTATATGCCTATACGGCTATACCTTATCCGGCTTTAAGAAATACAAATTATCTTGCCATCAGAGGCAGCTTCTTCATAAGAAAAAACTCACAACATAAAATAAAGATGAACAACAAATTCCTATGCAAGTTGTAAAATGTCTAAACGGAAGAACTTTGTAAATATATTATCTTAAACTAAACAGATCATAATCATGATCAAAGCATTATGCACACTAGAATAACAACAGAAAGAGGATTAACTGGTAATGATATGGCTTATTCCGATTGAATTATTAATCAATAATTGAAGTAAAATATAATCACTGGAATGAACAAACACCTTATCTGCTTCCAACTCTTGACGTATTCTCTCCCTTGCTTTTCTTTCCTCTTCTTTATCTGCTTCTCTCAAAGCGATCATTCTGTAGAAAGAGAATGCCAGAGTCTAAGATAAGCACTAAAAGATGCATCACAATAGTAAATACTACGTATATCAGATGTTTACCTTTTTCTCGCACCTTCTTCTGCATTCTGCTTTGCCTCAAGAATTTTCTTCCCCACTTGAATCCTCTCCTGCAACATGAAGCATATAACTTTGCGTATGCAAGCTAGGTTGCAATGAGTAGGGAACGGGGTCAGAAACAAATACGGATATGGGGACTGAAACAGAAAACCTAAAAATTAATGTTAATGGGTACGACCAATTATAACATGAAGAATCAGAATCTTCCCCAATTTGAAACAATCAGCAGAAATTCTATTACATTCACTGGCTTATAAAAGGGTAGGTCAAGACCCCTTTACGTTCAATGAATATTCTAGGAGGATGAAAAGGGAAAGAATAGAAGTTCAATTGTTTGTCTAGCTCACAAGATGAAGTCTGCCTCACTGATATTTACGTAGACCTGTTCACTTGTCAAACAGGCCTACAATTCGAGTAAGTTTATCGCAAGAGCAGGCCAGGTTGGCTTAAGGATGATTTTCAAGTCAAAGTTAAATCCATTTTTCAGTTACTTCTAATGGGGTTTTCAGGTTTTAGGGCAAAAGGTGATGTTCCAAATCCCAGAATTTCTATGCAGATATGGGTTGGAATGTTGGATTAGTTCAAAATTCAAGATATAAATTTTAGATGGGCATTGAGAGCACAATTAGCTCCTTTAATAGGAGGCGGACTAAGTTGAGACTTTCTTATCCTCTTCAGTGTTGGCAGGATAGTTAATAGTACTTTCAGGTATTCATCGATAGACCAAACATTAAGTCATTACATCTTGGAAAACTTATCTTTATCCATGATAAAAACTCCCCTTCATCTAACTTTAGCAGATAGCAGGCAATTTGATGGTCTCCAAAGGGCAGTCATTTATTTCTTTTTGAATAGTATATAGTTATATACCTCTGCAGATAATAATGCAATTAGATTTTATTAACCTCTTTCCATTCACACGTCCAAATAAAGCTGAATGGCTATATGTCTATACCTTATCCGGCTTTAAGAAAAGAAAGTTATCTTGCCATCAAAGGCGTCTTCCTCTGAAGAAACATGTCACAACATAAATAAAGATGAACAAGAACTTCCTATGAAACTTGTAAACTTTTTAAAAGGATAGCAAATAAATTATCTTAAACAAAACAGATCATAATCATGATCAAAGCATTAGACATACTAGTATAACAATGGAAAGAGGATTAATTGGTTATGATATAACTTATATGGGTAAAAACTTTTCCTTGCTTGATCAGCAATTAATCCTAGGATTAATTGTTTATGATATGACTTGCATCAAAAATGCAAATAAATAGGAATAATTCAGGTAAAATATAATCACTGGAATGAACAGACACCTTATTTGCTTCCAAATCTTTACGTATTCTCTTCCTTACTTTTCCTTCCTCCTCTTTATCTGCTTCTCTCAAAGATATCATTCTGTCGAAAGAGAATGTCCAAGTCTAAGAAAAAGCACCCAAAGAATGACCATCACAATAGTAAATACTACGTATATCAAATGTTTACCTTTTTCTGACACTTTCTTCTGCTTTCTGCTTTGCCTCAAAATTTTCCTTCCCCACTTGAATCTTCTCCTGCAACGTCAAACATATAACTTTGCATGTGCCCAAGACAATTAGAAACAACATTTGAATAATTGAATGCGTCCGATGTGTCAGCAGAAACTCTACGACATTCACTGGCATATAAAAGGGCCCAGCCATGACCACTTTGTAGCAATATTTAATGTCTTAAACAAGTACTTTGTGGATTTGTGTCTTTACCTAGCCCGTCTTTTTTGCATGGTTATGCACTTTCTGACAACTATGGTACTATCTTTAGTCCATATAACAATTTTGGCAAGCAAAAACTAAATTAAAAACATTTATAAGGTACATCCATTCCATACTAGTCATTTGGCTTATAAATAAAATCGAAAGAATATGTTGACAAAAGTGTAAGAATGTAGCTGGCTGAACTCATATAAGCAACATTTATGATGTTTAAGCCAAATAGAAATCATATCTCATTCACATGAGCATCCAATTGTACACTGCAGCACATGCATAAATACGGCAAAAACTGGTTTAAAAGTTTTCTACAAGGTTATGCAAGTTTGTATTGGCACCTTCATGAACATGAGTAGAGCAATATAGGCACATAGTAGTCTTGTGCACAAGGCCTTATACAAGTAACATGAATGAAAGTGACAAATGAAAACATAATAGCACTTCATAGTCCTATGTGAATCAAAATATGCACAAAGCATTTAGATTTCATGTATTCAAAAAAGCTTTGATTTCCAAATATCTTCTACGAAATTGAACGATTGCAATTAGCTACAAGAAAAGGCTACTTCTACAGAATGATACTCCCTCTCGTACCAATATAGCATAGTTTAAGGCAACAATAGATGAGTGGAAATCAAATGTTAATTTATTTAAAAGGTAGATGTGATTGGAGGTGATGAATTTTTTCATGTATATTGAAAAAGTACACATGATAGGACATAAAGGAATGTGGGATCATTCACATTCGAGTATAAGAGCTGGGACCCTAACATTTCAATATTGGATAAAATATGAAATATTAGGGGGTTGAAGAATGTGGGATCTTTCAGATTTGAGTATAAGAAGTGGGACCCTAGCATTTTAATATTGGAGAACAAATAAAATATTAGGGGGTTGTTGTTCCAAGAATAGAAGTTCAATGAATATTCTAGGAGGATGAAAAGGGAAAGTTTAATGGTATTCTAGCACAAAGGGAGTAGTTTAGTTTGAGCTTAGTTTTATACACTCTTTAGAGCAATATTATAAGATTGAATTTTTTGGGAACCTATATGCAAGAGTTCGTTCAAAACCGACTTAAAGTGATGAAAGTATACATGTTACACAAGGAACAGTGGAACACAATAATCTTGAGATGTGACAATGTCAACAAAGGGTAATTACCTTTTCCTTTTCCCTTTCCAATCCCTTCTCCTTCTCTTTTCTCAATTGAGCGGCTTCATCCCTTAGAAGAAAGGAAGTAATACACGTTAAAAACTTTTCTATATGGGTAAAACTCCTTTCTTTTTATTAAAGTTTTGAAGAAAATTTGGATTAACAGGGTTAAGAAATTAAGACAAAATTCAATGAACAACCTCAATTTTTGAGCCCTAATCTTCACTGCTTCTGTGATAGGACATGGTTTAGAAGAATCCAAATCAATATATAATGGTACCTGGATGCACTTAAGAAGTTACAACTCCTACAAGTGAAGTATCATAATCGACATGTAAACCAGCTGTATGAGTAAACTTTCACAAATGTTGATCTACTTATCAACCAAGAATTCTTTTTCACCCAACAACAAGGGGGGGTTGGGGCTTTGGGGGGTGGTCATAGGAGGGTAGAACTCGATGAAAAAGCAGATAACAAGAAGCATCTACAATACTCCTTAGTGACTTACAATTAATTAGGATTGCCCCGTTTCTTTATCATAGCAATCCCTTGTAAACTATAAAAAAAAAATTCAAAATACTACGTATAAAGAAATTGTAAATTTAACCAAGTTCCTTTTATCATTGATTAAATATATTCCTATAAAGTATATGATCTAGAACTAGACCAAGGAGATTCTAAAATTTGCAATTGCTAAAGAGGAAGTTTATTCAAATAGTTTAGGCTGATAGAATAAGGGACCCTTATTGATTTGAAAAAAGCTTATTAGTAGAAATTTCCTTGTTGACGAACATTCTTTCATGGGCATGTAAGTACATTATAATGAAGAGGATAACTTCAAAAAGAATGATATGGATATCCTGCAAATTGAAACCATGTGGTAACAAACATGCGATAGGTATCTCAAAGAACATGGTTTATAATTTTATATGTATATATCAAGCAAATAAGTGAAAAATGCTGCAAGACAACATCCAATAAAATGATGAAATATTTGCATATACAAGAGAGCATGAAAACTTCAGAGCTTGACAGCTTGTTACAATTCATCACATTTGGAAACTTTCTTAGCATCTCTGGGAAATACTAAGCTTGGAATGTTTTTGTTTTTTCTCTCAAGATGACAAAGTTGAAATTGATATTCCTACAGAGAACCATGCTCATGAAACATATGATCAATTCAGCATTTTCCAGCTAACTTCAAGTTTCGAATAGGTAGGGGGTAGAAGTAGAACCCTTGGAGAAGGAGAGCCAGCACTGGCCACTAGGCCAGTTTTGTTGATAAAGAAAAAATATGTTCCTCGTGAAGAGTTAGACAGATCAAAGCATAACAAATTGATAAACCTATCAGATTTTTCAGAGTTACTTGTACTTTACACTTCAGTAAATAAAAAGTTAGGAAGTTTAGCTCTGATAGTCTGATATACATGATACATATCATAATTACAATAACTCTAAGTTTGACTAAAAAAAATGTAATACCAATACCAATACCATACCAGAGGGATCTGGTCAATATCTGAATCGTTCTCATGATCAACTATCCAATCTATAGCATCTTCCAGACTAGTATTTCCTGAGAGAGAGAAATCAATATGATAGATAAATAAGGCGCCGCAGATGTAAGCTAAAAAAAAGCATTAAAGCCATGTGATGTACGTTGAATATACACTCAATAGATAACTACCATCAATTGATTAACAAAATTATAACTCACCTTGCAGATTTACAATATCCAACCGATTTTGCTGAATGGGTAATACCCAAAGAAACAAGAGCAAGACAGAACAAATGTTGGAACATTTATACATAAATGGACCTAAGTGAACAAAGCAATGAAACCGTAGCATATCGGGTTGAGTGACCCGATCTCGTAGCACGCAAGGATAGAACAAAAAGCAAAGTAAAAAAAGGTGGAGCCAGTAGTCGGTCGCGCCACGCGACGGTTGGTCGCTCTGCGCAATGACCTTCTGTCTTCTGCTCCTTTGTTCTGACCTTTCATGTTCTATTTCATTCATTGGATTCCTTATGTTCTCGGATGCTTTGGGTTGGTTATGAGGAATGTTACTAGTCATTGATGTAGCATTAATTTTGATGATTAAGAGTGGCTAGTTAATTGGTGGGTTTAAGCCTTGGTTTAATCTTAATTAACATGCTCTTAAAGTCAGATTTGAATGAGTTCTTCAATGGAGTTTTAACACCCTTGTTATAACTGATTGCTTCCTTGGTTGATGGCTATAAATAGGCCATTGTAGTTCACTTGTAAAGGTGGGGTAAAAATAAGAGATTTTGTCTCCTCTAAACATTTGCTTGCTCTTTGAATTTCTAGCTAGTTTTCATAGTGTTAAACACAAACCAAAGTACCAAACCACAAAATTCTTTAGAATTCACTTGATAGATCAAAAAGTGAAATACATCTCCATGTTGAGATTTATTGATTTAGAATATAAATGTATATAATTATGAATATTAATAATACTAGACGTAGTATTATGTGTTTTGAAGTTCGTAATTATGCAAAGTTTTTAGCGATATAAGTCGTTGAACGTTGAGGTAAAGTGCAGCAATAACAGTGGAAAATCGCGAGTAGTGACTTGAGGTCGCGACCCGCGAGAATAGTCTGAAGTGCAAAAAGTGCACGAAAGAGGCAGAAGCAAATCGCGACTCGCGAGCCTGATGGTTATGCGTCAGTTTTGCTTGGTTTTTCCCGTTGCGTTGTGTCTGTTCGAAAGGACGGCTGTGCATTTTGGAGAAGTTATTTAATAACTTATCTAAAACTGAAATGAAACATAAGAAGTGACACTCCATCTTCATTTCTATCTCTTGCATACAACTAAGGTTTTTCTCCATAATTACAAAGAAGTTTACACATACAAATCCTTTCTTCATTCGTAGTAATTGGTACAAGGTTCGATTCCTACGGTTTCTTGTTGTATCTTGTTAGCAAATTTCCTGCAACCCGGCCTTTGTATTGGGTGGAAATATTGTTTTCAGGAAAGTGTCATCTGTCACGCCTCAAGTGTTTGTCATACAATTTACCCACAAATTTCCAACAATCTAAAAACAATACTTCTAGTATGGCTTCGATCAAAGACTTGACTACAAACATTGCCAAACTTGACAAGTTCGAGGGTGTAGAATTCCGTCGATGGCAGAAAAAGGTACACTTCTTGTTGACGTCGTTGGGTGTGGCATACGTTCTTACAACACCAAAGCCAGATGACTACGAAGAGGGGGAAGTGCTCGAGACAACTAGGAGGCGCCTAAAGTTTGAGAATGATGACTATATTTGTCGCGGTCATATTCTAAATGGTATGTCCGATTCTTTGTTCGATATTTATCAATATTATGATTCTGCACAATCTCTTTGGCATGATCTTGAATCTAAGTATATGGTAGAAGATGCTTCTAGTAAGAAATTCTTGGTTAGTAATTTTAATACATATCGTATGGTTGATTCAAGACCTATCAAGGAACAATTTCATGAACTTCAAAGGATGTTAGGAAGATTAAGGCAACATAATATTGATATGAATGAATTGTTTGTAGTCTCCTCTATTATTGATAAGTTACCACCTAGTTGGAAAGATGTAAGGAACCAATTGAAACATAAAAAGGATGATATGAATGTTGAACAACTTGGAGCCCATCTTCGGATTGAAGAAGGGATTCGAGTTCAAGATGGACAAAAGGTTGAAAACCTATGACTTCCACCGCGAATGTTGTGGAAGGGAGGTCCAAGGGTGGTAATAACTCGAAAAAGCATAAGTTCAATGACAAAAACAAGGATTTTGGTAAGAAACCGAAAGGTGACAGTGATTCCCATGAACCGTCCACTCGTGGATGTTGGGAGTGCGGGAAACCGGGTCACTTCAAGAAGGATTGCTCCGTGTGAAATCGAAGGATGAGTAAGAAATCTCATGGAAGCGGGAATGACGGTGGGTCATCCCAAGACAAGCAAGGTATGACTTGTACACAAGTTTCACTTAATCGATTTTATGATTATGTGTGTGTGATTTCTGAAATCAATTGTGTGCAGGATGATTGCGGGTGGTACATCGATTTAGGCGCATCAAAGCATGTTTGTAAAGATCGTAATCTATTCAAGACCTTCGAGGAGGTTGGAGATGGAGAACGATTATACATGGGGAACGATTCTACGACTAGTATTTGTGGCAAAGGCCAAGTAGAATTGTTGTTCAGTTCTGGGAAAACAATCATCCTTCGGGATGTATTGTATTCTCCTGATCTTAGGAGAAATCTTGTATCTGGTGCGTTATTGAATCGATTAGGGTTTAAACTTGTTTTTGAAGCAGACAAATTTGTATTATCTAAAGGTGGTGTGTTTATAGGACTTGGTTACTTATGTGATGGTTTGTTTAGACTAAGTGTAGATAATTCTACACAAAACAATGTGTGTGTAATTGATGTTGATTCTAGCTTGTGGCATTGTAGGCTAGGTCATGTTAATTATAAAAAGTTGTGTTTTATGTCTAAGCATGATTTAATTCCTTCTTTTGATCCTAGTACCGGAAAATGTAAAACATGCATGCTTACTAAGATCACTAGAAAACCTTTTTCAAAATCAATAATGAGGGACTCAAATTTATTAGACTTGGTGCATAGTGATCTTTGTGATTTTCATAGTACTCCATCTTTAGGCAATAAAAAATACATAGTAACATTTATTGATGATTGTTCTCGGTTTTGCTATGTTTACTTACTATTTTCTAAAGATGAGGCCCTAGACAAATTTAAAGAATTTAAAGAAGAAGTTGAGTTGCAATTAGATATAAAAGTTAAAAAGTTAAGAACCGACAAAGGAGGTGAATACTATAATCCTGAATATTTCCGATCAGTAGGTATTATACATGAAACCACGACTGCCTATACACCACAACAAAATGGTGTAGCCGAAAGGAAGAATAGGACACTTGAAGAAATGGTTAACGCCATGCTTTCCTATTCGGGTTTGAGTGATGGTTTTTGGGGAGAAGCAGTTGTAACGGCATGTTACATTCTTAACCGAGTTCCGATGAAAAGGAATGAAGTTACTCCCTACGAGCTATGGTACAAAAGAAAACCTAACTTGAGTTACTTCAAGGTTTGGGGTTGTAGGGCAATAGTCAAAGTGTCAGAACCCAAACGAAAGAAATTAGGTGAAAAGGGAGTTGAATGCATTTTTATAGGATATGCGGTTCATAGCAAATCCTATAGGTTCTATGTTATAGAACAAAACGACTATTGGTCGGTTCACACGATCATTGAGTCAAGGGATGCAATTTTTGATGAAACAAGGTTTTCATCATTGCCTAGACCAAGGGATATAACTCCGATTACTAGTGTTCAAGACTTTGGTCAAACTTCGTTTGAACAAAGGGATGATGAACGTGCTAGTGATGAAGATGTACCATCTACTTCAACTCAGGCGAGGAGAAGTAAGCGGGCTACTAAAGAGAAATCTTTCAGGTCTGATTTTCATGTATACTTGCTTGAGGGGTCAAGAGAGTCCATCGTGACTAGATTTCCATATATACTTCATGTGGAGGATGATCCTTCAACATTTGGTGAGGCCATGAGGTTTCATGACGCTGCCTTCTGGAAGGAAGCAATTGATGATGAGATGGGTTCCATCATGGGAAATAACACATGGGTTTTAGCTGATTTACCCCCAAAGTGTAAGCCGATTGGGTGCAAATGGATCTTCAAAAAGAAATTAAAGGTTGACGGAACTATCAATAAATTCAAAGCCCGACTTGTGGCACAAGGTTTTACCCAAAAATCGGGAATTGATTATTTCGATACATATGCACCGGTTGCTAGAATCTCCACTATTAGATTGTTGATCGCTCTAGCAGCTATTAAGAATCTAGTGATACATCAAATGGATGTTAAGACAGCTTTTCTTAATGGAGATCTAGAAGAAGAGGTTTATATGCGACAACCGGAAGGGTTTGTCGTGGAAGGTCAAGAACATAAGGTTTGCAAACTCATTAAGTCTTTGTATGGGCTAAAGCAGGCACCAAAACAGTGGCATCAAAAGTTTGATGATGTGGTTTTGTCTAATGGTTTCATACTAAACAATTCGAACAAGTGTTTATATAGCAAATTCGATGACAACGGTAAAGGAGTCATCATTTGTCTATATGTTGATGACATGTTGATATTTGGAACGGATTTGGAACAAGTTGAATTAACCAAGTCCTTCCTATCATCAAAGTTCTCCCTGAAAGATATGGGAGAAGCAGATGTCATCTTGGGCATCAAGATCAAGAGAGAAAAGGGAAGTCTCATATTATCACAGTCTCATTACATTGAGAAGGTTATTAAGAAGTTCGGTGTGAACGGTGAATGTCTTGTTTCTACTCCAATGGACAGTAGCATAAAAATCCTACCTAATGAAGGTGAAGCGGTATCACAGCTTGAATATGCTAGAGTCATTGGGTGTCTCATGTATGCAATGACATGTACAAGATCAGATATTGCCTACGCTGTTGGCAAGTTGAGTAGGTACACTAGCAACCCTAGTGTACAACATTGGCAATACATTTACCGTGTGTTGAAGTACTTGAAGAAAACCATGGATTATGGTTTGACATATAGTGGAAGTCCTTCGGTTGTAGAAGGATTTTCCGATGCGAGTTGGATCTCCAATAGAGAAGATTATTCATCAACCAATGGATGGGTTTTCTTCTTGGGTGGAGGAGCTATTTCTTGGGCATCAAAGAAGCAAACTTGCATTGCGGACTCCACCATGACGTCAGAGTTCATTGCTTTGCATTCGGCTGGTAAAGAAGCCGAATGGTTGAGGAATCTCATGTTTGAGATACCTTTGTTATCAAAGCCAATTTCACCTATTGCAATTCATTGTGATAGTGGTGCGGCTTTGGCCAATGCATATAGTCAGGTTTATAACGGGAAGTCTAGACACATTGGTGTTAGACATAGTTATATTCAAAGTTTAATAAAGGAAGGCGTGATCACAATTGACTATGTGCAAACTAATTTGAACCTAGCGGATTGCTTTACTAAAGAACTTCCTACAGGTTCTGTGAAAAGGATGGCAATCGGTTTAGGATTGAAGTCCCAGGTTTAATTGCGTTTAAGGGGATCTCAACTTGACGCCTAATAAGACGTTAGGTCTCAAGTTCAACGAGATAAATCTTCTTACAAGGTGATTGTGGAACTGTTTTCATCCAAGTGAGTTCCAGGTTTGTGATGTTTAAGGCAGTATTCGTTGGTTGTGCTAGAGTCACAATAGCATGTTGACCAAAGGATAAGCCTATGTGAATGCGAGGTGTGGCCGCTTCAAGGAGCTTGTGGGAATAGCTTTGATGCATTCATGAAAGATACGAACACATGGCCTTTCAAATTGTGTTGATATAATGAGTTTGGATATCTAATCTTGTGCGTATAATATCTTTGAGTTATCACTATGTATTGAAAATAGTTCAATCGTCTTCGACACTATTTGGATACGATGATTCGAAATGTGTATTATACTAAGTGGAAGTTCAAGTCCTAGTACACTTTCATCTATGCGTGAGATTGCTTGTAATATTGGAATTGTTTATGCAAAGGTTATTTATATTCTAAATGGGGGAAGAAATGTTGAGATTTATTGATTTAGAATATATATGTATATAATTATGAATATTAATAATACTAGACGTAGTATTATGTGTTTTGAAGTTCGTAATTATGCAAAGTTTTTAGCGATATAAGTCGTTGAACGTTGAGGTAAAGTGCAGCAATAACAGTGGAAAATCGCGAGTAGTGACTTGAGGTCGCGACCCGCGAGAATAGTCTGAAGTGCAAAAAGTGCACGAAAGAGGCAGAAGCAAATCGCGACTCGCGAGCCGTGAGTTGCGACTCGCGAGCCTAGCTCGCGAGTCGCGAGCCTGGTGGTTATGCGTCAGTTTTGCTTGGTTTTTCCCGTTGCGTTGTGTCTGTTCGAAAGGACGGCTGTGCATTTTGGAGAAGTTATTTAATAACTTATCTAAAACTGAAATGAAACATAAGAAGTGACACTCCATCTTCATTACTATCTCTTGCATACAACTAAGGTTTTTCTCCATAATTACAAAGAAGTTTACACATACAAATCCCTTCTTCATTCGTAGTAATTGGTATAAGGTTCGATTCCTACGGTTTCTTGTTGTATCTTGTTAGCAAATTTCCTGCAACCCGGCCTTTGTATTGGGTGGAAATATTGTTTTCAGGAAAGTGTCATCTGTCACGCCTCAAGTGTTTGTCATACAATTTACCCACAAATTTCCAACACTCCATTGTATTTCATTAGTTATTTTGTGGTAACCCGCTTATCATAGTGGGGTGAAATTAAACTAATAGGAAAGTGTAGAAACTGTTCCTTGGAGTAAATATCTGATCCCCACTTACAACTTTTCCTACAACCAAAGGATTCATTTTAATTCAATACAGTCATACATATATAATGAGGATAACATAAATAGGGGGGGGGGGGTTGGATATATGATGATAATTAACGACACTCAACCAGATTCATTTGCAGGCTTGTTCAACCAAAGCATGAATCTTAAAGATCATTGCTGAAGAAATATGCGTCACTAACGAACATAGAGTATTGAATTAATTTACAGCTCCAGAAAGCTGCACAGCTAGAGTTTCTAGTCTTTCTACCAAATGAAATTGACAAAATTACAAAAGAACAACAGACCAGAAAAATGAAGTGCCCGAGTAGCACAAGCTAGTGAAAATCCCATTTCTTGCAGTTGGTCCAGCAATCTCTTGTCTACTTCAGGAGCAGCCATTTCTGAATCAAAATAACATGCCCAGCAACAAAAACATCTCGGATCAGATCACATTTCAGTTATTCATATTCAGAAATTTTAGCAATAGTCAATCACCTAACAAGGGCAAATAACCTAACTCATATTCATTGAAAAATATCAATTGATCACAAGCACATATCCAAAAATTTAAAATATAGTAACAAAATAAACAATTGTGACAGCAAAATTCATCAAAATTCAGAATACACAACCAAGTTTTAAAACTCAATTATTCAATGCAATAATTGACAAAAATACAATTGTCATTCAAGTAATCAGCATATCTTACATATTGAGTGAATAAATACTCTAATAAGCGAGAAAAAAAGATACCAATTTGGATGAAAGCGAATTATGAAAGTTGGTGAGAGATGAACAAAATTGCAGCATTGTGGATATTATTAGCGAGGGGTGTTTATAGAGGAGAAGAGGTTGAAGATGAAGAAATCGATGACGTTTGTGAAAAGAATTCAGAAGAAACATTTTGAGAGATTCTTCGAAACGAAGATGAATTGTTGTTGAAGAATCGAATAGAAAACCATGGAACAACTGCTACTTCGACCAAGCTCTGTCCCTCCACCATTTTTGATTCCAAATTTATAGGTTTGGGTTAACTTTGGGCGTTTAGCAAAGCAATTAATTTTACAATACAAAGCATCATTCAATCAATGCTAATTTAGAAAAATTTGACATAGTCGAACTAAATAAATATTAATGTAAAAGTGCATGGTTGAAAAAATATTTTAAAATTTAGATAATTTGTAACTAAATGCATTATGCAAATGATGGACTAAAATTGTAATATTAGTTTTTTCGTCTCATAGCAAGACAACATTTGTTGTAAATAGAAATAACATTTATGATAATTGTTGACATTCTCAATACTTGTACTGCGTAATGAGTTTTTTTATATAAAAAGATGATGTCATATTTAATAATTATTTAATCTATTTTTGGCTTAAATGATAACAGGGTTAGATTGATTTTGGATTTTAAAAACTTTAGTTTAATTGTTGAAGATCGACCAATGGTTGTCCTATTGTTGGCAGTTTTTTTCTAAGCTATATCATGTCTAATAAGTTTCAATCAGGTCTAATAGGTTTCAATTAGCTTTAATAAGATCCAATCAGGTCTAATAAGTTCCAATCAGGTCTAATAAGTTTCAATCAGGTCTAATAAGTTCCAATCAGGTTTAGATTTTTTAATTATTGATTAAATAAAATTAATTATATTAATAATTAAGTTAAATCACTCCTACACAACATAAACCAATTTTATTCTATCATGCTAATTTTATAAATTTAGCTTGAATTAAATTAATTTATATATTATAAAATAAGAATGATAGATTGAATTAAATTAATTTTATCCTAAAATGTAATTCAACAATAAAAAAAAAGAACATAAGTTCAAATGTATAGAAAATTGTTGTTTTGGATTATTATTATTATTATTATTATTATTATTATTATTATTATTATTATTATTATTATTATTATTATTATAAAAACAATCAAAAACCTACAAAGTCAAAAAGATTAACGAGAAGTTAATGGGGAGCCGAGATACAATCTGGGCTCCCATCCCTCTAGCTATAGCAAATCCGAGCCTGCTGAAGATGTGAGCAGCAGCGCGAGCATCTATATTATTATTATTAAAGCAACTATTATTATTATTATTATTTCAATTAGGTTTAATAAGTTCTAGTTTGGTCTAATAAGTTAACTCATGTCTAATAAGTTTCAGACAAGTTCAGGTCTAATAAGTTGAAGAAAGACAAAGCAAGATCTAGAATTCTATTAATGAAAGCAAATAAAGGATTCAATGTTTTCTAATATCTTACGACTCGTTTGGTAGCCGGTCATAAATAGTAATAATGAGAATGAATTTATAACTAAATTTGGTAGGGAAATCAAAATCTATTCTCATGGTGGTGCTAGTTTAACTTCAATTTATCTAATTTTCTTCACAAATATCCATTATCATTTAATACTACCCTCCTAATGGCAATGGATGGTAATGGAAAATAAAAAGAAAATTCAAGCTTGAGAATGAAAATATGTTTTCCATAGGGATTATAAGGTTGTTACTTCGTAAAATAATACTTTAAATTTATTGCCACAATTTATTACCAACAACCAAACGGACTGTTAGTGGTTTTGGAGATGATGTCCACCGCTTAGAGCATCCACAATGGTTTGATAAAAGGACTAGCTTGTAATAAGCAAAGTTTCAAGCTACAAGCTTAATTATTGCGGAAGAAAATAGGTTTTAGGTCTACTTTTTTCTTTTTGCCTTTTTTGCACTATGATATTAACTATAAGCTATAAAGTTTGTAATCTGTCATAGTAGATAGTTACAGCTTGAGAATGATGTAGCTCAAAAAAGTGATGTCACAAACAAAACTACAATGTTTATAGCTTGTCATTTTGGATACTCTTAGCTTTTTCCTTCCATAATTTATAGCTTTGGGTTATTTGGGCGATTCCATATACTTCCTCTGTTCAAAAAAACGGAACAGTCAACATTTCACGCATATTGAGACATTACTTTGACCCCTTAATAACTATAATTATGAATAATTTAAAATTATAAAAAGTTAATTATTAAGATAATATTTTACCAGACGAATCTAACAACACCCCATTTGACATATTTTTTATTATGTATAAAACTCAAAATTTGGTCAAAGTAATTATTTCTATGATATCCCTAGTAAACGGACCCTTAAACCTACCTTTGTAAAAACATTTTGGGCCCATCCCAACAAAATCCTTGTCATTGGCTACCGTCTAGTACCGCTAACACCTAATTAGTCATCAAATGAAAAAGGAGGGAACCGGAATTATGTAGAAACAACCGCCATTTTCCCCTGTTTCTCAAGACCCTTCTAGATAATCCTTAAACCTACTCAAAAATCTCTCCTCTTCCCTTCCAAATTCTATAATTTCTTCAAACAATCAAAAACCTCAAAAGAAAATCATACGATCGTCATGGTAGAAGATCAACACATTAACAAAAAGCGAAAGATTGAAAACATCATCATCAACAACAATAACAACAGGACCAAATTTGTAAAGATGTACTGTCGAAAATCATCAAAGACAGCAGAAATTTTGGCGTTTGAAGATGATCAGAGATTGGATTTAGGCGCAATTGCTCGTTTGTTCGGAATTGAACCGGTAACCTTGAGGTTAAATGGACACTTGATAAGCAGAGGAGTAGACCTAATTGCATCGTCAGTTACTTGGAGGTCACTTTTTTCTTTCTTCTCTTCAAAAGGTTTGTCGACTGGTGTTGATTCTTCTGGTGCTCTTCTTGTTGATGGAAAGCTCTTCAAGTCTGGTGCTAAAAGTATGTATCTGCTCAACTCACTCAATCTCTTCAAATCATTTCTGTTTCTTTTTTTTTTTTTTGGCAGCCTCTGTTTTTGTTAATTAATGGTCTGATTTATAGTATCCGGTAACATATTAATTGTATGATTTGACATAAAGTAGAGATGTAGGTAAGTAAAGTTTGGAGTTATTAGAGATTAGAATTTTTTTTTTTTTGATGCTAATTAGAGATTAGAATTTTGAATGTGTTGGATGGATGCAAATTAGGTTCAAGTCACCAACTCACCATGCATTTGGTGGATAGTATGGTTTAAAACACTGTTATGAATATTATCATGCATTTGCATTTAAAATAGAACAACTACATTATCCATTTAAAATATTACTCCGTAATATACTAGTTAATGCTGGCAAATGATGCTCGGTGTTTTAACTAATATAGACCATAAACTAAACAATATGTTTATCGAATTTCATTTTCAAATTATAATGGCTCATTGACCGTTTCCAATCAGTAATAAATTTCAAAAGTTAAATAATGTAAATATTTTCACGCCTAGGTTTGGAAGGGAAAAAAGTGAATTTAGGAGGGAATCATAATAAAGTTGGTTTTGTTTTGGCAATATAGCATTATAAACACTTTTAAAACATTCATCTAATCATCTTTTATATCTAGACCAATGTGATGCCACCCTTGGACGGCAGTTTCGTACTTTCGTATGTCAAATTTACCAATGTAAGTTTTACTGCCTAATTGGTTTTATTAATGTAATTGCCACTATGCAAGGTTGCATTATGTGGAATGGCATTTGCATATTTAGATTATGTAATTTTATGAATGCATAACCTTAACGGCCCATTTGGTAGCAGGTTATAAATGGTGGTAAATTGGAATGAATTTATAACTAAATTTGGAAGGAAAATCAAAATCCATTCCTATGGTTGTACTAGATTAACTCTAATTTATTTATTTTTTTCACAAATATTTATTCTCATCTAATACCACCCTTCCACATGGTAATAAATAGTAATGGAAAATAAGAAGAAATTTCAAGTTTGGGAATGAAAACTATGTATTTCATGGAGATTATGAAGTTCTTCTTTAACAAATTATACTTAAAATTTATTACCATTACCACAATTTATTACCAACAACCAAACGGGCCGTAAGTGCTCTATTTTGAGAGGTAATCAATAGTCTTACATAGGGTTGGTTGGGTGTAAGAAGAAATGTTGGGGTTGGGCCTTGAGGGACCTGGGGTGCTTGGGCTTTGGGTGGAGGCTTGGAGTGTCGCATAATTATCATTTTAAAAAAAGTTAAGTGGAAAATATGAATATTTGACCCATTGAAAATGATTTTTTTTGGGTCAAACTTAAAAACTTTGGGCTTGGATTTATCAATCTCAATCAGTCAATCTATCTATATAAAATATATATATGTAATCATATGAATTTTTTAGATTTATTCTAGCATACTGTATTTTTTTTCAATATGGTTTAAGATGTGTTTTTTATTAGTAAATTAGTGGTTTAAGATGAGTTTGGTAACCATGAAAGTAGCAATTTTGATGAAATAGACAGAGTATTGAAAAGATTCTGTTACTATGTAGTGACCAGTGACTGGTTAAACTCTCTGTCTATTTTTTTTTTCAAAGCACTTCACTAATAGTCTAACATCTTGTTTTGATTTCTAATTTATTTCCATTTCATTTTGTTAATTACGCCAAACAACAAATAATTGTATTATTTGATATTACCATTTCCTTTTCTAACTTGTTTCTATTCCATTTTCATTCCTAAATTTGTGCCAAACACACCCTTAAAGTGATGAAAATGCTTCAAAGAGTTGTGAGCTTGTAATCATCTGAAACTCGATTACTTACTAATATGGAGCAAAAGAGGTTTTTCTAGAACTACAAAAGTTCACCAAAGTTGTGCCTTTGTTTAACTTCTCCTAGGAGGACATGATCCGACACCTGAAGTTGAGAACCAGATAAGCTGCACTAACCAACACGATGAAGGTTTAAGAATAGATCACCAAACTTCACACGTCGAGGTGATCGGCCCATCCCATAGTAAGAAGATGAAGGGGAGCATCAATGGTGAGTTGATTTTGACTAGTTAGATTGTAAATTTTCGGTGGTCAGGTAATGGTGATGCTCAACATAACTCCAGCTATATGTTTAACTAATGTAGCACCGGAGCATTTTAGTATTTTACATATCAAAATCACCAATAGATGTGTAACATGTGTTTTGAAGTTTTGATTATATTTACTAAAATGTCACTGATTTATTTTTTTCACATAGATTAGAGGCTTCGGAGCTATGTTAGGCCTTAGTCTTCGCTATGTTATTTTTAGCTTAGCTTGTAATGTACCTTCGTAACTAATGCAAAGGAAAGTAATATGCTATATCATGCTTCTTGCAGGGTATAAAAAGGAAAGTAAGACAACTGAAAGCAGTGATAACGGATTAAAACGAAAAAATTGGTTAGAAAATTTAAGTCCCTTGGTCAAGAGAGCCAGAGTTGATGGAAGAAATTCACATATATTTCCCCAAGGTACCAATATGTTAAAGAACTAAGCCTTTGCATTTACAGGAGAATGATGAATCAAATCAACAATTATTGAATGAAATACGTAGTACACAAATAAGGGGTAAATTGTCATTTTATCGCATAAGTAAAAAGCAAATGCCCCCACTACAAAGTGAAATTGTGCATTTACTAAGCGTATATTTGAATTTATCAAGTGCAAGCTTATTCTTACCGGGTATATCCAAAATGTGTTTGTGGAGTGTCAATCCACAACTTCTTTGTGGTTGAATAGTTGATCATGCCTCCACCATATACAAGTATTAATTTGAGAATGTTAAGTATACATAAGTTGCATCTGTTTTTTATTAGGTAGAGGTGTAAATTTAGCGACTGAAGAACATTGCAATATTTGCTTAATTTGCAGGTCTGAAAGAAAGCACACGGTGTATTACTACTATGCTACCATTGCTACGTTGTTGCAATGATGTGCAAGACACTTTGAAGAGAATGAGAGAAGAAGAAGTCTTAACATCGTCTTGCAAGAAAATAAGATAATATATTTTTTTTAAAAGAAGCATCCGAAAAAATTGATACATACGACAGAAGAATGAGCATTGGTGAGTGCGAAGAAGTTGGTGGGGCAAAAGCATCGAAAAATAGTGTTGTATAAGCTGTGAAGCTTGTCCCCACCCCCCCACCCCCCACCTCCCCCTAAAAAAAATGTGAAGCTTGTCTAGAATTTGCGGGCTTAAAGCTGTGTTATGTTCTTGTGACTCACTAATAATTTAGATTTTTAATCAATGCTTAAGGCTTGTTTACTTCAGATTATATTCAGTTCAGTTCAGTTCATCTCTATTTAGTTCAATTAATACACTTCTATTCAGTTCAGTTCAGTTCAATTCAGTTCAGTTCAGTTCAGTTCAGCTCAGCTCTATTCAGCTAATGTAAACGAGCCCTTAGCTTACCTCTTTTTCTTTTGGGTTTTTCTCGCTAGTACCCTTATGTTTTTGCATTTTTTCAAGTGTACCCACTTTTACCCAACTTTCTCAGAGGTACCCATCAGCTCATCCACCATTAGTCAACCATAACCTGATTTGCATCCTCACTGACGGTGTTAGGTGAGAATAATTACTTAAGTTAGTTAAGTTCAAATGCATAATTAAAAAAAAGGAAAAATAAAAATAAGAGGGAATTAGGCAATGTTTCTTTGGACTGAATTTTGTTGAACTGAATTTTTTTTTTTTATATTTCCATTTTTTTTTCTTATTTTTTTAATTTGAATATTCTTTATAATTTTTTTAAAAAACAATCCGATTAGCCCCGATTTGCGTTTCCGATTCGTCTCAATTTGCCCTTATTTATATATGTGTCAAAAAAATATTTTCTCAAGGTTTTACGGGTCATTTTAACTCTTAAAGGTCATATTTGATATCGAAATTTGCAAAAAACGATTTGATTATCCCTAATTTTCGTTCCTGATTCGCCTAGATCTGCGCGCATTAATCTATTTGTAAAAAATTGCTCTATCAAGATTTTATGCAGGCAATTTTAACCCTTAAGGGCCAGATTTTATGTCGAAATTTGTAAAAAATGACATGATTAGCCCCGATTTGCGTTCCTGATTTGCTTCGATTTGCGTGCATTAATTATGTGTAAAAAATATTTTCTCTCTCAAGGTTTTACTGGTTTTTTTACCCTTATGGGTCAGATTTGAGTTCGAAATTTGCGAAAAAGATCCGATTAGCCCTGATTTGAAAATAATAACTAACGGCGTTAGTATTGAGTTGGCAGCAATGACATTCTGGCGGAAAAGTCAGTCGAAATCCGTTGCCGAAAAGTCAGATGGAAAACTATCGCCGAAAAATCACCCGGAAAAAGTCACTAGAAAAGTCACCCGGAAAACCGTCTCGGAAAAAGTGGCCGGAAAACTGTTGTTGGAAAAATCGTTCGGAAACCGTCACCGAAAAAGTCGACCGGAAAAATATTGCCGGAAAAGTCGGAGAGAAAAAAACGATGATGAAAAATTAATATTAATATTAATATTATTATTACCATATTAAGTTAACGTCGTTAACTTAAGTTAACATCTCATCATTAAATTGGTTATGTATAATTAACGATCATAAATTGATGGGTACCGCTGAGAAAGTTAGATAAAAATGGATACACCTGAGAAAATGCAAAAACACATGGGTACTAGTGAGAAAAACCCTTTCCTTTCTTACATTTCCACAAACTTTTAACTTTTTTCCTATTGCAAAAAAAAAAAAAAAAAAAAAAAAAAAAAATATATATATATATATATATATATATATATTGTAACCTTCCATACCCACAAATTATGCCATCGGTTCATTAACACTTGAATTTATGCAAATTCATAGAAAGCGAAAGCATGTGAAGTTGTTTAATTGACAATGACAGCAACCTTTCACTGGGTAAAAAGAACTTTCTATGAATTATAACTTGTAACGGCTAAACAAACAATTTTCTTCATTTCCTAACAACTTTCTCAAATAGCTTGTTTTTGACATTTTGTCTTATGCATCATATTTCATTGCCTGAAATATAGATTAATCTAATTTACGGGAAAAAATTGTTGCAAATTGTTACTACTAAGTTCTACTAAGTTTGCAATTTCTTTACTATTTTGCATTATATATTTTGCCTTTATATGGTCAAAGAAAGTTTTGTTGAGGCCTAAAAGGGTCATGGTCCCTGACTCCCTGTTAAGGGTTTTATTAAACCTATTATAAAAATTCCAAAACAAAAAGAGTTTGAGTTAATTTTTGTGTAAAAGACAATACAAAAAGTGGCTAATTTGTGAACTACAAGATATATTTGTATTTGACAGATCTTTGTAAAGATTTAAAACCTTATTGAATACTATTTTTGACCAAATTTTGCAACTTTTTATAATAGGATAATATGGATGGTACTGGGCTTTGAATTGGGCCAAACTGTAGATCATTCAGCCCAATTTGACCGACACATGAATTCGCAAGCCGCAAGATAAAAAATCCTCGCAAATACATGTGGTGTGACATGCGGTGTGACTTGATGTATAATGCAAACAGCATTAGTTTTGTATTACATTTTGATAGATAATTATTTAGGTTTTTATGCTTAGTTTATTGATGTTTATTCATTTTTTATTGGACTGGCCCTTCTATGGCTGTATATATAGGGTATGGGAATTTGATTTTCACCATGTAATCTCTAATCATTTATGATCAAATTACAATGAATGATGAATATTGACCTACAATTCAATTTTCAGTGTCAGAGGAACAAAATTGGCTACCTCTACTCATCTCTATAACAAACAACAAACATTAAATATACAGTAGTACAGAGTAGTCTAAGGGAGAAGGGAGTGGATATAAATGAAAAAGGCCTAGTTGGTGGGTTCCTAGTTATCTCAAGTAATACTGCCAAATTACAGCCATTAATGCGACCAATGTAACCTTGAAAATGAGCTTAGTGTTAGTTTTGGTTGAAGAGGGCGCCAAGGAGTTACCGCGCTGTTCCAGTGGCTTTCCCCTCAATCTGGCAAACACTTTTTGTAACAGTTGGCTGAGCTTGCTGTCCTTCTTGGCTGTATACACACAGGAAAAAAAAAATAGAGCGGAATATCGTTAGAAGCAGAAAATTAGTTAATTCAGTGAACTAGAGGATTATGAAGGTCCTCTATTATAGATTAAGCTTGGTAATTACAGATTACTAATATACATGCCAAAAAAGTCTCTGTTAAAGGTTGCAATTGTCTCGTAGATAAGATTAATTAACTACTAGGCTTAGAGTTTTGGAGAACATTGCTGCTATGTGGAGGAACTACTTGGAGGAAGGCAGAGAATATTCTAGTAAGACTCCCCCCTGTGGCCTGGAACCTGGTGTGATGTGTAGAGAGAAAAAATTGGTGTTTTGGGTGTTGATTGTATTTCTAGGAACAATGCTGCTGTAGGGAAATATATATTTGGGATGTTGCAAGCAAAAGAAATCGATTATGGCTTAGATGGGTGGATCATTTGTATTTCAATGGGAAAGCTTGGCAGGATCACTGCTCTCTTTCATGTACTCAAGGCAAATGTGCAAGATTAAGGAACTATTTAAAGTAACCTGGATATAATGGCTCAGCTTGGGAAGCAGATATTAAGGGGTACTCCACAGTATATCTTCTGCGTTCTGGGTATAAATGGCTGAAGCAAGGAGCATAAAGAGAGGATTGGAATTGGTGGGTATGGAACATACATAATATCCCAAAAACATTACTTTGTGGCTTGGATGACAGTCTTGCAGAAGTTAAGAACTAGGGATAAATTGATTAAGATTGATATTTCAAGTGAGGATGTATGTCCTTTATTCTATATGGAGCAGGAAACTGTAGAACATTTGCTGCTATTTAATTGTTGTTAACTTGTTATTCTCAGCATTACTGTAACCTTCAGTTTGGTTCTGTATTCAAGATCAGTCCAACATTCATGCTGGTTTAATGTACATCCTGGCTCAAACTTACTTGTCGAAACAAGTTTAGAAAGCAGGCTGTTGCAAGCTGTTTAGTTGTTTGGATCTACCATATATGGTGGCGGAGGAATAAGGTGGTCTTCGATGGTTACCTTCATCATCCAAGATAGGGTAGAGTGGAAGATTAGACAAGAGGTGAAAATCAGAATCAACTCTGTGTTGCCTAAGGCTGTAAAACAAGCTGTTGTAGCTTGGCTATCTGCTATCTTGTACGGAGTAATTGTTACTGCAATACCTCTAACGACCCGTTTGGTTGTTGGTAATAAATCATTGTAACGGTAATGAATTTATAGTGTAATTTTGTTAAGGAGAAACTTTATAATTCTCATGAAAAACAAATTTTCATTTCCATATTCAATTTTCATTCTCATTTTTTATTTCCATCCATTACCATTGGAGAGGGTGGTATTTGATGGGAATAGATATTTGTGAAAAAAATTAGATAAATTGGAGCCAATGTAACACCACCACGAGAATGGATTATGATTTCCCTTCCAAATTTAGTTATAAATTCATTCCCATTACCAAATGGGCCGTAAGGGCCTTTGCTTTGTAGTTGAGGTGGTTCATAAAATTACTTGCCTAAAATTAAATATTTTGGGATGAAAATAATTTCGATTTCATGCATGCTGTATAGAGGAGTTTGCATGCATCCATATGAAAAGCACAGAATAAGGAGAACATAGGTGACTTCGGGGTAATAGGGGAAGGAGAGAAAAGGATTTTCATATTCCTGCTCAAATAATTCGGAAAAGGAGATGGAATGATTTTAAATCCCTTGTGACTCTCAATTATGGGAAAGGAAAATGCAGATAATGGCAGTAATTCTGAATATATATAACAAGATCATCAAGAGATGAGTAGAATATCAAAACAAGGACCACGTATTGGTCAGATACTCAGATTATGTGAACAACATAATGCTTGAAATCAGAATGAAATAAATGCATTAACTTCTTCGACTTGCTCTCATTTTCTTTATTCCTTTTGACATCTGGGACAGGAAAAAACTAGTTGTGACAGAACCACAAAGCAGGTGGACATTTTTCTATATGCAGTATTAATCTATAAATTAGTCATTCATGACAAGTAATTTACTAATTTTTATTTTTACCTCGTTCTTCTAGCAGTCTTTCCTCCTCATCAGCACGCCTTCTCAGTACATTGAGCAGTGACCCAAAATATAAAGCAAATACTGTACAAGTAATTGTGATGACATTGTAAGGCATGCTGAAGTCTGGAGTAGTCAATGGCACGAGCAACACTTCAGTATAAGCCACAGCAGGACTACTTTTCTGAATTAAGAGGGAACCATCAGATAAACAAACCAAAATATAATTGGTTAGTTAAAACGGAATAGGAGAAAATGAGAAACCAAAAACCCAAAAAAGGACATCAAAGTGAGAATGAAGTAATAGAATTCCAGACTACCTGCAATTTTGATAACAAAGGGGATACACTTGAATCTTCAGCAAAACTTAGACTTGAATGGAAATCGGGAAAGCTAATTAGAGCCGAAGGAATGTCGAAACCTTGATTGGCATCAGGTGGGTATTCATCTATGTGCAGGAATCCCTGAAAGCACAGAACAACATCATGAAAGACATAGTCGCAAACTTTAAAATCATATCAATGAAAAACTCAGATGTCTAGCAAACCAATAATGCACATGCCCATGCAATATGAAAGAATATATGATTATGATATGCCATCAGCCCATCATAATTGGTGAATTCTGCTGCTTATTGATTTTTTCACAAGCTGTATACTGCTATCACTTGAAAAGAATTGAAGATGAATTCTTCAGTGCTTCTGAAATAATCTATGAAGAACCAACTCATCAAGAGGAAGCAGATGCAGATGCAGTTCAAATATTTTAAACAATATAGACTGCGTTTAAATGAAGTTCAATCAGGAGTCAAGACTCTCATAAAATGCTAACTTCAAGGACCAAAGTTCAGAAGTCACGATAACTTCTTTTTATACATCAACAGGTAGTGATTGCAAATAATTATAAGATCTATGCATTTGGCCAACCGTACAGAAAAACGCATCCAAGTGACAAAGGCATTGGCACTTTCCATTGAAACCCCCCCCCCTCTTCCCCGAGATAATGTAACTGTAGATGCAGAAGCAACTCATGGCTAAATGTCATAAAGAGAGATACATGTACAAGATGAGTGTATTCCTTTTAAGATTCCATGCATTTCACTATTCATTAATATTTGACGAGGGTAACCTATGTGAACTATATGAGGCATACCTTATCAAAGTCCAGAGAAAGAGCAGCTGACTTCATACTGCAGGGTAATGTCAAGGCAAGCTCCAATACTCCAGGGGAAACCTTGTCCTCAGACGGGGAAACTCGCATCTTCCTGGTCACGTTGGCAGCAGGTTGAACTTGACCATCAATGTAAATCCGTAATGTATGATAATACACCTTAATGTACCAAGGGACAACTTGAAAAACATTGATGTGCAAGCTGCAACTCTCTTCAGAAACACCGGCACTCACCATACCCCGGAGGTCATCAACAGATCTCAAAGCGATAACGATAGCACCCCTTTCATTCCCACTTCCCATCAAGAATCTGTTAGCAAGTAATGGTGCTTGAGAACATGTCCAAACCACAGGAAGTTTCCAAGTTAGTGCTAAATCAAATGGCTTAACATCGACAAATTTGTCGATAACAAACATATATAGAATAGATGACTCCTGATCTTTTAAGTTATCAACTTCTCTAATCACCTTCTCAGGGGTAGAAGACAATTCAAACACTGGATTACTGATGAAGCTTTCAGCAGTTGCAAAATCAGGAACATATCCATTATTTTTCAGTTTAGAGACTAAGCCTCGCTCAAGTTGAAGGTACAAGTGGCTGGATTTTGCAAGGACACATTTTTTGTTGATTTTCCTTCCAAATACAGAGCCTAAGGACCAACTTGGTTGCATTCCAGAGCCATCAGTGTAGCTCTTCGCCCATCTTTGAGTCGCATGCTGGAGAACAACAGTAAGAGTTTGTTCAAGTTCAATTTTCGAACCAATGCTATCAGAAGCAAAGCCATTGAAAACCAAGTGCAGCCTCTGTGAGTGGTAAAATCCACGATAGATAGATGGCCTATCCATTAGCTCAGCAAGCCCAGCCTTATCTCGACAAGGAAGTAACTTTAGCCATGGAGTCAAGTTCTCCGTGCAAACGGCTTCGCGAGGCAATGAACCATACCGCAAATTGCCTGAAGATGCCCGAAATCCCCAGTCAGGCACAGAATAAGTAGTTGAAGACTCAAGGAAGTTGATAGAAGCACAAAATAGACCCGAAAGAGTGTGAGTTAAATTTTTCCATAAAGCATCAACCTGAGATGGTGGTGCATCAAAAACTGCCCATAGTTCAACTCCGGGAGGCTTTGCATTGCTACTTGGAATAGGATCAAATCCACCCCAACGTTCATAATTCCAACGACCCTGAGTGAAAGATAGTTCCATTTCCTTGATATGAAATTTATGGACCTGATCAAAGTAACACAATTAAAACAGATCAAAGAGATAACATTCCTATTTCAAAGATGATTTATGTTTGGGATTAATAACTAAGAACTCATGACACATCAGGACTATTTACCTCGGTTCAAATGCATGACAACTGAGAGTATATCACTAGTACCCCTAGTAAAATTATCTCAAGGGCACATAATATAATCAAAATGTTCTACGGATTAGGTAATATCAATACCATAGTTCAGTCAAAACATTTTAAGATACCCAACATCTCCGGACTATTGTTATACATATAAACTTTGAAACATACCACAAATCCACAATAGTCACCCAGTGCTCCTTCCAAGAGAAAACAAAGAATCTGCATTCTGCAGTATGTCTTGAATTTTAATTGTCCTATTCATGAACCATATTCAATTGCGAGCCAAGTCAATTGCCCTATTCATGAACATCATTTAAACTTGGGTATCCCTCGGATATAGTGTATGTTGTTTGATACATTTCAATATGAAATTTAACAATATCTACTTTGTAATTTTTATAATATTCACTCATGTACAAGTTATAAATGAACAAAAATGTGTCTAGGCAAGTGTGAAAAGTAAAACGCTGCAACTAAAAAATGGAGGTAGTACTTGATATGTCAGCATACAAGTACCGACGTACCGTGGTGTATAGGATGTATTGACTTCAATGCCCAAGGGAAAACATCCAGAGAGTTTATAACTTTTGAAAGCAGAAAATTCATTATCAACAACCCTAATCCTGGGTTCTTTCATATAATTATTATGGTCAATTCTTTCATTTTGATAGGTTTTGTCATTCCATGGATTTTATCTATTTGCACAAATACCTCGACAATTCCCACTCGTTAATATATAGAGTCCAATAAGCATATCTTGAGTTGTTACGGAAATGGGATCGCCAATAGCTGGGGACAAAAGATTCATATGAGAAAACCTAAGTAGATGGGCCTCTAACTGAGCCTCGAAAGATAAAGGTACATGAACAGCCATTTACCCCATCAAAGTCTGCATTAAATCCTTTACAAACTAATGGATGTAAACAAATAGCACGCCCTTCCACTAAAATAGGTTGGAAGGCCTGTATACTTAATCTATGCAGAGTAGGCGCTCTATTTTATGACAATCCTCATAGAAAGGATAAGACTCATAAGAGATTCAATTCTCTTCGAACAAGACAATTACGCATTTCTGCAACATAATGTTTAGTAATAAGGCTTTGATATTGTTGTAAACAATCTTTTGCATAAGGTTTCATGTATGAGCTAATTGTAGTGAACTAATCTAAGGATTCGCCATAATCAGCTGAAAAAATGCATAGAATTCCTCTAATGGATAAGTTTCTATTTCGATTCACCAACTCAGAATGCCAGTAAATCAAACTATCAGCAATTCAGCATTCAATAGGCCAGTAGCGAATATCATTCCAAAACAGCAATTGCAAGTATGCAACTAAATGACACATAACACATCAAATATTGCCTTGTACCATCATCGCAGTTTCAATCAATAAAATTCAACCATTTTTACTAAACCACAATAAAAAAAAGAGAGTAAATGAGCTACATCTGTAATTAATACCCTAAGCACCTTGAAAAATCAGAAGAAAACTAAATCCAAAAGCAGGGGAAAAAAAGGCAAAGAAGGGAGAAGTAGCATACAAGTCGATATATAGCTTTAGGAAAGAGATGGGGATGATACCCGCCATCGAAGGAGGTGAAATTAGCTTTGGAATCGAAGTGAAAATGGGCTAGAACTTTACGATCTGGCAAAGGTTTCAGAAGTAATTCTTCGTTGAACTCCTCTTTTTGTGGTTGTTCTTCAATGGCGGCGAATAGTAAGGTCGGCAAGATGACGCAACACAGTATAAAGAAGAGGGTAACCGATCTTGAGTGAAACGAAGAATCCATTGATGAAGGTGATATTGAGATTGACGAGCAACACAGGCGACTCAGAACTCAGGCTATTATGGTGCATCAGAAGAAACCATTGATGGAATTCGATAGAGCTGCAGTCAAACGCAGGAAGAAGAGAGAGTGTGAGCAGAGGAAGAAGACGACGATGAATCCATCTGAGTTTGGTTTTTACTGCGATGATGCCGTCAAAGCAGCGTAGAAATATCAATTTGGCAATTTGATCGGGAAAAAAAATATACTCCTAAGTAAATTTTTTGTGTTTTTTTTTTTATCGTAATTTGTCATCTAGTGGGAAATATAATCATGTGGATATTCGTCTCAACTTGTAGATTTTTTATTATTTATTGATTATAATTTTAAAAAATATATAATTAGATATGTTAATCTTCAAAGTTTTGTCTCGGCATATATGAAAAATCCTTTGTTGCAAGAATTCGATAAAATGTATATATCTGCTCTGAATAATCCAAACTTTCAGTTTTCGATAATGAATAATCCAACCTTTGATTATAAAATCTAAATAGTTAACTTTTACCTGCAACAATAGGTCACTTACTCAAGAATTGTGATTTTGATATTTTATACTAAAAAAAAATTTTCGAAACCCTTCAAACTTGGTGAATTTCACACATCAAATTCATCAATATTTATATCTTATTCTTCACAATTTCGTCGGGGCTTTCGTTTCTTCATATTCAAATTGCAGATTCATGTCCTCAATTGTTGTTTTCATTTTGGAATTCAAAGATCAACTGTTGGAATATTTGCTAATAATCTAAAGGTTGGAATATTTGTTAATAATTAAAGGTTGGATTATTCATTATCAAAAGTAATGGTTAAAAAAAATTAAAAATTGAAGAAAATTTTGTAAAAAATACTTTACGTATGAGTGATCTGATCTCCTTTTCACCTCTAGTAAAAAAAATGAAAAATAGTTATTTTTATGAGTCACGTGCAAGTCACATGCTAGTCACTGCTGGAATCCAGCAACAAGGTGGTGGTCAAAAACTAAACTATCGATAAAAGATACTGATACGTAAAGTAATCCATTCTTCATTTTCACCTCCTTCAAGTTTTAACACAATTAAAAAATATTATTTTTTTTTTTTTGTAAATGTTGTTGTATTACATTGACATAGAAAATTAATTAAATCCTAGGATCGAAGTGCAATTTCCTTAATCCTGTCAACCAAACACTTCAATTAAGCAAATTCGTAGAAATTTAGCAAGAGAAGGTAATTCCCATAAAATGAAACTTCCTACTGCTATATTTGAATTCATGTATTTTCATTTGAAATAATAGATTTGGACCAAATTATAAGTTTGGCAAATAAAAAAATTTAGAATTGGATTTGGCCAAATTCCAAACCCAAATTCTTAATAGGTAAAAGATGTATAATTCAATTAATTGACAAAACCATATTATTTCAATTTCTACAAACTTTCCAAACAAAGAATTCATATTTAAATCATTACAATTTCAATTTCAGAATCTGAATTCACCAATATAAAATGATTTCCATATATCCAAACGATACATGCTGGCCTACATGGAGTTAATTAATTCGTGTGTAAATCAGACGAGTCCTTAATTATATAATAATTTTTTTTTTGGAGAAAATGTAGACAGTTGTAAAATCAAAATCTCTTCCTCTCGAAGAGATAACTTGACTTATCTAAGGCTAAGGAATAAGAGAACTTAGTGTCCAAGAAGGGATCAATATCGATGTCCGTAGGGGTCCAATGTCCCAGGGACGCAATATAATCTGCAGTGTGGTAACTATATAATTATTGTTGGGAGCACTCAGGAGGAGGAACAGGATACCTAGAAGTGTCAGTACAATAGTCATAAGTAACATAATTATGCTTAACAATTTGGTAAGCTTTGGATTCAGTAGGGTTTAAGTCCCAATATCTCTTATGGTTCCACCAATAATCACCAGAATTGCAAGATGGCTCATTATTATTATTATTATTATTATTATTATTATTATTATTATTATTATTATTATTATTATTATTATTATTATTATTAATAATTGGACATCCATCAATGTTGAAGCCTTCAAAAGATGCAATAAAAGGGGCATTACTCCATATAATCTTGGTTTGCCCTCCATCTGTTGCCCAACCACTTCCATCCCATATACTTGCTTCTACCTTCATTGCTTTTGTTGGATATTTCACTCCAATATTCACATTGTTTCTGAAATACCTTATTGGTATATTATCTACAAAAAAACTTTATAACAAGTCAAAATTAGTTACTCACTCCGTAACATATTAACTGCAGCGATTTGAAAAATGTCAAATCGTTGCAGTTAATCTGTTACTGAGGGCAGAGTACATGCTATATGTCTATATGTCAACTTCACTTCAAGTAATGAATCATGAATAATTAGACAAAATTTGTAAGAAATAACCCATTATAAACAAATTTTTTAGTTGCAAGAAAAAAACAAAACCCCATTAATTAATTATTTTTTGGCATTTAACAATCAACCTTCCTTTAATCTATCATTTTTTATTTTTTTTTGCAATATTAAGTCTTTTGGATAGTAAACTTCGATCATTAGAATTGGTCAAGGCATTGAACACCTTTAACTGTGAGGATTGCATATAGAAAACGATTGTATAAAAAAATTGAGGTTTGACATCATAAAAAAGTGCTTAAGGCGGTTAAAAATGTATAAAAAATATGAAATTAAACGATTGTTTCTCACAAAAAAGTACATATAAAAAATTGTTTGTTGCAAATTTTCCTCTTTTTTTTTTGAAAATTTTCCTTTGGCACTTTTTTTAAAAAAGAGGAAGCTATTAGATATGATGCAAGTAAAATTCAAAGAGTATGATGCAAGTAAAAACTAAGAGGAATAAATCTAGACACATGTGTGAGTTCGAATTCTCTGCCCCACAATTAACGTACCACTTATTTACCAGTTATTTTCATCGGTTGATAAAATCATAACTTTAAACTTTAAATTGAAAACGAACGAGTCATTCATAGTATTAAATTCTATCAATCAATGAAAATAATTGGTAGATGAGCGTTATATCGACTATATATATTATGGAATTGAGGATCTGGACTTCATATTGATCTATATTATAGAAGAAATTAGCTTACACAATGTGTTTTGGATTCCAAAGGATCTTATAAGTGTGAAAATCAGTTGTGGGATCAAACCAAAGATGAATTCGATGTTCTCTCCCACCATCTCCATCTGCAAATACATTAGTTTGCACTGTGTAGGGTTTCCCTGGTCTATTTCCCAAGAACTCAAAATCTAGTTCATCATGATCATTACCATTTGAAGTCAACTGCACATTAATAAAATTATATATTAAAAAAAAAGATATTAATAATTTAATTACATTAAGATGAAGAAAAAAAAGATTTCACATAATTATATATGATTAGAGTATATAACATATTCATGGGCTGGCTGGCCTCAACCAAAAGCTTAAGCTGATGGTTGGCTCTGATACCATGTTAAAGGATCATCTCAACAAAAAATTTAAGCTAATAGTTGAGGTCTAGAAATATGTTATATATACTCTGTCATAAATACTATGGAGTCTCGTTGAATTCACCCCAACATTAAATTTTGGGTTTTTCTCATTTATACCCATTAGGTATTGGGATTTCCCAGCTGTAGCCATGAATTTTGAAAAATTTCTGTTATACCCATGACGTTTTTAAAAAAAATTTAACGGTAGCCAACAAACATAATAATAACTAACATGATTAAGTCGTTAACAACAAATTAACATTAATTTTCACCACCACAACTCCCAAATCAATCTAACAAAAGTTCACCCCAACATTAAATTAATGTTTTTTTTGCTACAGTTAAATTTTTTTGCAAACCTCATGGGTATAACAGAGAATTTTCAAAATTCGTGACTACAGGTGGGAAATCCCAATACTTCATGGTTATAACTGAGAAAAACCCTTAAATTTTTATCTTGCTAAACGCAAATTAAAAGGTAATTAAGTATATTATAGATATATATAGTGTAAAATACAAAGAGACATAAAAGATATAGTAGAGTATAGAGTACATAGTAGGCAATAACAACTCCTCCTGAGTCATTTGCAGGCAATTTTATTCTCATGGTAAAAAATCCTGATCCATAGCTCTGCTTTGATTCGAATCCAGCACCTGCATATTTAATAATTATGAGCAATTAATTTATATAACTCAAATTATCACAACATAATTAACTTATTTATTATTACCTATAGATAATATAAATGCCAATTACCTCATATATATATTAAAATTATAATTATAATGGACTTTATTACATAATTTCTCTCATAATATATTGAAATAGTAGATTTGAAAGCTTAATCAAACATTATTATTTATATAACATTATCATTTAGGAAAATTTAGTTGGTGCAACTTTAGGAGTGTTACCCGTACCAATGCATATGATCGATTGATCGACTATATATATACTAGTTTTCTATGCACGCTTTGCGTGCGATGATATTTTAAATACATATATTAATCTGTTTAAACAAAATAAAATATAATAAAGTTTATTTGCTTGAAAAATTGAAAAATCTGTCAAATTCACACTCATTCATATAATCAGAAACAAACTTTTTTCCTATCATTTGGTCATCCCACGACAATGAACATAAGAAAATGCTTAATTTATTTTGTCATATTCTATTAGCTATCAAATTTTTACGATAATCAAAATGTAAAATTTTTATTTGATGAAATATATCAATATGGATGTCTATTTATAGAGAATTTTAAAATATGAATTTTGGTATTTTTGTTTTATTTTTTTTAATTTTATATTTTGTACTATTTTCATTTAAAAAAAATACAAAAAAATGTAATAACTTTCCTTAATAATTATGAGTGATAGAAATTGAGATTTTAGAAAGTTTTGAGGGTAATATGGACTTTTTGAGGGGGGACACCATGGCTCCCCCCTTGGCTTATATAATAGAGATATATTGTCGTCACTAAATACCCCAAAAAATTAAATCAAGTTTTTTTCTTCAAGCTTTGTGATAGTGTGGACTGAATTTAAGCTTTAAAAACATATTTTTTTTAATTAAAGGCTAGCATAAAATAATTTTGCTATATGTTGGCCCTGTTTAGTAATCGGTTGCTGGCTTTTGGCCCTGTTTGGGAGTTAGCTGATAACTGTTAGAGGTTAGCTGATTGAGTTAGCTGATTTGACTAGCTGATTGTGATAGGTGATTTGACTAACTGATTGCATTAGCTGTTTGTGTAAAAGTGTTTGGTAAATAATGATTAGCTCTTAAATGTTTCAAAATAAAAAGAACCAAAAAGCTGTAAGCTCTCCAAAAAAGCTCCTTAGATGAGCTTTTTGAAAAAGAGCATTTTCATCCCAAAACTCTCTTCCAAACCTCTAACTTCCAAATACCAAAAGTAGCTGTTGAATGTGTCAAACCTCCCTTTCCTCTCAAACCTCTCTTTTTCGCTCAAACATCTAACTCCCAAACACCCCCTTTGGCTGGTTTAATTGGCTTGTTTGACTGGCTGGAAATATTGGCTGTATGTATTGACTTTTTCAGTTGGTTGTTTAAGCTAGTTGTTTGGAATAGTGTTTGGTAAAATTAATTGTGTTTGTTGGCTGTTTATTATAGAGTTTGTGGGTCAACAAGCCAAAAACCAACCAAAAAAACTGCTCCATGCAGCCTTTTCATTTTAGCTTAAAAGTCAGCTTTTCAGCCAACTAAAAACACAATAACCAAACATATTTTTTGTCTGTTTGACCATATTGAAAACCCAAAAGCCAGAAGCCAGCCAAAAAACCAATTTCCAAACAGAGCCATATATATATATATATAATGCTATATATAATTGGAGAAGAGAATCAACCAGATGATTCATCCAAGTACATCTGAACTTCAGTTCCACGATTCTCAACATGAGTATATCCCCAAATAACACCATAATTCTCATCAAATATAGGCTCATTACTACCAATGGAAGTACATATTATTCCACCAATAGTGATAATAAGCATAGCCAACACTAGTTTACTTTTCTTAAAATCAACATCCATTGAACTATAATATATATAACAATAATTAATCACTAGACATAAAAGATTAACATATGTGAAAATCAAAATTAAAGGGATTTTTTTTTCTTTTATGTGATAAATTCATTTAATTTGTTGGTGACAATTGTATATATATATATGAAAAAAATTTCATGTTAAATGGATGATGTCACCTTGAATTGAAGCAAGAAGATTGTGAGCCTTGATTTGAGGCTATCTAGGGCTTCTTTCAATATCCTACACGTAAAAACAAGTTCATCTCCCATGCTTCTTTTTTCCCATACCAATAGTTGCCTCATATTACCCTAATAAGTAGGTTGGTTTATAACTAAATTGTATAAAGTTTGTTGTTTTTCTTCTATACATACATGTTTGAATTTTATGTGATGGAAACTTTACACTTATTTGCATAAAAACATAAAAGAAGACATGCTTAAAAGTCATCCTAAATTGTATGTGGTAATGTATTGTATAGTCAATTTATGTTGTTTTGGTGTGTTTTGATCAGTTGTGTATCTAGAAATAATATATAGTGGGGTCAAAAATTATTTTATAAATCTTTGGTAAAGTGAAAAAAATTTAAGGGAATTTTTTTAGAACACCCTCAATCCGCCACTGGTTTCGGTTACGAACAATGTAGGCTAAATTAAGAATTTTGTATTTTCGTGGGATGACTAAATGTGTTTGGGTCTAATTGTGGGTACGGTGATTGGGCCTGATGATTATCTGCATAATGAATACACATATAGCGGCTTAGGGTTATCTGAGAAAACACCCATTTATTCGATGCCTAAGTTGAAAGTTTTATAATATGATCAATATAATTATATAAGAGCATTAATTGTTTGAGGATTTAGAATTGAATACTTGTTAATGAATGTAGCTGGCGTGTATTTATCGCAAATACACTTGAGACAAATGACAAAATATGGCCTTGGGCCTTTGGTTTATCACGTGTGGGGTATTCCAATATTCTTAGCCAAGTGGGCCTTTGGGTCTGGCCTGGCTTGGTCTTGTAGGATATTAGGTGGATTGTAGCATTTTGTGGTTATTTAGGCTCAAATAAGTTATTGGACCATTTATGATAACCAAATATGGTCTACTCCCTCCTTTTTTAAAAAAATAAAAAAAGGTAACACATTGACTTCGGCCCTATTCATCCAACTCACTTTGACCGTTAATATATTGTTATTTATACATGAAGAAAACATAATCATGTGAGATCTTGTTGTACAATACACTTTTCAAATATATAAATTTTAGAGTTTTTTGTCTAAAACTACCTTACTTACACCACTTTTTGCAAAAAACTACCTTACTTACAAAAGCTTGTCCAAAACTACCTTACTTAGCAAATTTCTGGTTGACCACTACCTTATTCACTATTTCGGCGTTGACTTTGTCTTTGCTGGCTAATCTGGTCGTTTTTTGCAAATTCCAACCTCAAATTTGACCCTTTAGGGCAAAAATGACCCACCAAAACCTTGATAGGGATAATTTTTTGTGGCTCGCAAACCAATGAACGCATATTGAGACAAATTTTGTAATGCGAATAGAAGCTTATGCGACCATTTTTTGTAGATTCCGACCTCATATTTAACCCTTCTAGGGCAAAAATGACCCCCAAAACATTGATTGGGCTAATTATTTTCGAGAATAAAGCAAAGTCAACGCTGGAACAACGAACAAGGTAGTGGTCAACAAGGAATTGGCTAATAAAGGTAGTTTTGGACAAGCTTTTGTAAGTAAGGTAGTTTTTTACAAAAAGTGGTGTAAGTAAGGTAGATTTCGACAAAAAACTCTAAATTTTATAATTTTTACACGTATATATTTAGAGATATTATCGGTCTTAGACACTCAGTTGTGTCTCAACAAGTGATTACATTAACTCTTAAAAACAAAGGAGGGTGTATATTGGAGCAAAAGGTCAAATTATTAGTACCAAGATTTGATGTTTTAAGCTTGGTGTTTTTTTTTTTTTTTTTTTTACTTATTAGGTTGCATCACTGCATGGGGCTTGGCATGGGAATAAATTGATAGTCAAGTTGCGACAAAAAGTTTCATATCTTACATACAATCAATGGATCATATCATGTCTTTGTTAACATATAACATTTGATTAGGATTTTCCAATCAAATCATTGTTTTAACATTTATGTAACATTTGATCTGAACATCTGTAAGTACAAATTTCTAGTGGTTCAAAATTATAACTGAAGATTTTTTTTATTTTAAATTAAGTGCAAATATAGTAGGCGATAGATGAACGTTTACAAATTCTTTGATAAGACTTCATATAAGACCTTTTTTTTTTAAAGAAAAGGGGTAGATTAATTAGCAATGAAAAGTTCATATCACAAGCATCAATCGCAACTGCATCAGCAATGCAGTCCGGACCCCCATCAATCCATAGTCGATCCCCTAACTCAATACTCAATAGGACTACTCAATTTAGCTAGGAGGTGAGCTACAACATTACTTCCTTTTTACATGCATGACTCCAACAAATAAAGTCAAACAAATTAGAATAAGCTGCTAAAATATCCTTAAGCACAAGAGAAAAAGAATTGATGGAAGACCTGACTCCTTGAAGATGGTGGATGACATCGAAACAATCACTTTCAAACACAACCTTATCATAGCCACAGTTGAGAGCCACTCGGATTGCAAAGAGAATTGCCTTGGCCTCCGCCACTTTCACGTCCCATTGAGCTCGGGTCGATCTGTTGAATCGTTGTTGCCAAAACATCCCCTTGATCATCTCTAATCACCACGCCTAACCCAACAATTCCGTCCCCAACAAAGCTCGTGTCACAATTTACCTTGACAACACCAGCTAGAGGTGGTTGCCACGAAGTCGTGCAATCAGGTGTTGTAGGAGCCCATAAGACCATGTTTCGCCAAAGAAAAGTTAAAGAAAAAATTGCTAATTAAGTTATATATGTATAAAATTCGCTGATAATTTTTATATATTTCGAATAATTTTTATTGGCTTTTTTTAATAACTTTTTTCTTGGTAAGACATGATCTCACATTGACTCTCACCAGAGACATGCATGTTGATGAATGTTTAGGTTGTTCATCATAAGTAACCTTAGCTTTATTCCTTAGAGAGTTAGAGATACATTATCCGCAAATACCCCGTATTATTGTTCTTTTTAAACACCATTTAATATTTATGTTATTATTTAAATTTATAAAAATGAATAAGGAGATGATTCTAATTATTTTAATAATAGTACTCGTATATAACGCATCCTACATCTTACATGGGGTAGAATTAGGAAATTAAACTTGATCAATACCTTGGGTCTAAAGTAGGAGTATTATTTTTGTCTTTGAACACAAAGATTGGAATTATTTTATAAAAAAAAAAAAATTATGCAATACAATTTTTTTTTTTAAAATATGAAAATATCTAATTACTTTTCTTTTGAAAGAAGAAAATATCTAATCATTTACTTATTATTAAAATAGTAACCTGAGTTGACATATGTTAGCTTTACATTAAATATTATTCTTGCCAAAATTTAAAAAGATTAACAAAAATTTTGTTAGTTTTGAAATTAGTTAATATATTTCTTTAAAATTTGAATAAATCATTCAAGCATATCGTATAAAAAAAATTATACAACAAATAAATATTTACTTAGGATTGATATACCGAGCTGGCTCGGACCAAAAACTAGTTCTAAATAATTATAGAATTTTTAATGCGGAAAAGACACGCACAAACGAACTAATTCATGAGCAATTCTCAGTTCCTAACAATTAGGTATCTAACAAGGATATAACATGACATTTTAACGTAATTTAGAGCAACTTAAAGGGAAGAAGTTCATGCACCAACAAAATAAGGAGTGTTTTGGAAATAAATGTCATGTTATATACGGAGTAATTGTTGAATACCTACTAACTCCGTATCGTAATACCTGCAATTTTTTTCATTTTATGCTGTAATATAATACTTGCAACAAATATTTTTTTACTATATTTAGTAAAAAAAATCACTCATGTGTAGCTTTATTTTTATTTATTTTTTTACTTTACTTTTATTGTGAACCCAATTAATTATTTATTTTCATTCTATTTTTCACTTTAAATTCATTTTTTACCTAGACGTCCATATCACACATACTTATGTAGCGAGTATTGCAATACAGAGATAGTAATTGTTAGGAACTACGAATTTCCCTTAATTCAATATTCATTTTAGCACAATATTCACAAGACCATTATTAATTAAAAAAAAAAAGCGGGAGAGCCAAATCCCGGGTCTTTTTTTCCTAGTTGCATTTTAATGGAAGAAAATCCGTTGACATAGTTCTCTTTTTTCTCATTGTTGAAATTTTCTTGCTACCCATTTCCCGAATTTGGGTCTCTTTATGGAAATTTTCAATACACACAATTTTTTTTCAATTGTTGTTCCACAAATCATAATTTCATCTGATCAATTGCAATTCAGGGTTCAATACAATCAATATCCCAGGTAATTTTTTTAATTTCCTCAAATAAGATTATATTGATCTCTTAATTTGTTAATTTTACCTGTGATTGCTGACTTTAATTTAATTTAAATTTCTTGATTTAAATTTTTTCTTTTATGGGTTTTTTACAGAAGGTGAGAGAATGGAGTATGACGTTAGCGATCTGTACCCCTTGACAAGTTTGCAAATCGGGTGAGATTATATATCTTTATCATCAGCATCATTTTTGTTTTTTTGGGTTAGAATTATTGTACTACATTTGGAATTACGGTTAATTATTGGGTTCTTAATTTGTTAAATGCTATTGGTGATACTAAATTAATTGAATTAATTTTATGTTATGTGTTGTTTTGATTAGATTGTTTGAAAATTCGAGCAGGGAAGATGCTTGAGCAACCTTGAGGGCCGCCAACTCTCATTAGAGAAAAAAATGATTAAAATTCATGTTTTTAATATAATTATGACCAATTAAAATTCAAATTTAGGAGGGTTGGTAACGTTAGGGTTGCTCAATCACTCCCCTTCACGCAACCGTGCAACACCAATGTTACATGTAATTCTGGTGTAACCTTCATTATATATGGAATAATATATTTTATATTTTGCTCATTTAATATTCATTTTGCCCATTTAATATGCAATTTTAAAAAAGAGCAACAAAAAAAAAAAAAAAAAAACTAAATGAGCAATCTCAAACAATTTCATAATCAAAACTACATATTAAATTAGCTAAATATAAACTTGGGTGTAAGTAGCTCTACGAGCACCTGAGTGCGTAGTATAGGAGCTCGTTGTTTAGCTATTGCCTAGAAGATGGTTTGAAGGTATTCCCTCCATCCTATCCTATTTCGTAAAAAATGACATGAATAACTCTGGCTCTCAGTATTTCTTGATCTATCCATTTTAGATCTATTATATGTGAGAGACACAATATTAGTTTGGGTTATCTTGAGAAAGTATTGACCAAGCTTAGTATTATACTATTAGTAAGTCTTTGGTGAGACTAGGTCTTTCGAAAAAAAGTTATGAAAAAATCTGTAAAAGTTATTAACTTTAATAAAAAAAGTTATCAATTTATAATTTTTTTTTAATAAATATATAACTATTTATATGTTTTTATGTAACTTTTGCAAGTTTTTTTATTAACTTTTTTTAGTGAGACTTGGTCTTACGCTGAGACTGTCTCACCAAAGAATTTGTGTTATACTAGAAGTCTAGTATGAACAAAGTGGGATTTATTTTGAGTAGATGGTTGAGAATTGAATTAACATGCACTAATTTTACTTGTATACTATTACTAGCTAGAAGGATGACAAATTATTTTGAGTAGTTTAGAAGATGCACTCAAAATATGATACTAAAACAATATCACATGGACTTTTTCCTTGTCTTTGACAGGGATGTACAATCTTATCTTTCACAAGCATACCTGTTTTTTGCAACCTACAGCCATAAGTTCTTGATCTTGGTCGATAATCATTCGTGGCGTATGAATAATAATCACTCAAAATCAACCCATCTAAGGGAGCTCTTTGCCACAAAGGTCACTCCCTTCCTGAAGAAGAAGAGTTGTTTCATTTTCTGATTCTTTTTGGCTTAATTAAGGGCTATGCTTGATGTATATTGCTCATTGTGGTTTTTGTCTTAACACAGTACAGAACATCACCCTTCAAAAACTCTAGAGCTTTGCTAAGGCGTCTTAGCGCACGGTTCAATGATAACTCAATTTCTTCAGATGACGAGCGAAAGAAATTGTATAAGTGGGTGTCTGTTGTCAATTCTCAGAGGTGGAGAGCAACAACATTCTTCTCTTTGGTGGACTTACATGTAGCGTTACATGGGTTCATAGTCTTTGAAGTTTATTGGAATGATATACGTGGTATCAACTATTTCAGCGAACTTCAGGTACCTGATTAGCCTGACTGTTTTTCCCATAATGTCTAGGCCTTCTGTTCTTAGGCTAAAACTGTCATTAACAATAACTGTTCTGTAAACCTTTATTCCAACCACCATTTTGTTGTCACTGTAGTTTTCTAGTTTTTGGTTTTTTGTTTTTCAAAGTCATGATATTAGTCCTATAATGATATGGAAAATGAAAACTAACAACTAAAAAGCGAAAACCACTTTTAGGGGTTCGTTTTGTATCGTTGTGGTTTTCTGTTTTCTGTTTTTTGGTTTTTTGTTTTTCAAAACTATATAATATATATCATGTTTTGGATCAAAAATTGGTTAATCTTATTACAATTATAATTTTTTTGAAAACTGACAACATAAAAGTGGGAACACCTTTTTCTTGTTTCCTGTTTTTGGTTTTTAGTTTTTAAAAAAATAGAATACTGAAAGCAAAAAATGATACCGAACAAGCCCTAAACTAGTTAAATTGCACTGTTACTTGTAGACAGATGTATCAATGGCTTTTGAAGTGAAATCAATGAGGAAATGGGATTTCCACAGCATTCACCAAGCTTCTAGTTGTATCCAAACATGGTTCTCAGGGTCATCATCAGAGAGTGAATCTCTATGGAAGTGTCTAATGTTCCTGGATGACAAAGTACCTTCACAATCTCCCCGAAAAGTAAGCGTATCATTTCAAGATTTGATCATAGAAAATGGAAGGCAAACCAAAAATTTGTCAAGTGATGAATTTTTTGATGTCAGAAATTGCAAGCATCATGCCAGTGATCCTTGTTGGAATCATCAACAAAACGAGCAAACGACATTAAGAAGGCAAAAGGACATGGATATTGAATCGGTGCATTATAAGGATACTCTACTGAAATTCTACTTTAATGACAGGAACCTTCCTTTTACATTCAAAAAAATCATTACCTCAGATCTAAAACTCCTTACCTTGCTTGAGACTGGCCTTCCTTCTTGGGTTATATTCCTTCAATCATATCCTCTATTCTGCAAAGTTTATCGACCTTGGATGCGGTCTCTAGTAAGAACGCTTTATGTATTAATCTCTCTTGTTACTTGTGTGATTGGATTTTATGATCTCTATAAGAATGTTCCAATGTTGAAAGCCACTGCATCTCACATTTGTGGGCCATTCTTCAGCTGGATAGAGAACTGGGATATGGTCTCTCGAGTTAGATATCTTGGAACAATGTTGTTCATTCAGAATTTTGAGAAAGCAATGCGATGGTCTCTCAAAATAGGCCGAGTCTTGAAATTGATATTGTTGCTACTAACAAAACCATTGATGGAACCCCTTCAAGATCTAGTTGAGTTCACTTCACCCGTATGGCTTCTTTTCTGTGAAGTAGGATCGGAATTATACAATGTGGTTTCATTTGCTGTGATGTCTTTGTTCAATCTAGTTGTTGATCTTTTTGAGATTCTATTCACTCCGTTCCAGCTTCTATACTCGTACATAATAACCATAGGTATGCTGTCATGCTTACATGCTCTAAGATTTTATAGTCATTCTTGCTAGCTGAGGCTGTTATTAATATTCCATTGTTTCTCCTGCACTTTCCCATGCATCAGCTCATGTCTTTGTTTTTGTTATGAGGGTTAAATTTTCAAATTCTTATTATTTGATCGAATTTCATGCCTTTTGGCACACGCATTATCCTATACACTCTTATCCCTCGAATTTTTTTTCTTATTTTCCATTCTGGAAGAGCATTTTTGTTGTTTAACATCTCTTTTATGCATAATTGGCTATCATTACTCTAACATGTTTTATGATTAATTGTTGATATTAAGAATTGGTTGGTTGGGTATGATCATGTTTTAGAAATTGGAAAAGATTCATATAACCCATATAAGATAGATGCTTCTCACTATGACACATTTGGGGTGCGTTTGCTTCAACTTATTTGAATTGACCTGATTAAACCTGACCTAACCTGATTAAACCTATTAAACCTGACTTGATTATAACTTATTAAACCTGACCTGTTCAAACCTGATAAGTTCCGACTTCTGAGACCTGATAAAAAAAAGGTTGAAGAGAACGCACCCTTGTTGGTTCTGCATAACATGGCTCACCAATTCACCAAAGCCTAGAAAAAGCTCTCTGGGTCACCATTTTTCCTTTTGGCAATCTAACAAACTTACATTCATGTGTCAATCTTGCTCATATTTCTTATTGCTTTTTCCCAAAAGAGGTAGTGCTCTTGAAATGACCCAACTTATATCATGTTTCTTCGACGGTTTTACTTCTCTGTTATGCAGTTTCATTCTTTAGCCCCGTCTTTTCTTCCTTGTGGGAGGTCTGTCGTGTTCCGCTCCAGATGTGTTCTCCGATGGCAAATCATGCAGCCTCTTTCTGTTGCAGCATATACAAGATTCTACAAGAAATGGTGGTCCTCATAATAAACAGAGCAACTGAGGTTGGCCATTTAGCTACACAATTATCTAAATCAAAGCCAACCACAACAGATGTTTCCATGTGGAGCTCCCTATGGAAAGAGCTTTTTTCAAAGGTATAATTCATCCTATGTGCTTCCTCCGTAACATATTAACTGTAACGATTTGGCATTTTTCTCTCTACTTTATGTCAAATCGTTGCAATTAATATGTTCCAGAGGGAGTACAAGTCTATTCTGATAAACTTCTTGTGTGGCCTGAAAATGACTCTTTTTGCAGGTGTTTCGCTCTCTCCGTAGTATTTCATATGGCTTAGTTGCGTTTTTGGATACATGCAACCGTCATAGACTTAGGTAAGTCCGTACCTTTCTCGAACCAATGCTTAATTCATAGCAGGAAAAAACTATAATCATGTAACAATGTCTTGTAGCCAAATCTGCTTTTTTCATGAAACAACTAGCAGATTCTCATTGCCTATCAATAATGTGTATTTGTGAATGAGCTCAGTTTTCAATTATCCAACCTTTCGATTTTTCTAAGCTCACCAATATCAAATAAGCTCCTTTGTTTTCCTTCTTTATTCTCATATTAATTGAATGCATCAAACTTGTTGAAAATGCAGCACTTCTAACCACCTCAGTGACTATATAAGGCGTGTGTCTGAACTATTATCATCAGGGTTCAAAGCCTCTCAGCGGGCACTTCAATCGTCGGGATTGGAAGGTTCTGAGCAAGCACTTCCAGAGGAAAGCTGTCAACAGGTAATTGCCTTGTGCATTTCAAGGAGCAACTTCATTTAGGTCTAGAAATTTATTATGTTATACACCCACACAAAAGATGTAATGTAAAGTGTTGCAGTTTATTACTCCGTATGTAATAATAAGGGTCCGTTTGGTAGGGAGTAAAACATTTTCAATGTAAAATGGTTTCCCATAAAAATCATTTTACAACGGAAAGCTCATTTTCAAAAGAGTTTTCTGTTGTTTGGTTGAATGGAAAATGATTTTCCATTTTAAGTGTTCGTGAGGAGAGAGAAGTTTATTGAGTTATGTGGTTGGTGAGGAGAGAGGAAATATATAGATAAGGAGAGAGTGTGTGTTGTGACTTGTGAGACCATCTTTATCAATGAGCCAAACAAAAAAGTTCATCCCATTTCTCATTCCTCCAACTCAATCTCTACAACCAATTTTTATTTTCACTTCTTAACAATAACCATCTAAAAAAGTTCATCCCATTTTTCTCTTCTATTTTTTTATACCCACCCCATCTTTTTCTCTCTCCTACCTTCTATTTCATACCCCACCCCATCATTTTATGTCTCCCACTTACTCCAATACATAATAATTTATTATTTTTCCAGCCATGTTCACACCTCAACCAAACTATAAGAACCAGTTGAATATTCAACCAAATGGACGAACGGTCATGGACGAACTTTTACCCGGACATTGTTAAAAGCCCAAAATAAAAGTTCATGCATCATGAACTTTATTTTGATTCATTGTTAAAGATGCTCTGAGGTCATGGGAATAGAGAATGAAAAACAGTTTTTCTATGATTTTGGGAGGAAAACGATTTCAACTATGGTGTAAAACCATTTTACACTCTAACTTTTTCATTTCAATTTCCAGTCCAACCAAACAGTGTAAAATGAGGGAAATTATTTTCAGGGAAAGTATTTTACGCCCTACCAAACGGACTCTAAGGGTGCGTTCTCTTCGACTTGTGAAACCTGATTTTATAAGACCTAATCTGACCTGTTCAGAGCTACTCAACACTGATAAGCCCTGATCATAGTTAAAATATGAACATATTAGAACTTATTAGCTTTGACCTGACCTAATCTGATCACTGAAATAAGTTAAAGAGAGCACACCCTAACAGTAAGCTCCAGAACTAAGGCACTTCATATTCTCATGCACACACAAACTCAACAAATGTAAAGGAATCTAATTCATGCTTGAAAAGCCAACATATGATATGTTATGCAACTATAATTAAAAGGCTGAAGCTCTGCTATCTTTTCTCTTGCAGCAAATTCCAGAAAAACACGGACACCTCGATTGAACAGCAGGCTGGCCAGTTGTTTCCTGTACCAATGTAAAAAAAAACTAACAAGCACTAACCCATGTTCCATATCACTTGTAATTCTCTGATTTAGTTTTTGTACTTGGATATATACTGGTTGTACTTGTTATTTGTTAGTGTCCTCTGATTTAATCTGTAAGTTATTTGAAGTTTATGATACTTTTTTTAAGTCAAATTCTTGTACAGAAGAATGCTAATATGCTTGAAAGTTGAAACTATTTTGTTTATCTTCTTATTGATCAGAAAGTATACGGAGTATAATGCATGCCTGCGGTCTGTTTGTAAGGCTCTGTTTGATTGGGTGTAAAAAAAAATTCAATTTTATGAAAAAATTATTTACAATGGAAAACACATTTGTAAAATAAGTTTTATTATTGTTTGGAAACATGTAATGGTGGAAAATTAGGAAAATGAAAGGAAAAATAAAAAGGTACTGGGGGGGTGTACAAAGGATGCAACAAAAACTGATGAAAATAGTTTTCCTTACATCTTTTAAGGAAAAATTATCGTTGTAAAAGAAAATTTTCTATTATATAAATTGTTTACTACCATTATTTGTGACAACCTGCTTTTTGATATAAAATTTTGAAATTTGATATTTATTTACTTTTTTATCTCTATTATATAAAGTTTAAGCTATAATTGCTAAATGGACCAATCACTAGGGGTAGCACAAATAGTGTGGTACACAATTATGAGTAAAGGACATAAATTGTGTCGGGAGGGCCCACATGCTAAGACCACGTACCAACGGCAAAGAGAAGTGTTGCGTCGGACGCGCGCCATTTAGGAGTATACCATCAAAGTAGGGGTGCTAATCGAGCTGAGCAGCTCGAACTCAACTCGAGTTGGCTCGTGCTTGCTCGAATTAGCTCGAAACTCGATAATTTTACAGGTTAATTAATAATTTTCTAAGTCAAATAATTGAAAACAAAAATTAACCTTAACACTTAATAGAATATATTAATAGACGTTAAGAATAAATAATTTACATAAAAACAAGCGAATATAATCAATAATTTTTTTTAAAAAAAATTGAAATTCATTAGGGCCAAAACATTAAACGAATAACTCATTCAACTCGACTCAAAATCTAATGAACACAAGTCGAGCAATCCACAGCTTGAGATCGACTCGCTCGATAAATAACCGCTACATCCAATTATATCCGCACGAATGGATTTCTAAATAAGGTGGTGTGTGTGTTTCTTATAAAAATATATCTGGCGACCTTATTTCCACGCTTCCTAAATTTTGATACGAAAGCTTTTGTATTTATTCGAATTAAACCCTAGGAGAGAGAAAGCGTTTTCGAAATTTGAATTACGCTATCAAGATGACTGGAGTTGCTGATAACGACGGAGGAGTTCCTTCTAATATGGAGGATAAGAAGCCTGCTGATCAATCCACTCATATTAACCTTAAGGTTAAGGGTCAGGTAGTTATTTCATTTGTTTGATTTTCTACTATTTTTTTCGAGTATTATCTTTTGATTATGTTAAGTTAATGATGTCTTATGTAGATGGTGAATTGTGTGAATTTAATTGCTGTTTTGGTTAATTTGAGTGAAGTTTGTGAATTTCGCTTTTTTCCGTAAAGCGAGAGAAGAAATTCGATTTCTATGTTTAAGATAAGATTTTTAGACAATTTATTTTATGAATGTTGACGAGGCTTGCAAAAGCGATAGCTTGGACGGACTTTAATTTAATGTACTTAGATCATTGAATATTTGAATTGATGAGTTGATGCTCGGTTGATTGTGTGAATTTAATTGCTGTTTTGGTTAACTTGAGTGAAGTGTGAATTTAGCTTTTTTTTACGTAAAACGAGAGAAGAAATTCGATTTCTAAGCAATTTTGTTGTATGACTATTGACAAGGCTTGCAAAAGCAACAGCTTGGACTGACTCTAATTTAATGTACTTAGATCATTGAATTGATGAATCGATGCTTGGATGATTGTGTGAATTTAATTGCTGTTTTGGTTAATTTGAGTGAAGTTTGTCAATTTCACTTTTTCCTGTAAAACGAGAGAAGGAATTCGATTTCTATGTTTAAGTTAAGATTTTTAGGCAATTTTGTTGTATAACTATTGACGAGGCTTGCAAAAGCGATAGTTTGGACTGACTCCAATTTAATGTACTTAGCTCTTTGATTTGCTGAGAAGAATTTTCTTTTCTAAATAAGAATTTGGGGTGAATGTTAATTACAGTCCGGGTTCTATTTAAGGAATTAAATGTAAATTACACTATCATATTGAACCATGTTTGATTTTGGGATCCATATTTTAATTGTTACCACTATTTAATGCTTATGGACAGTCGTATGTATCATTACCCTAAAATTTTATTTTGTGACCGGGATTCTGTTTTGTTGGTCATTGAAGGAAGGGAATGAGGTCTTCTTCAGGACCAAGCGTACAACAGCGTTGAAGAAGCTTATGAATGCTTATTGCGACCGACAATCCGTTTCCATGGAATCTATTGCTTTCTTGTTTGATGGTCGCCGTCTTCGTGAAAATCAGACTCCTGAAGAGGTGATTGCTTTTTCAAATATCTTCTACATTCTTGTTTGTTTTTCATTAGAGTGTCTTGGTGTGACCGTTTCTCTAGTCTAGAATTGCAATATATGAAATAAGATGAATATAGAATTTTTATTAGATTGTATTGTAGAGGGGTTATTCTTGCAATTTATACTGCTAATATTGCAATTTCTAAAACCCTAAGAAGATTTTGGGTTGAGGTAAAATATATGGTAACAAAATGATCAAGAGGTCCTTCGAATAGAGTTTAAAGAGGCTTTTATTTTTTGAATGCAGTATAACCAGAGTCTTTTGCACCTTGAATATGTTCTTAGTTTGCTTGTTGTCTTCATATACAATCCATCGTATTTAAGATTTCATGTTTCGTGGGAATAGGATTAGTTATTCATTGTCTTTGATTTTGTTATTCAGCTGGAGATGGAAGATGGTGATGAGATTGACGCCATGTTGCACCAGACCGGAGGATATTAATGGAGAGCGACATTGCTTGAATTATGACTAGTATTATTACTTCTTAGTATGGTATTATTAGGGTATGCAGGGAGGGTTGAGTTGCTGCTGAGTTTTGTTGTGTGCTTTTATACTTGGCTTGTCTACTGACAACAGTGATCTCTGCCTTGCTTTTCATAAATTACTACAGGATACGATATGCACTTGTAGTCTGTAAAGATAAAATGATTGTCATTCGATACCTCAGACCCTGTTGGTAACTTGGTCCAGAGTACTTGTTAGTTTCCTTTGACCGCCACTTACTCACGTTTCTTTGTTGTTTTGGCCTTGTTTAAATGCTGCTTTATCATCCAAAAGTTATCAGTCTACTAAAAATGAAACAACGAACTAGATTGTGATGCAATTGAGAACTTCCAATCCCCAATGTAAACATGCTATGAACAGTAAGGTATTTCAGCTCCCTACAAGTTGCAAGATCTCTTACTCAAGCATATATGTTGGGAAAACTAGGGGTGCATTTTCTTCGTTTGAAATTTTCTGATATGATTCGAAAATTTATGAAAATTGATAAGATGAGATTTGTTCTGATATAAATTAAAGAGAACACACCCTTGTTGTCGTTTTAATCATACCTCTACTCATTCTTCCTTCCCAATTCATCATAGAACTAGCATGGTTGTCGTTGTTGCCGCATTGTGCACTAATCAAGACCTTGTCATTCAATCATTCATAAGCTTGTCATGAATGAGGATTGTTACACGTACACATTTCACACTTGCTAAGATACTTTTTATCCAATTCTGAATATTATTATTCATCTATTACCTCCGTATCATAATACTCAAAATTAACTAATCTTTTAATAGTCACAATAAACTAAATTAGTTTATTATGAGTATTATGATATGGAGGTAACATAAAAAAAAATATTAGTAAACCACACAATGAAATGAAGCAAACGAAAAGCTATATGACAAATTTTCTTTGCACATAGATCCTAAGAGGGGATCAAAATATAATGCAACAATAGTTTCAAAATCAAACGGCATCAACTAGAAAACAAAGTAGACTTACGAAATCAACAACAAAAAAGGCATGTTATGAATTACAAGGATTTTAATATAAGCCCAAGGAAATGGCAATTGAAGCAACAATTCCGATCATGACCATAACGAGTGTAAGATGCCAAAGAGCAAAGGAAGTTTTGTCGATCACACGAAGATGAGAAACAGGACAGTATTTACAAAAGTATCTGTAGACCACATTTCTTATGTTCTGTAAGGTTCAATACCAGTACCACTATTTGAAGAAGGAAAAAAAAAAAATACCTTTACTTGACATAAAACAAATTGAAGATTAGGAGTGTATACTAAGTTCTTGGGGTAGAAAAAACCCGAGAACTACAAGTTATAACCAGGTATGGTGACAAAAAGAGGCTATTAGACGACTAAGCTAAACAGATATCAATGTTCATGACAATCACACGTCTTGGGCATTCATTTTTCAGCCATTGTTTTCTTTTTCCTCCACGACTACAACGAAGTGCAACCCAGGCAAGATTTTGGAAGTACTTAAGCCGGTAACTGAAGCTTTCTGTTGTTTTTCCAGCTGCAATGGAAAACAAAATTGTCATATAAACATCAAATTGAACGAAAATATGTAAGCATAAAATCCTGGAAGCAAGGAAATTTTGCAATATGAACCAGGCATTTACCTCTCAAAGTAATAATAAAAGAAGTCAGCATAAAGCAATGTCTGAACTATCCCAGCTAGCCAAGCTACAAAAAAATAGATAAATAAATAAGTATTATTGAAGGTCAAAATGGAACAACAAACATTGGTAGCAAAAAAAAAGGATGTGAATAGGAATAACAAACAAGATATGCGCTACAAAAACATCGTGCTGAAGTACAAGATAAAAATAGTAAAGCAAACAAGGAGATGCTCACTAATTGCATATATCAATCACTGCAAAGGGAAAGGGAGATAAAGGAAACAAATCAACGGAGGAGAAAAAGCATACGTATCCAGTGGATGTAGTGAGGCTCAGTAAAGTAGCGATAAATCCAATTCAGGATGTACAACGCACGGTATGCCCTGCAACAGAGATGGAGAGAATAAGATAAAAGACAAAAATATAAGCAGAAATGTTATTGGGGTACATCCAAATAAAAGTCATTTCATGACATATCCTCCATACACATGAAAATTCAATTGAGCAAGAACTGGATTCAACATGAATTTTGCTTGTGGCTAAAGAAGTCCCATCAGCAAACTCTATCGGTCTTTTCAGTAGGACTTGCATTTATAGACAATAATTTACTTCCATATACATGAAAGTTCAATTGAGCAAGAAGAACTGGATTTAAAGTAAATTTTGCTTGTGGCTGAACAAGTCAGCAAACTCTATCGGTCTCTTTCGCGCGGGGGGGGGGGGGGGGGCTATTAAAAAAACACTGTCAGAAGGTCGCATCATGGCAAAATGGAGAAGCGAAATAAAGAATAATAGTGATAAGCACAAAATCCTCAGCTCCTCAAATCCCGCTTCCCTTCCAATTCAAGGGTTACATAGATTATTTCTATGGGAGTTTTCCCAGCATTAATTTCCTGAAGATATCTCATTGATCACAAAAGAGTATGCAAGCCCACGTGGCTTTTGAGAATTCATAAACCATTTGACAAGATGAGAGTCAATATCAAAAAACATCACATATCAAGAACTTGAAAAAAAAAAAAATCATTTGGCAAACACCAAGACCAACTAATCGTAATCTCATATAGCACAAAGCAAAAATTCATTATTTAAGGAGTGAAGTCGCATAAAGCAGATGCATACCCTAGAAGAAACACATATTGTCCAGTCAGATTGTCAATGTTTCTAGTTCTCTGCAGCAAGACCAACTGGGGAAGGATGGCAACTGCTTCAAGGTACAATGAAAATGTCCACATGACCTAAAAGTAATATAACAAATCACGTGAGAAATAAAAGAGAGCCAGCTCTCGCTTTTTCATGCATACCATCAATTCTTAAAATCAAAAGGAATGGGATTAGCTGATTTCGTGAATTACCTCTTTAACAGTGAATTTCTCATTGAGAATACAAGCTAAGACCAAGCAAGGCAATATCAAAAACCAGTGTCTGAAGGTATCTTGGTCCTTGTCATACGACCTTCTGACAATCTTATGACTTCTCATGTACCAGACAATTGAAAAAGAGCTACTGAGAAATATTAACTTCATCGTAGTGTTATACACCGATATGAAATCTGTAAATATATCCAAGTAGCGAGTTGCGAAGACTAGTGCGTAGAGTTCTTGAGTCTTCAAAGAAACGCCTAAACATAGTGAAAAAGTACAAATTTTAATTTTAAAAGGGTACTTGCAGTCAATTAGTTAGAGACAGAAAAAAAAATTAGAAGTAGAGAAAAGATTGGAAAAAACTTACAAACTTTAATCCATTTACTGTCATTAGAATTCACAAAATGGCTTGATGCAAAAAACAGACATAATATGACAAAACAGAGGTATGCGGACATGCAAACCAAAATAAACATTATCGCTGAATCTTAGCGAGTTTAAAAACATCATGGATAACATGAAAACAGCCAAATGTTCCTTGAGTTAGATAGCTAAATTCCACTACTTGACTAGCAGATGAGTAAAGAAATATTGTCCTCATCACAATGATATTTGCTTAAAGAAAAGTCAAACTATGTTTGAGAAAGTCCAGAAAGCTTGATACTAAACACAATGCACTAATTTTTAAAATTTGTTTGAGCTGAAGAAGGAATCAGATATACAAAAACAACCACGTTTAAAGACCCCATAAGGTCAAAATGCCACAATCAAATACTCCATAGACTATTGCACTAGAAAACCCAGGGCATCCGAATATATACCTACCAATAGGATATGGCCATCCTAACAAACACCACAATCACCATCTTACAACAGAACGGCAATAAATGAACTACTGATGTCCCAAGCAATGCCATGGACCTATGAATTGACAGCTAATTGACCATAACGGCCAGTTTTTTTTCCGGTTATATCTACTCATAACTATTACGCATTAAATGGAAAGCAGTATTATTCGCGATTTAGAACACACTAAAAGGTTTAGAAGCATATAAATAAACCAATGAAACAACCAAGTTGGTTAAAGTAAGGCATTCCCCTATACATCTGCCTCTGTCAAAACCAAGGCCAAGCATGTCACATAGTCACATTAGAATCATCCATGAAATAGCTGCTGAATAAGGAACAATTCCTTGTATAATCACATCAATGCATCAAACTCCAATAATGTTCATCATGAGTTAGTGGAGACGAAGAACTGAAATTGTTGCCGATTTCCAATGTTCAAAATTCAATATTTGTATTACTCCATTTTATGCTAAATCACCACCAACAAGTTACGTACACAAACATCTCTACAAAACTTCGCTACTTTACCCATAACAGTGTCAAAAATACCATCATTTAGCCCGAAATCTCAAGACCGCAAGCTTAAAATCCGCAATTCAACCAAAAAGAAATGCAAGAGGAAAAAAAAGGAATACAAAGCTTAAAATTGAATGAAAATATTACGAAAACGCAAATTTCATAGACATTAATAGGTTATTGAGCTGCATTAAGATAAGAATAAAGAGCAAACTAGGGATTGCATTCGAAAAAATTACCAGCACAGGATTTGATGGTATGGATCTTGAGAAGCAAGACAAGAACACTAGCCAAATGAGTCATATCACCAGCTAATCTGAATATATTCATCTTGTAAAAAAATCGATGAAAACCCTTGAAAATAAATACAATGTAGAGATCAAGATCAACCCCCAAATTATATATGTTTTAGAAGGTGTATCAACTATCAAGCTTAGATCTAAATGGAATTTGTGTAGGGTTTGAAAATTGAAATTAGGGTTTTCTCTACTAATGGATGCTAATGCTGAGTAGAATGGATTATTAGGTAGAGAGAGCAATTGCACCACCAAATAAGCAGATTTGAGGAGAGAGAAATGCTGGTTTGGACTCCACACACACACTTTTACAATACCATTTTCACAAGTTTGATAGAATGAAACGTTCTCTACATCAAAATAAAAAAATAAAAAAAAAAACACAATTATACAATACAAATACAAAAACAATAAAGAAAAAAATTAAAGTGAAGACATAATGTCCAAATGAAGGCATTTTTTAAAAAGTTTTTTTTAAGCTTTAGATAAGTCATAATTTCTTTACGAGTGGAAGGTTTTTTCATTTTTAACTATTTACCTTTTTAAAAAAAATAGCAGAAAAAAAAATTATTAAAAAGTTTTTTGGCACCTTAAATTTTGATGGCAGCTCAACTCTAATTTTGGTTTCGGTAGGTTTCATTGTTCGCGACTCTATCAATAAGTGCCTTGCGGCTCACACCTTCAACTTTGGTACCTCTTCGACTATGCTTACAAAGTTAATTATAATGTGCGATGGTATCCGTTTCCTACTTCATGCGGGTTTTTCAAATGTTGAAATCGAAGGGGTAACATCCTTGCGATTAATATTGTTAACAACCGAGCTCGTCCCCAGTGGAAGATCGCCTATCTACTCACTGAGATCCAACAACTTCTAATTCATTTCGACTCCTACATTGTTAGACATATTTATCGAGAAGGCAATCGAGCAGCTGATTGAATTGCAAATGTAGGTCATCTAGTTTCAATGTAGTTTATGTATTCAATGTCAACCATATTCTCAAATTTGTACTTTATTAAGGAGGATATATTAGATACTACACTGGTTAGAAGTGCTACATACTCTTTGTTGTGGGAAATAATATTGTAAAATAAGTTTTTTGGAGAAAGAATTTTGTGGGTGAGAAAGTTATGACGTGATGGAATCACTTTCTTATAAGCAAATTTTACCTCGACACGGTGCAATCCAAACAATGGCGTTTGCCTCCAAAGATTTAACACAACACTCTCTAATCCATGCACTTGAGAAAGAGAGCTTGGAACTTGTTTTGTTTGCTCAGAGTTTGGAGAAATTGGGAACAGATGAATGTGTGATTTTTCTAGTTGTGGTTATGCAATCATCAGAATGGCAAGATATAGGGGTGTTAGTAGAGCTAAAATGGCAATAGCGGATGCAAAAGAATAGCCACACCACACACGTGTCACGAGCTGAGCCGCAGCGGCACGAGAGAGGAGTCCCATTCCTAGCTCACTAACTATCAACAAGTAAGCTATCATATATCAACATGATATGCCCACACTAAACTTTCAATGTGTGACAAGAGAATACCCACATATAAGGAGATTAACAAAGTACTCCCTCTGTCCCTAAAAGATTGTCCCATTTACTTTTTCTCATCTCCCGAGACACATCTTTAAATGAAAATATCTAAAAATATGTATAATAAAAAATTATAAGCATTACATATTAAAAAACTACATATTGAGCTGAATCAAACGAGATCCCATTTGACTATATTTTTCCTTACATGTATATAATTATAGAGAGTCAAAGTTACCAAATGAACGGTAGCAAAAGTCAATATGGGGCAATCTTTAAGGGACGGAGGGAGTATAAATTATCTGTGGGATAAGGAAAAATGCAGAAACACTTGGAAAAATGCAGAAACACTAAGACTTTTTCCTTTTCTAACATTTGTAACATCTCTTTTTATCCTATTAAAAAAAGGAAGGCATTTATATTGTGTTGTTTGGTTGGGGGATGCCTAATTCATGCCAAATACATCTTCTCACTCAAAACATTATAATATTATTTGGCTAATACATCTCATATATGTATTAGCAATTCTCTGTTTGGTTTGAAACAAATTTCATAGGAATTTTAATTTCTTAGGGAGTTTAAAATAAGGGTGTTGTTTGGCTGCATCAATGGATCTAGTTCCATTCTTTTTTCAGAAGCCTTAACTCCCCGTTAGGGAATTAAACAAACCATCTCTTTGGAAATAAAAGTTCTCCACATAAAATTTGATAATCTTACTGTTATCAATGCTATAAGATAAGTGTGACAAATCCCTTGGGAGATTAGAAACCTAATAGAAGATTCTATTACTGACAAAAATTGCTCAGTTCAAGGCTGTCTTTATTGATATGTTTTTCTTGAAAGCAATAAAGCTCTGGACCATCTAGCTAATATTTGTCATAATTCTGGCTTTGTTTGGGATTAGTTATTAGCTGCTAGAGGTTAGTTGATTGAGTTAGCTGCTTTGACTAGCTGATTGTGACCGCTGATTTGACTAACTAATTATATTAGATGTTTGTGTAAAACTGTTTGGCAAATAGCGATTAGCTGTTAGATGTTTCAGAGCAAAAAGAACTAAAAAGATATAAGCTCTTCAAAAAAGCTCATCATATAAGCTTTTTAAAAAAGATTTTTTTCATCTTACTTATATTAAAACCATTTTGATTAATTTGTTCATCTACACCCTTAAACCGCTTTCTTAAAATGCGTGCAGAATAACTTGTTGCCACGCCAAGTAAGCACTTTCTAATGCATATGTGCCACGTAAGTATTGCCATATCATTTAACAAAATAATATATGTTTAGAATTTAGATTAGGACTCGAACCTATTACCTCTCACAACATAATATCACCCACTTAACATTATATATGCTTCACCTTTCTTAATTGAATTAGAGATTTTTTTTATTTAAAAACTTCGCACATACTTAGTAACAGGATAAAATAACACTCGGAGCAACGTCCGAGCCAACAAACTAATTTTTTTTAGGATAATGTGTGGGATATTTAAGCTTTAAACCGGATCTATTGCAGGTCATCCGACCTAATTTTAGCTAACACACGCATAATTACAAGTATAACCGACTTAAAAGTTGTTATAGGATGAGATTGAAGAGGGCATTCACGTAAGTTAAGTACCCATTGAGCTCTTCGCAATCAATCTCCTTGAGTCGGGACTTCTTCACCTTCTTCTACATCTTCAATTTCCAGGTTTGTTTATTTTTTTGAATTTTGTCCTCTGTAATTTGTATTATTTTTGCCCATTTTTTGAGCTTGCTTGGACTTTGCCCAATTTTTTTCTCTTTCAATTTCAACCCTAAGCATTCCATCTCCCTAAAATCTCTGTTTCTTTCACCGTCTCCTTTGTCGAACTAACTGTGACTGTGTTGGGCGTGGTTTTTGTGGTGCCTTTCCTCCATTATACCATTGGGGTTGAGTTCTTCTAGTCTGGGTTTATTGAATATATCGGTGAAGTTTATGCTGTGTAATTTATTTCCAGAGTTTTAAGCGAAGGAGAATGAAATTTCCAATTGAATTGTTTGATTGAGTGGATTGAATTTTATGGCTTTTGCATCCAACAATTTTATGTCTTTGAGCATGAATTTTCTGGGACTGAGTTTAATTTTCTGGGTTTGTGTTTAATTTTTTTAGTTTGGGTTTAATTTGATGAAGTTAAAGTGAAATTTAGCCGTATAGACAGCAAAAGAGAAAGGAAAAATGTAGAACGAGTTGCTTTATTATGATTGCAAACCCAGAAATTTCTAATATGAGTACAACGACATGGTTAATTGCTTATTACACACCCACTACTTAGTAACTCTAATTGAGCTCACAAAAAGAGAATCCCATCCACTTTTCAACTCTAATTGTGCAAAAAAAAGGGACGGAGGGAGCAGTATGTTGTTTCTCCTCCTGCAATCCATCATTGAATTTCAATTGTTTTATTGGAATGTCGTTTTGCTGCCGATGAACAATGGTTGAGCCAATTAACATTTATTTGATGTTCCACACTTTCGAGCCTTTTATTGATTCATCTTCATTCTCTTGTGGGTAGTGTAGTGTTTGATTGTGTTTCTCTTACAACTATTTATCATCATGTTATTACCATTATTATTGAATTTTGAGCAAATTATTGAGCTTTTGATTGAATTGTATATGACTAGACATGTTTTTGGATTGTGCTTCGTGAGATTGTTAGGATATTGGTTGAATTGAAGTGTGCTTCTTTTCTTTTCTTTTTCTAAATTCTTGGGGCTTTTGTTCTTAATGATGACCTTGGCTAGGTTCCGGTTGATGATTAATATATGGCGATTTCTTCATTGAGTGCCACCTCTCGCATTTCCGCAACATTGTTACCCCCAGGTATTTGCATTTTTTCTATGTTATGCACAACTCAAGTTTAATTAGGTTGATACATGTACTCGATGGGGTATTCTTGTGGTTGAACTTTTGGTTTTAAGATTGTAGTCTAGCGAGGTCTGAAAATATTCTGTTAGTTGAATTATGTGCTGTCTTGGAAATTTCATTGTGATCTTATGTGCTGCCTATGGACTTGGGTTGTATTATATAGAAAATATGTTTTGATGCTTCAAATTGTAGTATTGTTTAAATTTGGTATGGTTCAAAGATGGTGTGTTCTAGATTTTTCTGGATGCAGATATCTGAACTATGAGGTGGGAAACATTTGTATAATTGCACGGTGTTCTGGAATTTTGCAGCTGATTTTTCATAAAAATATTAATTCGTTCTTCATCTGTACTAAAGTTTCCTTCATTCTATCTTTATGAGATTCTAGTGTCTCATTTTCATCAAGACGTTCTGGCTTTGTGGCTTCTTCTGATGTTGTGTGATAACTTGTGGCTTCTTCTGATGTTGTGTGATAACTAATGGCAATACATATGTAAACAGTGAAGTTTGAGCTTCCAAGAAGGGGCCCATTAAAAAATGACAGCCATGGAGCAGCGGGGCTTGGCATGATATCATTCCATTTGAACTGTAAACAAAAATTAACAAGTCTTGGCAAGCTGTCGTTATGTTCTAGTCACACTCACAGTCAAAGGTTAACTTCCACAACCAGAGGGCATATAGCTGCTTCTGTGGTTTGCATAGCTGCTTCTGTGGTTTGCTTAGCTGCTCTGGTAAGTGTTTCCTTCATAAACTTCAGTTCACTTCCTAGCTTGTCTATGTCTTTCTCTTATACTCTGGTCACTTTGAATTTGGTTTTGCTGCCTTCGTAAATCTGGTAGCTTTGCTCAAAAAACGATGACATTATTTCCGTTAGCAAATCATCATTTATAAGAAATCATTTTAAAAAAAAGATTTATTAATTGTTTAAAAATTTCTAAGTTTAAAAAAATAAGTTTTCAAATTATAATAAATTATTAAATGGAGTAATGAAGTTATATTCAGAGTGAATCCATCGAAATACAGGCCAAGGTAGCAAACAATTGTTATAACTCTTAAGAGGTATAGTACTTCCTCCGTTTCGAAAAAAAGCAACAATTGGGTTGACACGGACTCCTAGTCAATTTTTTGTTGTGAGGTAAAAAGGATAGAGAGAGAAAGTGGGGTATGTGATGATGTGAGAGATAGAAAGAAAAAACTTACAAAAATGGAAGATTAAAATTGTTGCATTTATTTTGAAACATCCAAAAATAGAAATTGTTGCGTTTTTTTCGAAACGGAGGAAGTAATTGATTTTTTTTTTCCCGGAAAATATTATATCAACGAAGTGACAAAAATGCAAGTTAGTAAGTACTCCGTAGTAACTAGCAATTTTCCCAAGCAAAATATTCATAATGTTGATCTTCCTCAATGTTAATTTTTCTTGCAACACCTACCGTGGGCATAATTTTTAAGGAGGCCATATTAAGAGGAGAGAGATAGAAAGAGAAAAAGTGGGGGCCCTTTGATAGAATAGAGGTACGGAGACATGTTGCCAAATTTGGATATGTAGCAACTTGCAAGTGATATGCAACTTCCAGGACTGGGAATTGTTATAAAAGCAGAGGAATTATTTTACGATAATAAGTTTTGTATGAAGGAGATTGTGCGCACTAAATTGACAGTATAAATCTTAGTTGCTCTTGTAAGGAAGATGCATTTCCATGAGATTCATAATTACTTCCTTGACTTTGTAGTCCTCTCTCTCGCTAGACTACTTTTATTGGACATAGCATCTACTCTTGTACGAGTATTTTATGGCCCAAGATGAATTTGAGTCTTGCACAACAATTTGAACTTGGATACATTTACCAGAAGGAAAGACCTAAATAAGACTCAATCTTGAAGACTTCTTAAACACAATAAAATGATAGGACGTTCAGATTTAGGATTTGAGGGGAAGTCCCCAGATTTATCAATTGAAGATGAAATTTGTCGTAAGAAGCAAGAACATACTAGGCCTTTTTATCTGATGGGGGGAGGCAAGTCAATTGAGATGGCCAGAGTTCCTTTAGTCCTGTCAATTGTTCGTGTTTTTGTAAGAAGCAAGAACATACTAGGTCTTTTTATCTGATGGGGGAGGCAAGTCAATTGAGAATGCCAGAGTTCCTTTAGTCCTGTCAATTATTCATGTTTTTCACTCTCCCTTTGTTGTGTTGCATGTGGAATGCATGTTGTCTCCTTTCCCTATGGTTGCTGCAGCCTGCAACAGCAATACCTATTGTTTGTTTTGAGTCATTTATTTGCACTTGAGTGCGGTATGCGACAACCAGTGCTATTACACATTCATACTTGGTGTTACAACTTGGAAAGAGATTACAACTTCTGCTGCTTTTGTCTAGTGGATTTGCTTTGGGAGTGGAAAATTTTGAAGAGAAGCCTCCAATCTTGAACATTGGAATTCAGGAGTTGATGTTGGGGCAGGGGTTTAGAAGAAGGAAATATTCTACTTGTTTCTGGTATTAGAGTTCTAATTTAGGTTTTGGATTTCACCTTGCTTCTCAAGTCTTGATCAAAGTAGCCATTCAGCGGAGTAGTGTAGTTGTTTCATATTTATAATGGTCTTCTCCCGCATTGATTTTGATGTTTACATAATTTATTAGTTTAATGTACGAAGGCCTTGTTCGCTTTTGGATTGAATTGAACTGAATATAAGTCTAAAGAATAGGGCCTAAAGTGACCAATAGCCAAGGAAAATAGGTGCTCAACTGCTCAAATATACAACTATACAAGTATTTCCATGAACATCATTGATGCATGAGCATCCCGGCCAAATGAAGAACTCAAACAACGTCAAACAAATTATCCTTTCTGTCTACTTTCTATGTTGTTTTGATGTTTTTTTGGGGTTGAACTTGGTATGTGAATTTTCAGCATTTTTATGGGTTTTTGCTGGACTATTATTATGCATCAATTATACTAAGACTTCCTGTATGAAAGGGATATGGTGAATTCTTAAAAAATAAGGGTACCTTTTGTATTTCGTGAAAGCTCAGGGTATCTTGTGAAAAAACTTTATTAATAAAATGTTCTGCTCGGGTTGGATTCCGGTGAGAAATTCCTCATGGTGAGAAATGTGAGAAGAGATAAATACATCAACTATAACCTAGAGGTACATTGAGCACAACTATAGGTACATTCATCATACACTATAAATACATTGAGTAAAAATACATTGACTTTATACCATATATACATTGACTCCAAACTATCAGAGGAGTAAGGAGGAAAAATTAAATTTAATCTTAGTCCTTCATTTGGTGATCAAAGGGTTGTGATTGCTTCTCACCCTTCTCACCAAAACTACATTTCTCACATGAGCCTAGTTCTGTTCTGCCCATGACATGCTGAATAAGGTCTTCTCTTCTTTTTTTCCTTTCGCAGAATGCGAGATGTGGAGCAGAAGGACAAGGACAGACTCAAACAGTAGAGAAACCAGTTTCTGTAATTTCACATGCACCTGGTAAGTTTTTCATTTCTTCATTTCACAAAGTAGCTTAGTGCTGTGCTGAGACTGCTTGGATACGAGTTCTGGAATGTATATGTTTCAGGCTTTCAGCTAAGTAACAAAACAATGTTTCATGGATGAAGTCGAGTCTGTTTGAAAAAATAGTGTTGTGAATCTTGTGATCACATTAACCTAGTCAAAAGGATGCTTGATTGTTGTAGTTCATGAACTTGTTTGTGATGTTGTAGACCTGGCACCTGTTGTAGGGTAATGATAGTTTAGACATTGCCTTTTAATGTCTACTTCTGTGGGAGTATTCAGCTAAATGTATCTTGTTAGAATATGTCTTTTTCTCTCTTTTCAAAAAAACTTATTGGTACTGTCCAATAGGTTTTTGGGTCATTGATACTATTTTCAAATTTGACTGTAGGTAAAGAGAAATCACCACAGCTTGATGATGGTGGAACTGGATTCCCACCTGGTGATGATGATGGTGGTGGAGGAGGCGGCGGCGGTGGAGGTGGAAATTGGAGTGGTGGTTTCTTCTTTTTCGGTTTTCTTGCATTCCTTGGATTCTTGAAAGACGAAGAAAGTGAAGGACCCTATCAAGATTCTAGACGGACATGAATAGTTGAGCTGTGGTTGCATCACGTAAACGTTCCGATTATATGAATGTATTTCTATGATATGAGGCCTAGCTTTTCCTTGATGCTTTATAGGTCATAAGTTGTAAGAACTAAGAAGTGATTTTCAATACATGGAAGATTATGATTACACATTCCAAATTTTCAATAATCCATATTTTGTTGTTTTCAGTTCGGAATTTGCGTTAAGTGACCTCCTCAAGCGGTATCCATTAGCTCAGCAAGACAAGACGGCAATGGTTGTTTTCGAAATGGGTATCAAGCTCATTACTGGTAGCGTGGGGTAGGTTAGACCTATCTATGTTCTGATACCTTACCGAAAGCGGTAGAAAGATACTACCATGAAGTCAAAACAATTTTGGAGAGGAAGAGTGCGGCGATGAAGTCATGATCTAATTAATCTCCCTAACAATACTTCACTGAAATCATGATCTAGTTAATCACTTTAATGGAGTAGATATTGAGGATGAGGTCTTAACCTAATGGTTAAGTCTTTATAATTCCAGGCACGAGGTCGTGAGTTCGTAAATAAGACACCTAAACCGCACACAAAAAACATTGACACAAACCTGACATAAATCATTCAAAAAAATGTAAAATTGTATGTCCATAAATGATTTGCACGTTACTATTTTGTGTAACGGTACAAAAAAAAAGTACATTGTATAAGATCTCGTATCGATTTTGTAACCATACTAAGAAGAGTTTAAGCATGAGTACATAGTAGCGCATGGCCATCGACCACAACTTGAAACTCATTGATGCTATGCTTGGATACAAGCATTTCATTTGAAATTATGGATTTGGGCCAAATTACATGTTTGGCAAGTAAAAAAATTTGGAATTGGATTTGGCCCAATTCCCAACCCAAATGTTTAACAAGCAAATTTTGTGTATTTCAAATACTTAACAAAACCATGTCATTTCAAATTCTAAAAACAACCTAAACAAATCATTGTCATTTGAATTGTAACATTTCAATTTCAGAAATTGAATTCATCAATTTCAAATGAATTCTAAGTATCCAAACACTACCTGAACGCATTTATAAGACTTCCTTACGTTCCCCTTACAAAATTAGACCAAATGACCTATAGTAAAATTTGATGCAAGATTTAATATCACTCACATTATCAAACTCGAAAAAAGTCTAACCATGGTTTAATTTCTCTAGATTCATTCACACACTCACACTCACATGGAAGAAACAACCCAAAAAGTAATCTTATCTTATATTATAATTTAAAAACATAAATTGTTGAGAGGCCTCCAAACCCCAATGGAGGCCTCTCATTAATCTACCTTTTATTGTTATTTTTTTTAAAAAAAAACTATCTAAAACAATAACTAAAAAAAATAACTACCTAACAAAAAATATAAAGAAATAAATTATTTAACCTAATCATTCAATATCAATAAAGTTTTGGAGCCAACATAACGTAATCATCCCTCCTTACACCATTCAACTAAAAAAATGAATAATCATCTATCATCTTAAATAAATATCTTACTTTTTGATATAAAATATCAAATCAAAATAAAATAAAATCACTAACAAAGAAGAAAACACTTTTTTCAAACACAAATTGTACAAATAACATTTTATATTTACTAATCAATAAAAAACTAATAGATAACATCTTTTGATATATAACAATAAAACACTAGACAATTAGCATTTCATATGCTGATCGATATAGAATTAAATATTTTAATATTTAAAATTACATATTAATATATTTTTAAAAATATTTTGTATACATATTCTTATCATAAAATAATAAAATATATAACGTTGCATTAGCACCGGCTCACTCTATATAACTACCTAACCTACAAAGATACATCTCCTCAAAAAAAAAAAAAATCCAAACATAACTTTCCTAACTTAAAATAAAATTCAAAAAATAAAAATAAACAAATATGTTACTTATATATCACCATAACTAATTGGACTTTTTTAACCGTATATATTAAGAAAAAAATTGTCAAATTATAACAATAAAACACTAGACAAATGAAGTTTTATATTTGCATATCGATATAAGACGAAATATATTTAAATATATACGGTGCATTAGCACCAATTGACTCTAGTTAATTAATTAATGATTAATTAGTTAAAAAAAACAATAGAATACACGAGTTGAGATCTTCTAGAGTTTAGGATTGGTAGATTTGGTAGAGTTGTGAAAGTGGGAGTTTTTAAATGTTTTTTGTTTGACTTTTGCAGAAATAATCTTAACCATTGATTGTTTTTCAAGAGTCCAAATTTTAAAAATCTACCAAATCTACCAAAATTGAAATCTAAAGGATCTGAACTCAGAACACACCCAAAACCCAACTCAAGTAACGGCCATTTGACCCACTAAATAAAATCCCGCAAAAGAATTTCTTATTACCCTCCAAAAAAATCAAAAAAAAAAAAAAAAGCATAAGAGAGAGAGAAAAATATAGCGCAGAAAAGGGAAGAAGTTTGGGAGACGAAAAATTAGAGAGAGAGAGAAGAGAAGAGATGAGACCCGACACTTCATAGTCTTTATTACTTACTGCACATATTTCAAGCACTAATTTTTTCCCTTTTCTTCTTTTTTTTTTATTTGATTTGATTTTTTTTTTGGGGGGTATAAAATTAGTATCAGAAGCAAGAAGTTGTGGAGTGAAGTTGGTCTTTCTCAAGTCTCAATCATTTGCAACGGCTATTTTTCAAGTTGTAAGATTGTGATTTCTGGGTTAATCAAACTTGTATTAATCTTATGGTTATCAATTTGAAAAGTATGTTTTGCTGTTTCTTGTTCTTGATTATTTTTTTTTTTCTGGGGATTTTTTAATGCGTTATGGGTCGGTTTGAAAATGCAGTTTTTGTGGATTTATTTATGTTTCTGGGTTTTGGTTAGAATGTGAAATGTTAATGGTGTTTTTTTTTTAAAAAAATTATTGGGTTGGTTATTTTCTGGGATTATTATGAACGTTCATTTCTGGGTTTGATTGGATTTTGTTCATTTTTTTAGTGGAAAATCAGTTTCAGGATTAGTGAATTTTGTTCATTTTTTGAGTTATTTTTGTTGTTGTTGTTGTTGGATTTATGAGAATTTAGATTTTGGTTTGTGTTTGTTGGGTGGAGATTTTGATGAACAACAGTTTGTATCGTGAAATCATCAATTGTTTTCATGTCTGTGCATCGTAATCTGCTTTATGTTTTTGTTGGTTTTGCAGTTTTTACTAACTTCATTGCGTAGATTCAGATGGTTGATTTACATGTCAATTTTCTTTCTCTTTCATCAGATTTATGGAAGCTACATTGGACTGATAAATTTGCAGAAACTATTCATGATTTGTGCTTTTTTTTAAAAAAAAAATTTTTATATGTGATTTTGTGTTAATCGGGATTATGATGATATCAGTTATAATTAGCTTAAATTTGCACTTCATTTGTTTTCTGCAGTTTTTAATTTTGTTTGTCCATCATTTTACTCTAGCCTTGAACAGTGTCACATAATTCGGCATTCCTTTCGGAACGTGGAATGAATTCTGGGGTGGGAATGGAATTCACTACCCATAGGCTTAGGGTTTAGTGGAATTTACCAATAATTTGGCATTCGTTTCTGAACGCGCTATGAATTTGGGAGCGGAATTCGTAGGGATGAGGACCGAATTATCTGACACTGGTCTTGAATGAATGTTTTTGCAGTTAAATTGTTCATTCAATTGAAGGAATGGCTCTGATTTTGGTTTATTGATGTAGTGAATTTTTATTGTAGGGAGTCTTGGCAAGGGCTTGATAAACGTCTTAAGAAGGATTGTAATCGCGGTGAGCCCTAATTTGTGTGACAAATGCGCGTTTATTGATTAAATTCTTTGTTTGATTTTTAAATAAAATTTCTCCATATAACAGATATGGCCAAATGTATGTTGAATGGTGTGAGTTTGATCCGAAATGAAGAAGATATTTCCTACATGCTTGAGGAGGCAACCCCAGTTAAGGCTTGTGGTGACTTGGCTTACCAATTCGATGATTCTGGTTAGGCCTCTTTCCTGTGAATCCGCAGCGTTATACCTCTTGAATGAACAAATTCATCATTAGTAGTTTAAGTAAACATATTTTGAACTAGTTAGTTGTGAACTTCAGAGATTATGATCAAGACGCCTCGAGATTATACTCCTCAAGTAAAGAGGCGGCGAATGCTGGACTTTGATGATAGTGCTGATGATATCTCTTCCTCATTTCTCAAATCTAAGGTTGATTCTTGACTAGTGATTGATTTTCGGAAGTTATTATTATGGATTGAATGAAATTGTGGCTTGATTTATGTGAGATGCAGCCACAATACAATCAATGAAGTTCCATTGTTGGAAAACCTTATGTGAATCTGTTATACAGATAATGCTGCAGATTTTTTTTTATCCATCCAAACAATTCTTGTTCATTTATGGATTCCATTGATGGTTGACGTTATAATTTATAATCTTGTGAATTTTTATGACATATATGTTCCATTCTAGAGCTTGTCTTGTTACTTGGTTGCAAACCTTTTGATTGAATCTTCATTTACGAATGTGGATATCAAATTCAGCAGCATTTTGTTTTCTGACAGGAACGGATTAGTTCTTTTGATGACATTGAAATTATGCCGGATCTTTCACAATGGGAGGCCTGCTTGCAAGGTTTGCTTCTATTATCCAAGGATTTGAAGTGGTTGGAAAATGGGCTTTTATTTTTCTGATATTGGCAATGTATTATGTCAGAGGATCTATGTACCGAGGATTTGGCTCAATCTGATGCTTGGCTTGCTGATTGCCTTATCGACACTGACATGTGTATTAGCTCTGATGATGGGTATGAATGTCACTTAGTTTTTCATAACCAATTTTGTTTCTCACTTTGCTTGAATTGAATGTCAATTCTATTGAAATGCAGGAATGCTTTAGTCTCATTTGAAGTTCAGTATGGAATTGAAGGTATGCCTAGGGATAAGTTTGCACAATACGAGTATATATATGCTTGTGCATAGTAGTTGGTATTGAAATGGATCGATTTTGTGCTTGTAGAGGTTTGCAACGACACACCTGTCTCCGAACCTAGTATGGCGCAACGACCGGTTAAAAGTTCTCGAAACATCGTTTTTAAAGGTAATTGTATTTTGGCCATGTTCTTTTGTACTTAATCTAAGACAAATTCAGCTCAGCTCCTGCTGAGTTTAGGATTTCATCCAAAAGAACGGAGTCTTTGTCCTTTGCTTTGCATTCATTAACCCCTTTTTCTTAAAATTCCGTTCGGATGTGATGAGAAAAAGCTGGATACCAAGTAATCGTCCTAATAGGATTTGTTTGCCTGTCTTTCTATCATTTATGCATCAATGAGCCTTCCTTTGTTCTGAAAATCAGGTAGGAAATCTTACATGCGGACTCCAACAAGACTTGCTTCTTCTGTTGCTTATCCCTTTGATTTCATTAAACCTTGCGGGGTTCGTGGAGATGTGACTCTTAAGGATATAAATCAGCGTATACTCGCCCCACCTCCATTAAAAACGAAACAAGTAGAGGAAGATGTTGCTTACCCTACTTCTGCCATTACTGGGAAACCTGTTGTTGGTAAAACCAAAATCCCCACTCAAGGAGGACAAGGTAGCATCACAATCATGAGAACTAAAGGATGAGGAACACTAAACCGTCTCCTCTTATTTCTTGGCTCCTTCGCTTTTGGCATTGTTTTGCAACATCCGGTTGATTTGTACTTCCTCCGTAACATATTCACTGCAACGATTTGACATTTTTTTTCTTTACTTTATGTCAAAATCGTTGCAGTTATTGTGTTACTGAGGGAGTCTTTTTATGCACCACACAGATACACAACACATAGAAGTGTTGGTTGTTGAAAATATGCAACTGTTGTTAGATCGGGAAGCTGTTTTTTTTTTGTAAAACAATTAGGGTTCTTCAAAGGGCTACCCATATATATACATATATATTCAAGGGTATTCTTTAGACTGTTAATATGATGTGTAGCCTAGTTTTTTGTAAGTTGCCTAATCATTGTATTAGTGGTATGTCTTGTACATGTTTTTCTCTATTGGCTCAAGAAAATACAAATTTCATTGATATATCTACTAGGTGTTGCTTATTTTGTGATGGAATGAATAGAAAGAATTGTTTCTTGACCTCCTAGTTAATGCACTCCTGAGTTAAAAAGATTACTTGTCAATTTTTCTTGGCATTTAGCAAGGAATTTGCCTTGTTTGTTGTATGTTTATAATTGTCTCAATTGTCTTTACCTATGTTTTAATGGAGTTTCAGTCCTATAACTTTTAAATTGCTCTTGTGAAAGAATGGTCCTAGTAATGTTGTATGACTAATGTTGGTAAGACAGGGTAAAATGATCACTCTTTTTGGCTTTTGTAAGAGTATCCAAGGAATTCTTTTTACCTTTGTTTTGTCTATGTAAGACTAAGACTATGTTCTTTTGGATTGAATTAATTTGAACCGAACAAAACTGGTTTTGTCTGAACAAGAACTGAGTTAATCTAAATCCTAGACTCAGTTGGAACTGAATTGAACAGAAATTTCAGAAATTAAGTCTTAGAGAAAAGGTGTAAATTGTGTTGCTTCACCATTTGTTGGATTTTGGGGGGCAATAGCAATAGGAAAAACCCTTGCAAAGTTTTATTATACTTAGTATACAAACTTTTTGTACCTTTTATTTTTATTTTCTTTTTTTTTTTAAAAAAATAATATTATTTGTCTCACATAAAATGCCACATTTGCAAATACAAACTCGCTACTTTTTTCATACCCCTCTCATCCATGAACCTTTTGCATTTTTCAAGTAGCAATAATAGGTTTGTACGACAAACCTCAAAAAAGAAAAAACAACAATATTGATGACAACCTTTCTATTATAGTATTAAATTATTAAGAAATGGACTTTTCAATCCAATTGGACATAATGTAATTTTGAATTTGTAAATTGTAATACCTCAGACCATAAAGTTTATTTAGTTTCATTTTTGACATTATTTACGAGTGAAAAGAATCTTGCGAATTCCTTCTCATACCCAAGGAAAAAAAATATGGTTATATTAATTTGATGTGAGTAAATTATTAAACAAGATTGTAACTAAGGTTTTAGAATGTGAATTTTAAGATTGCATAATTATAAGTTTATAAATAGGGTGAATTGATATGTACACATTACACAAGACTTTAGTGATCCTTTTAAGAGGTAGAGAGATATTATCCAATAGAATAGGTGGAAGTGTGGGATACATCATACATAGTAGTAGTTGGTTCCTTTTTTTGTTTTTGTTTTTTTATTAGGCACTAATAAGGGTTTTAAAAAGGGCAATCACTTTTTTCCTAGAACAATCACTAATTAATGTAGGCCACTAGACAATAGAAATAGAAATTAGTGAAAACTATTTTAAGAAGAAAAAAAAAGAAAAAGAAAAAGAAAGGTATATACTCACTGTCTTTTTTACTTGCTATATTTTTCTTATTGGATGTTTTAATTTACTTGCTACATTTTCAAATTTAGCATGTAGGAATCACATAAATTCTACCTATTTTATCAACATTTTTGTCATTTATTCACTTTTATCTACCTATTTTACTCATAATTTTGTGATCTTCTCAATAAATATCTTTACTTTTTTTTTTATAGTATCTAACACTATACGTATTTCACCTAAAAAATTATGTTAATGGAAATGTAGCAAGAAAATGGAATAAATGAGGAAGCTTTAATGTGCTCCTCTAACATGGGTTTTGGCTCTCCACAAAAGAGTCAGTGATGTTCTGGGAATTTGAGCAAAAGTTGTGGGCATGCTTGCCTGCTTTGAGGGGAAATAAACCACATTAATATTAAAATCTATCTATTGCTATAAACATGACCCTTAGCTTGTACTTTTCTTTTTATTTTGATTTTTGCCCTAACTATTTGCCCATTCTTGTACTTTGTGTTTCTATTTTTTTTGGTCCTTCTTGTTCATTTGGACCTTTATTACTATTTATATTATATTATTTCATCCGTCCTAAATTACTTGTTACATTCTATTAAGTACTCTCTCTGTAACATAATACTAGCAACAATTGATTTTGCACGTATTTTGAGAAAGCGATTTAAGGGTGTAAACGAAGGATTTAGTCAAAATGGTTTTAATACAAACAAGAATGTGATTAAAAGTTGCTAATATTAAAATTAATTTGACTAATTCATTCATTTAGACCTTCAAATCGCTTCCTCAAAATGCGTGAAAAATCAATTGTTGCTAGTAATATGTTACGGAGGGAGTATAATTTTTTAGAAAAATTGAAGTGGATCTCATTTGATTCGTACTTTTCAAGTACAATAACTTTTATAAATTTTCTTATATAAAACTAAACTAGTTTTAACCCCGTACCATGCACGGATTTTTATTTTTCACAAAAAATAATTAAAAAGATTAGGATTTATATATTTTTCCTCTTGTAAAGGACATGAATCATGAAATTAAATTAAAAAAAAGATTATAGAAAAGCAAAAGACATGAAACATAAATTATGATGAGAAATTGAAACATTTATGAGAAATAAAAATACCAAGCAATAGAGAAATAATAAAGCAAAATTAATTTTGTTCTTTTTCTAATAAAGCAAAATCAAATAAAGAGGAAATAATAGGAAGACGACACGTGGATGTTAGAGTTCATGTTTTAAATATTTAAGTATAGATATTACTTGCTCGTCTCCAAAGTAATCAGAGCGTTGCCATTTTCACGTTTGTCAATGCATTATTTATAATCATAATATATATCGTTAGCTACATTTTGCCATAAATAATAAAAATTAGATCATAATAAAGTATACATTGAGACAATTCCCAAACGATCACATATTTTTTTATATGTAAAGCACAAAAGGTGATTTCCGTGATTATACAAGTGTTTGTGAATAGTGCTAGATCGCTTTCTAACATTGCAATTATATAGGAGCGGAGTAAGTATTAATTACTATTAATTACAATAGTTGCTTGATAATTATGCTTGATACATATTTAATTTGCACTTTACTAGATGATAAAATCATTAAAGTACATTAGAGTAGTATCTATCTATAATCTATAATCTATCTATCTATCTATAATCTATAATCTATAATATATATACTAAAACAAAACATGCTTACATCACTTATTACCATATGTCAAGCTCTCATAAAAAAAATTCCCTCCAAAATACATAATGATGTCATTCTTTCCATTAATAATTAATGCTCTAAATTTTGAAAAACAAATAAATTAAATTTTGCTCTTCAAATTCATATAAATTATAAATACACCATTTTGTTTCCAAAAACAAGAAAAAATCATATTAAAAAAGAAAGTGCAATAGTTTATTTTCAAATTACAAATTTACAATCACTTCAATTTTTTTTCAACTTTTTTTTATAATTTATAGCATTTGAAGTTTTACCTTAATTAAATTGCAAAAATATTAAATTTTTTTCAACGACTATAACATGAAAATTGACTACTTTAGTTGGTTCTAAAAAAGCAAAATATATAAACCGTGCAGCGCATTAGATTAAATCAATTTGTTTAATATATGGAGTAATAATGAATTAATAAAAAATACTATAGAGAAAATTATAACCCAACTATTGGCCTATTGGGATATACAATTCATATAATAGTAACCCAATTTGGCGCTTTTCCAATATTTGCATTGTTATTGTCTCAACATTGATAGAATACAAAAGATATTTTAACAAAACTTCATAGACTCTTGGAGGTACATGTTTTTATGTCTATAAATGTTTTCTAGGAATTATAACTACATTTTTTTCCACAAAAAAAATTAAAAATATATTAAATGAAAAAAAATACCAATATAAATTAAATTTATTAATTAATTACTTTGTTTAAACCGTGCATCGCACGGGTGCTAATCTAGTTTATATAATATAGTAATTTGATTTGGCAGCAATCGAGGTTGAGGAATTGAGATACCCAAAACTCGGAAATTGATATTGGCACAACTAAATTTAATAAAGACACAACTTTTGTGAGAGAAACATAAGAAGAGTGCTCGCACAATGGATTGTGCCAATATTAATTTTAGTTGTGCCTTTATCATTTCCCCAAAACTCCTTCAGTAGTTTGTAGTTTGAGTTGTCATTTTTTTTCTGATTTTATATTTTATGGTTGGTCAATTCTTGTTACAGATTTTTTTAATGCAATCACGTGGAACTCGTATTTTCACTATTTTGTTTTGGGAGCGTTGGATACTCTCGAGTAGAGTAGAACTAGAACGTATTAAACTCAACAATTTTTCGTGATTCGCCTAAGTTCTAATAAGTGAAGGATGACAATATAATAGAGATGGAAACGGATTTGGATCTAGATCTATCAGGATTCGGTCCAGATTCAGTCTGTTGCCATCTCTAGATGATAGAGGATCGAACTTGAATTAGGGTATGCATAAATGCATAATTCGACTCTAATACCAACATTTAGTACTGACAAATTAGATTGATAGGTCAGGTTTGGGTTGTCGGGTTATCAGGTCATGTGCCGTCAACTCGAACCTGACCCATTTATTAAACGAGTTGGGTTTTTGTAAACTAACCCGACCTGAAAATTAACAATTCGGGTTTACCCATATTTTTTTTTACAATCTAAATTAAAGTATTTAGCATAATTTTAACAACTAAGAATTTGTAATTTCAATAAAGTAGGGTATTAAAATCTAGTAAATAATAGTTAGTTTACACTAATTTAAGTTTTAGTAAAACAGAGCATTCAAAGCAGTAAGTAGGTTAAAAAAAACGCTTAAAATTCAATAAAAATAATTAATCGGGTTAGGCGAGTTACAATCAGGTTAGAACTTTTAACTTGAACCATCCCATTTAGTAATAGGTTGGATTTGGGTTGACCCATTTAATTAAACTGGTTAAAAATTTCAACCCAACCCAATATTAATGGGTCGGGTTCAAGTTGGGATGCTTTTTGCCTATCAACATCTAACTCCAAGCCAACTCCGACATCCGACTTCGACATACAATTTAACTATTATTTCATTGATAAAATCAGGTAAATATCTAATATTACATTAAGATTACTATATATTTTATTGCTAATACAAAATTAGATATTATAACTATAAAATATATTGTTACTTACATATATCTTTTAAAAAAACTATAAAAATTTAATTAAATACAACTTAGACCAATAAAACAACATGACATCATGTCAGAGTCGAATTAGTTTTTCGGATTTTTTTCAAGATCCGATTCAAAATCGTATTTTTTTAAACGAAATCAGATACAAATTTTTATTTTTTGAATTTGAATAAGAATTTTCCTTGCGTATCGTATTTAAATATGATATTATTACTTACTAATATGAATATTTTAGAAAGATGAACAAATCCAATTCAAAGAAACAAAAATAGAATGGCCCAATTGAGGTCCAAATTACTTGTTGGTTGCTCGATCCAGTTAATTGTCGAAGGTCCAAATCCAAAAAGAGATTATTAAGATATGTTGCTACTTGCTAGGGCGATCATTTAAATGGACCAGATTACCAATAGCTTACAGTAGTGGGCCGTCTACGTATAATTAGAAATGGCAAAACATAACCCAACCCAAATCCAAACCCAGCCCAATACTCTAATCCGAACACAACTCAATAATAGCGGATTGGGTTGAGATTTTAAACCAGCTTAGCTAAATGATTTTACTCAATATAACCCGTTTAATATAATAAGTTGGGTTGGGTTGAAGTATTTTGCTTGTCTAATCTATTATGTATTTAGCTTGTGGAAAGCAAATTTAGTTCAGGTTGAGTTGATGTTCGAATCTAAAATATTTCTTTCAAACATTTTTATTTGTTTTTATTGTGTTATATGTGTTTTTCATGTTATGTGGGTTAATTAATAGATATTTCATAATTTATACCTTATTCTATCCTTTTGTCATTGAGAAAAATTGATAAAAACTGTCTCAACTATTGCTGGTTTTCTAATAATAGTCTCAACTATTGATTATCTCATAAGTTATAATAGCCCCAATTTTGAGTGGTGTAAACCGTCCCAACTATTGATTTTGCTTCTAAGAAAATTCCAATTTAAAAATGTTTTTAAAAAAGTGTCAAGAATTAATTATCTTATAACATTCCCAACTTAGAGTGATGTTTTTCAAAAGCAATCACAACTAATTTTTTCTCCCTAAAAACACTATCAATTTAAGAAATTTTATAAGATGTATTATTATACTCCTAGTTGTTACATTTTGTAAAACACTCCCTCAAAATTCGGACTATTATATGATAATCAATAGTTGATCTTGTATTTAGAAGATAATTAATAATTGGGATTGTGTTCATTTTTTTCATAAAGCATTCTTTAGAAATTATTTTCCCCTCAAGTAACAAACTTAGTGGGACTAAGACGACTATGTTAATCGGAAGGAAACTGATTTCCGCACCCTAAAAATTGATTTCCGCACTTCATGTTTACAGTATTAACGCGGGTTAATACTGTAAACATGAAGTGCGGAAATCAATTTTTGGGGTGCGGAAATCACTAGCCTAATTGGAAGGACAAATCATTACCACTCAAGACATTGACAATAATGCAAACAACTTCACCATACAACAAAACTACTTTTCCTGAAACTAGCCGTCTTCATAAAATAGGTAATTAAACAAGTGATCTCCAATCAATCTCTCATTTCCCCATCCTCCTCACCATATCTTGGATCAGCTTTTCTCCATTTCTTCTTATGTGACCACTCATCATCAATAATAGGGTGTTCAACAAAGCAACAAAATAACTTATATTACATGCTCTACAAACCCCCATACTCTATCATATTCTCAAGTCTCATCAACCAAATCTAACACCATGTTACCTTATCCCATGATCCTTTTCATGATTGATGGCATATTAATAAGGAAAAATCTATCTATATTTATATTTATATTTACTACCTTAATAATATGAAAATTTACGCTCCACATGTCTCGTTTATGTTTTTTAATTATTATTTTACACGTAAACCTAGAATAATAGAATGAGATTCTGGGAAGAGAGGTCCCAAAAGCTGCTTTTCCGGGCTAAAAAAAAGGGAGGGGGCGCATGAAATGGGCCGAGAAGGATAGCAAAAACAAGAGCGGGATCCTTCCATAGGGCACCTGAACGATTACTGCAGCAGGGAAAAAAAAGTTGAGACAATCCGCTAACCCGATACGAAATCGAAACATTATTAACAAGTTTGGGTCGAGAGATTTGACTCGTTTAAGTACATGAGTTGACACGACACAACACGTCACATTTATTAAGTAGGTCGAATTAGGGTTGAGGGATTTCAACCAAATTAAATAAACGGATTTTCACAATACAACAAAATTGCATCTAATTGTCAACTACTCAACTTAATGCACAAAAACACACACGAGCCGCCAATACAACACAAAATTGAGTTGACACGACACGACCTGTTTATTAATCGTGTCAGGTTAGTTTCAATAAAATCCAAACAAGATTGACATGAACCGGATTCGACCCAATTCACAACTCTCACTAAAAGTATCCTCACTATGTTCTTAATTGGTACTTTTGGTAGTATATGTTAGTAATACATACATACTTGTAGTTACTACTTGCAGAATATTCTGGTGATTGAAATAATATACCAACAAATACAGCATATTCCATTATTCCCACCTCAAAATCTTTGCTTCATCATCTGCATTATTTATAATATCAAGAATAAAACACCCACAAACCTTTCTTTTTTTCTTTTCTTTTTTTTTTTTTAATTTTTATATTCAAAAACAATGATGCAAAAACAAATTCCCCAGTTTCATCACCGCTCTTTTTTTTTTTTTTTTTTTTTTTTTACTGTAAATTATTATTATTATTTTTTTCCCTATAAATATATCAACATTTTAATTAAATACAACACAACCAAGGTTTCGAAAATCGCATAAATTATGACAAACTTTTTGAAAATATGTTTAAACTAACTACCAATGGCAATGATGAAGGTATCAAAATCAACAACAATGGCGTTAATTTTTGCAGTTTTCTCTCTCCTTACGTTTTCTCTCTCTTCCGCTTCGAACATTCCGACGACTCTCGACGGCCCGTTTAAGCCCGTTACGGTGCCGTATGACGTCAGCTTGCGTGGCGTCGCTTTTGATTTGCCGCATACGGATTCTAGGGTTCAGCGTCATGTTAATGGCTTCGAACCTGAGCAAATTTCTGTTTCCCTCTCTGTTAATTACGATTCCGTTTGGATTTCTTGGATTACAGGTCTTTTTTCTCCCTCTCTTCAGATATTATTGCTTTTTTTTGGGGGTTTGTTTTGCTTTAGTTTATTTATTTCATTTTCATTTTGTGGTTGGGTTGAATGTTGTGTTGGTTTAGTTCTTTGAATGATTGGATGATCCTCTGCATGTGTTGAAGTGTATATTGTAGAATTTGGGTTTTGGGATTTTTAGAATAATTTGAAGGATGTATTTATTGGGGGTGATTGGAAATTTTATTCTTCAAATTGTTAAGTGCAATTATAATCTTTTGCATGTTTCTCAACCAATCACAAACTTCCTCTGTTTTACGGAGTTTTTTTTTTTAAAAATTTCGTAAATTTTGGGTCCACATTATTATTATTATTTTGTTTATTTCGTAAATTATTATGAAATTAATTGCAGGAGAATAAAAAGTAACAACAACCGCTATGTGCTCCTAGTGGGCTAGTGTACCTGAAAATTTACACATATTTGCCACATTATTATATTTTTTTTGTGGGAAAGGAAAGCCTACCCTCTCAAAGACTAGGAAATGGTTACTAACCCATATAGTGCTGACAAATCAGGTCGACAGGTCGGGGTTCGGGTTATCAGATCAGGTCATATACCATTAACCTGAACCAAACCCATTTATTAAACAGGTTTGGATTCGGGTTGACCCATTTGTTTTTTTAGCCAAAAAATCCTTCTACATTCTAAAGTATTTAGCCTAATCTCTAACAACGAATAATTTACAATTGCAACAGAGTAGAATAATAAAATGTAGTAGATAATATTCAATTTATAGTAGCTTAAAGTTCAGTAAAATAAATCATTTAACACAAGAAGTATGTTAAAACAACCATTTAAAATTCAACAACAATAACTAATTAAGTTAGAATTTTTAACTTGAACTTGACTCGCTTCATAATAGGTAAGATTTGGGTTGACCCATTAAATTAAAAGGTTTGAAAAATTCAACCCAACCCATTATTGGGTCGGGTTCAGTTTGGGTCGCTTTTTGCCGACCCTAAACCCGTACAAGTATAGAAATGATAATCCTTTACAATAAAAGGGGAAGGGGATAAACCAATAAATTGTCCAATGTAAGCGGTGAGCCGGTGAGGTTTGAATCGGCGTTTGATCTCTCATCACTTGGGTGAGACATGAGGTAGCTTATCATTTAGCTACTACATATCCTTTTCACATTATATTAATTTCTCTTTTTTTTTAGAAGAATAATTTCTCTGATCTGAATATGTATTATAAGACATTATTGAAATTAGATCTTTTGAAACAGCCCTTCAATACAAATTTAAGAAGTGTTGTTTTAGAGAAATATCCAACAATAAAATAGAAAATCTTAATATCACTAAAATATGTCATTTTTCAATATTATTGTATTATTTTTTTAGTTTTTTTTTAATTTATTTTTTATATAAAAGACCCATTATAAAAGATAGACCATGTTAAAAAATTCAACATAACTAACCTTATATGTTTTGTTTAGATTTTAGAAGTTTGTTTTAAAATAAATTGATTTTAATCAAAAGGAAAAAAATTATAAAAAGATACAGAAAAAAGCATTTTGGAGGAAAAAAATTTAAACCAGATTGTGACATATGTCAACTCTGGTTATTACTTTAGTAAATAACTAGGTTAGCACCCGTGCGATGCACGATTTTTTGAACATTATTATTATTATTATTATTATATATGGAAAATTATGGTAAATGTACACTTTTTAATTAAAAAAAAAAACCAAATGGAGTTAAGACTTAAGATTGATTATTAATAAAATCATGAAATAACTTACCAAAAAAAAAAAAATATGAAATAACAATTATGTAGAAGTATTATATAAACTAGGATTGAATATATTTTTCCATCATATGTTATTTTTTGGATTGGATCCAGGAATTGTTGTACCAACTATAGTTTACAGTCATTGTGGAAAAGCATAATCACAGTATTAATTAGAAAAAACAAGGTACAATTTTGTTAGTTGTGTAGTTGTGTTATGGGTTAAGAATATGAATATTGGTCTTGGCTTCTAGCCTTCTAATTAGAGAAAACAAGGTAAAAGAATGCTACCTTATTGTATTATTATATTACTTAAAGGAGAAGTCATTTATCTATTAGGTATCCTAATGGACTTTTAATTTGCTGCTAACAATAATGAATCAGTTAGCTGGCATGAATATCTATGAAGTATCTTTCAGAATTCAGATCTCCATTATATCAAGTTTTAATTATGTTTAGAACAAGTACTCGCTCGGTCGCTCCTTTTGAAACCAACAGTTTTGCACATTTTTTTTTTATGATGTTTGGAAAATATTGTCTGTTTCTGAAATATGAACTGAATATCTATAAATTTCTAAACAAATGTCCATATATTAAAAGCGGTGTGGATATTCTGAAGATCATTCAGCGATACAGTCGATACTATTGATTGTGATTATATATTTATGTAGAGGATCGACAGTAGAGATGGCAATGGGTTGAATTTGGACCTATCCTAGTGAACTAGTGGATCCATATCCGGATCCAAATTTTCAAGGCATGGTCCATGCTCCGATGGATATGTGAAAACCAGGATTTAGATCCAATGCATCCAACAGATCCGGATCCAAAACAGATCCAAACTATTTTAACTAGTTTTTTTTAGAGGTGATCATGGGCCCGGCGGGGCGGCAAAAAATTAAGCCCATAAAGCGGGCCGGGTTCGGGCCAAAATTTCTTAGCCAAAGCCCGAAAATTTAGTGCGGGCTTTTCGGCCCGGGCCTAAAAAAGTAACAAAAAAGTCTTATTTTACATGCCCAAGGCCCGTACGAAAAAATCGGGCCGGGCCGGGCCTAAGTTTGGGCTTAATTTTCATGTCCAAAGCCCGCCAAAAAGCGGGCCGGGCCACTTTTGATCCGCTCTAGTTTTTTTATATAATAGTACTAACATTTTCAAGATAAATGATTTTGGCTAATTTTTAATTTTCGATATATAGAATAGTATCTTTTAACATCTTTTTTAGGGGAAAATTTAATTTCAATACAATTAATTATAGAATAAAAAACCAATGAATTAAAATATCATCTCAACACATTGATCATGCAAATAAAAGTTCAATATACTATACTCAAATGCACATATAACAATGATAAATAAAAGTAAAATAAAATGTTTAATTGAATATATTCTAAAGAACCTTAAAATAAAATGAATTAACAACAAATAATTGTAACTATGATGACATGTATGTCTGGTTGGAGGAGGTCCCTTCCTCTATTCAATCAGTTGCAATTTCTGATGCTTTGGTGGAATGATTTTAGCTTTGCTTCTTGTCAAAAACAGATCTGGATCCAGGAATTGGACCTTGATCTAGATCTGTATTTTTTTCCACAAGATTTAGATCCGATCGAGATCCATCGAATTTGAAACATGAGATCCAGATCCTAAATTGTGGAACTGCATTGGGTCCAAGTTCCATTGCCATTTCTAATTGATAATGAGGGCTTTTTATAGTTTGAGTTGGTTTTTTTATGTTATTTTTGTTTTTTTATGCTTGATCAACCTTTGCTTCTTGTTTCATTATGGCAATTTAATGCTTTGTTTTAGTTTTGTAGATCTAAAATGTGATGATTGCCTAAATGTGTAGCTTTTTAACTTGCAGGAGAATACCAAATTGGTTATGACATAAAGCCAATGGATCCTGAGAGTGTCAAGAGTGTTGTTCATTATGGGACATCACGGCAATCGTTAATTCATGAAGCAACAGGTTATTCCCAGGTTTACAGTCAACTGTATCCATTTGAAGGTCTTCAGAATTATACTTCTGGAATAATTCACCATGTTCGTCTCACAGGTACAGTTGGATTATTGCTTGTCACCATCAGGTTCTTTTTTCTTTGCTAGCATGTATGACCTTGTCTCTAAGTGAATCGGGGTCTGGATTTTATGATTAGTGTAACATGTTTCGTTAGCTGTAAAAGCGTTTCAGTTTTGCATCCTTCTGAAGCTTTTAAATTATCATATAAAATAAAATGTTGAAGGTGGCAACATCATGAACTGTAATAGAAAGGAAATTTTGGGGCTGGTCTTTGTCAGAATGATTTTTTTTTTTTTTTTTTTTTTAGCAAAAGAGTGATTCTTATTATCTTATACTTGTCAATTGTCATTTTTTCAGTATTGTATATTTGTATCTGACTTCTCTCACCCCTTTTCTCGTTTTGCAAAAATATATTTTGAGGTAATGCTGCTGTAATGGAATAATCTGGAGTTCTGGACAATGTGCTTTATGAACCTTCTTACTTGAGTTACCATCATTGCTAGTGTTTTTGATGCCAAATTTGACTTTCATATGATGCTTGGAGACTGTATTCCTTTTGTCTCTGAAGCTAACCGGTCTTTTTCTTTCCTTTTATCTAGGATTGAAACCCAACACATTGTACTACTATCAATGTGGAGATACCCATATACCAGCCATGAGCAGTTTGAACCATTTCAAGACAATGCCGATTTCTGATCCTGAGAGTTACCCAGGTAAAATAGCAGTTGTGGGTGACCTGGGTCTTACATATAATTCAACAGACACTGTAAGTCACATAGCAAGCAATAGACCAGATCTTCTTCTCCTGGTCGGTGATGTGACTTATGCAAACCTGTATTTGAGTAATGGAACTGGCTCTGATTGTTACTCCTGCTCCTTTCCACAAAGCCCCATTCATGAGACGTATCAACCACGTTGGGATTATTGGGGAAGGTGCCAATTTCTTTTCCTTTATTATCCCTATGTTGTTTAGTGACAAACCATTTGGCTAGCAGATCTCTTCCTCTGGTTATGCTGTTCTCATGGTATGATTTTCTCTCAGGTTTATGCAGAGTTTGATATCAAGGGTCCCAATAATGGTGGTTGAAGGGAATCATGAAATAGAGGAGCAGGTTGATAATCAAACCTTTGTAGCATATAGTTCCCGCTTTGCTTTTCCTTCAGAAGAGAGTCAGTCATCATCTACATTCTACTATTCTTTTAACGCTGGAGGGATCCATTTCATAATGCTCGGTGCTTATATTGCTTACGATAAATCAGGTATCATGATTTATGAGTTTTCACTATGTTTGGATAGCTATATGGAGGGGAATGGAAAGGGAGGGTAAAAGGAGGAAGGGAAGGGGAAAGAAAGGAAGGAGAATGGTGGATTATGGTTATTAAAGGAGTGGGGAAAATAACGAGATTTGTTCTCCTTCCTTTCCTTCCCCGTCCTTTCTCCCAATTCTTTTTATCCAAAAAATGCGCAAGAGAAAAAATCCGTTTCTAACTTGTGTTATTTTCAGCTGATCAATACAAATGGCTGGAGAAAGACTTGGCTAAAGTAGATAGAGATGTCACTCCATGGTTGGTTGTTGCTTGGCATCCACCATGGTACACTTCTTATGAAGCTCACTACAGAGAAGCAGAGTGCATGAGAGTTGCAATGGAAGACTTGCTCTACTCCTACGGTGTAGATATAGTCTTCAATGGACATGTAAGTATCATGATATCAGAAATTACATTCATAAACGTCAATTAAATCAATAGAATGAACTATTAGTACCTCATTGTCTTTTCATCACAACTAAAAAGTAGATGTAGATATCATTGAATGAGAATAATGAAACAATGTGCACATAGTTATCTGACTTGGACATAATAATTTGCTTTATATGAATGTGTTTTGTTTATCCTCATTGCTTTCTCTTTTGTTACTATAAACTACTATGTGCCATTTACGGCTGAATAACATTGCTGGATGGAATTTCAGGTACATGCTTATGAAAGATCTAACAGAGTATATAATTATACCCTAGATCCTTGTGCTCCTATCCACATCACGATAGGGGATGGAGGTAACCGAGAGAAGATGGCAGTTCAGCATGCTGATGAGCCAGGACGCTGTCCCCAGCCATCAACTACTCCAGATAAGCATATGGGTGGTTTCTGTGCTTCAAACTTTACCTCTGGTCCGGCTGCTGGTAAATTCTGCTGGGATCGTCAACCTGATTACAGCGCTTACAGAGAGAGCAGCTTTGGCCACGGAATTCTTGAGGTTCTTTCTTCTTTTCTCATCCTAAGGATTACAAAATCTTTTGTCGGACCGTCTAGTTAAGTTTCATATAAAAAAAGTTGTGATTTTATGCTAAAAAGTTACTACCGAAGTATTACAGAATGTTCTTTAGTTCTTTTAGACCATCTAAGTTCAGCTTTATACTAAATCTGCAGTCACACTGTCTGATACACTTTTGTAGCAAAATGTTAATCCGTCAAACCGTCTGATGGTTTGAAAGGAGACTTGCTACCAAAGTATTCTTGTTTTTAAATAGTAGCCACACATGAATCAGTACTTGAACTGAACTTTATATAAACACACACACAAACATGACATGATATTACTTAAATATTCTTTTTTATGCTTAAGAATGCCCTTCATGATTATGTAATTGCAGGTGAAGAATTCGACATGGGCTCTTTGGACTTGGTACAGGAATCAAGACAGCACAAAGGTTGCTGGAGATCAAATTTATATAGTGAGGCAGCCAGATCTCTGCCCTGTTAAAAGCAAGGTACCTAAAGGAAGGTCAGACGTTAGCTAACTTCGAAGACTAGTAGACAGGAAAAGTATTTCACATGTAGCAACTTTGAGCTTAGATGGGTGGTAGAAACTGGAAAGCACCACCAGTAGTTTTGTATGTAACTCATTGTTTTTGCTTCGGTCACTTCTGGCATTGCTGGAAATTGTTGTTGTATGATAAGTTAGTTGTTAGGAAGATGTACTATGGGGTTTGTTGCCCTTGTACATATAGCATTTGTTCTTCTATTGTAAATTTCCCTCGTCTTTCACGTCGTTGTCCTTTGCAGCGTTCTGTAAGGGGGTCTTGCGATTTGTTGTAATTTTTGAATTGAATACAGCTTGACCCAATTGATTATACATGTTGATTTGAGATCTAATTTGATACCGCATAAGCCTTCATCAATAAATTAATTCTTCAAAATTCTAACCCCATAAAGTAAGAAAAGAATACTCAATTTCAAATTGAATTATAAAGAAAAAGATTTCGAGCTTACCATCACAAAAAAGAGTTGTTATTAAAATTATTTTGATTAGTTTGTTTATTTATAGGTTTTCATTTTGAGCGTGATTTGAACCTAAATTTTCGGATAGCTGAAATATTCAAATATCCAATATGAACCCGACTCCAAAATTGGATACTTGAATTTTCGGATATCCGAAATATCTAATTTGATCATTTTTAAGGTTAGTTTATATACTACCTCTGTTTCTTATTATTTGCAACGATGTGACATAAAGTAGAGAGGAAAAGTGTCAAATCGTTGCAAATAATAAGAAACGGAGGTAGTATATAACATAATTTTTTTTTTAAGGTTACATATATAAAGTATGGTTGTAACGACCTATCTCTTAGGAGTGACGCCAGCAAAAATAACGCCAAGAATTGGCTCCACAGTGCTCCTTACAACTTACAAGTTCTGATGCTGCCTAAACTAAGAGCCAATCCTCACATAGACTGATTTGACTAAGAGCCAATCCTTACATCATTAATATATGGCCAAAGTTTCTCTAGTTCAGTACGGAGTATTAAGCCATTTTAGCTGCAATAAACAAATCCAAGCCATCCAAAGCACAAGGTAAAGTGCCACTTTCACCTGTACAACAAGATAAAACAAGGTTCATTACCTACAGAATAGAATCTTGTTTAGCACAATGGCTCAGTACAATAAAACATAAAAAGATATGGGAACCGAAGCCGTAAATCCAAGGTGATGCCAAGATAAAAAAGAGGACATAACTGGATCAGGATACTATCACTAAGCTAGCTATTGATCCTAATACATACTGCCTATTTTAAACTACACCTAATCCTCATCCACATCGAGATTCTTCATTTTGGATTCCAGTACATTTTCCTCTCCATCACTCTCCACGGAATCCTTTTCATCGTCATCATCTCCACCTTCTGGGTTGTTCGCGTCTAATGACCCTAGTTTATCGGGAGATTTCTTGAAGATATCTTTGATGTCATCAATTCCATCGTCGGAGATGAAATTTCCATCAATATTGAGCCATTTAAACTCGGGCTTATCAACCACCATGTTAGCTAAAACCCTAGCACCAGCCCTCCTAATTGCATTTGTATTCATATCTAGCACCTTTATTTGTGTGTGACCTTCAATAGCTTTGCTAATTTGTATAGCCCCTTCATCCTTGAGCTCATTTTCAGCCAAGTTGAGCTTCAAGATATGTTTCTTTGAAGCTAAGCATGAAGCTAAGGCAGGTGCAGCAGCAGGCGTTACATCATTTCCAGCCAACTCCAACACTCCGAGCAAAGGAGCAGAGTCTTTGAGAGAATTTGCTAAAGCAACAGTTCCTTCATCTTCCAAATTCAAATAGCTTAGATAAGCCTCGATAAGATTTGCATGCCTCAAAACAGCTTTACTCAAAGCAAGTCCTGCTTCTACACCAAACATGTTATCACACAAGTCAAGCTTCTTCAAGTTAACACATCCATCTAGGGCTTTCGATAAGGCAACGCCTCCTTCGGAACCAACCCTTGTTGAGGAGCACCTAAAATCCTCGAGCATTTTAGAACGGCTTACAACCTCAGAAATAGCAAGAGCACCTTCATCTCCTGTCATATTATTGTGAAACTGAAGGACCCTAAGTTCCTCTGTGGAAGGAACCAGCTCACAAACAGCACGTGCTGCTTCCTCCGAGATTCCATCATTCATCAAATAAAGCTTCTCCAAACTACTCTGCGATCTCAGGAGCGGTCCAAATGCTCAGACACCCTTCTCACCCAAGGCATTGTTTGAAAGATTAAGCGACTTTAAAACAGAACCTTCAAGAGCAGCTGAGAACATGTTCATCACTTCGAGAGCTTCTGCTTCTGGTCTGCCAGCAATAAAATCAGACAGGTCCACTTCCTTCAATTTATTCTTGACAGAAACCAATACAGGCTCTGCCCCACGGGCAGCACCTAAGCCAAAACTTCTGTTACTGAAGCATATTTTAGTGCAGTTGTAGCATGGATTCTTCAATGGTGCTAAAAGCTCCTCTGCCTCTTCTGCCTCAATGAAGGCACGGGGGCCTTTAGAAATATCAAATAAAATTTCAAAAATAGTCTCAGAAAATAGGAACTTCTTTGATTTTATGCACGGGACCTTTTGTAAGGGCCTTTAGAATGTGTTTACTGCATTCCTTGGCATAAACTTGAACTGCAGAACTCCCATCGCCATCAGGCTTCTTTCGATAGAATTCATCAGCAGTAGTAAATGCCATCTCTTCAATTTGATTGGCCTTCTCCTCAGCCTCTTCCTTGCTCCAGCTACCATACTTTTGAGAAAATACTGTTGGCGCTGAAAGTTTCGTGGTCATCTGTTCAACAAGAACGAACCTTGTGTTCTTGTTGGGAGGCCATAGTTTAATTGAGAATGGACGATGTTCAGAACTTGTTTGCATAGCATCCATTTTACAAAACTGCTAATGAAGAAGAATTGGTATTTGCAAAACCCTCAAAAACTGACACGACAAAGGAAAAGGGCAAATCCAATTGTTCCATATAAAGCCAGGGCAAATCAAATTCAAGCATGCCATGAATCGAAGTTAACATGATGGTACACAACCATGATTGAATAGTTTAACACTTAATTCTACATTGCACATTAGGGTAAAAATGTTATAAAAAAATCAGTACAACACATATTGTTTAATAGTTAATTTCTTATTTCACACTTAAAACACATCATTACTTCAAAAAAATAAACCCTAAAACACATCATTTTTTTTCCATTGGGAAATTGATTAGCATAACGTAGCTGAGCAACCCAAACAAATCCATGTATTCATAACCCAAAATCAACAGCAACATTCAACTTCAGCACAAAAAAAAAAGTTATAAAAAATGTTGGTTTTATTTTTCTCATGCCATATGTCAAATGGAGAATGAGAGTGAATTTAGCTTTTCTCTAAATAAAAACCCAAAATCAAATCAAATGTGAAATTAAAAATCCCAATTTCAAGTATTTTGAAAGTAAAAACAACCTACACCATAGAAGCATTTGTGAAAGTAAAAGCAGGGGAATGAAAGTAAAAGCAGGGGAATTAGAAATTGGAAGTAAAATAGCGGAGAAGGAAAATACCTGAGCATAAACTGCAATGTTGCAAACAAAAAGACCTCAAAGAGCAGGAGATCAACGGCGATAAATATGACGCTTCCTGACCGGCGTCGGTAGGGAGGCCGGTGTGGCGGCGTGGGCGGCGGCGATTTGTACGAAGACTGTAGAGGAGGAAGTCAAAGTTGGTTTTGTGTGTGTTTTTTTTAAAAAAAATTTTATAAAATGAAGTACAAGACTGAACTAAAATGAACTGAACTGAATACAATTGAAACTCTGAAAGTAATATTTTATAAGAGTAGTAAATTGAGAGAGTTGAACTGGAGTGAACTGAATTTAATAGAACTGAACTGAACTGAACTGAATTTAAGCTGAAGTAAACAAGCGCTAAGGGTGCTAATCGGGTCGTGTTGGTTTGGGTTAGGTCGGGTCATTTTAGATTTAAGGGTTTTTGATGTCGTGTTGAGTTGAGTTAGATTTTATTTTTTGTCAAATAGATTTATAAGACATAATAATCAATATTAAACACATTAATGATTGGGTTTGGTCGGTTTTGAGTCGTGTCAAATTCAAGTCAATAAAAAATTTAAGGTGCATTCAGATATTTTACGTGTTTTGGGTTGGAAAATAAGGTATGATTGTATTTGTCACCTCCTTTCCCCATATTTATTCTTAGGTCTAATCTAAATACTTCCTTCGTTTAAATAAAAACGCAACAATTGGGGAAACACGGACTCCTAGACAATTTTTTGTTGTGAGAGTTGAGAGAGAAAGTGGTGTATGTAATGTTGTGAGAGATAAAAAACAAAAGACTTACAAAAATGGAAAGATTAAATTTGTTGCATTTATTTTGAAACTTCCTAAAAAGAAAATTGTTGCATTTATTTTGAAACGGATGAAGTATTCAATTTACATGAAGTTTTTCTTTTTTGGTGCGAATGAGTCAAATATGACAGGATAAAAACGATTCCAAGATCACTTGTGTAATAACCCGAAATTTTGGGCCAGAAAATTCCGCGGTTATTAATTATATTTATTTAATTCTGAGTCCAAAAGGCCCATTTAATTTTGGACTGTTTTATTTTTAGCCATTTTTTTTTATTTCATCAAATTGGGCCAAAGACCCAATTTGTTCTATTATTTTCATTTGGCCGGTTTTAGTCCTTCTTTTGGGCCAATGGGTATTTTTAATTTAATTGGGTAATTATGTTAATTACTTAATTAAGTTCATTAGGCCTAAGGATTTATTTAACCAAGCCCATATTTTTGGCCCTTGCTTTGACCCACACCCGGCATCCTACCCCCATTTTTAGGATTTCACATCCCTTCCTTTGTTCTATAAATAGGGCTCATGTTCCATATTTTTGGTCATTATGCAATTAAGCTCTTAAACTCCAAAAATTAAAGAACAATTTTCCTCTCCTCTTCCTTCCACAAAAAGTCGAACCCCTCTTGATTTTCTCCTTGGATTAATTTAGCGAATCCAGGTAACTAGCTATTCCGTTTAATTTTGGTACTTACTAATTCACATAGTTAATTAGGTTGTATCATGAAAATTTGTAGAATTTAGGAGATGTTTAATCCTGAAAATTTCGAACCATGTGAAATGCTTTTCATGTCATCCTTGATGTGTTCTTGTGATCTTTATGAATCTTTAAATGTTTTAATTAATTTTTATGCATGGATTGATTTATATTGTATAATTACTTGTATGAATTTATTGGTTAATCAAATCTTGTTATTTCTTGATGAATTTTTCGTGTAGGTTTCTTTACTGTTTTATTATTAATCATGATTTATTTCGTGGCAAAATTCGTCCTTTTATTATTTATAATAATTTAATCTTTCAAACCGGTAAAACTGTCTAGAATCGGTTTACGAATTTATTAATATACTTAATCAATTCGGAATGCTACGAAATTTTATATGGAAGTCAGAATAATGTTTTACAGCTTGTGTTAAATTTTCGTAATTTTTAAAGATCGTTTGATATGGCATAAAATTCTGAAACCGAATTCAGCCTAATCTGACTGGTTAGTTATAAAATCACTTAAAAATAGTAAAAGGTGTTATTTTTAAACGAAATTTATGCACGTTAAACCTTTAACCTATATTTAACATCCATTAAAATTTCCAGACTATTCGAGAACTTTAGATGGTTGATCTTAATTTAATCCTTTAAAATCAGATTGCGTAAAATAGTGTAATTTAAATTGTTTATATAAGTTTATATGATTAATAGATGATTATTGTACTTGATTAAATTAAAGCATGAATTTTGGGTAATATATATATATATATTTCGAGTAGATTGAATAAATAAAAATAGGATTTTTATCATGTTTTAGTTAATTATTGTTGTTAGTTGTTATTTCAAATAATTATTGAAATTGATTTATTAATTTTTGATGATTGTGTTTAATTAATTTAAAGTATGAACTTTTGCTAAATTATATATATATATATATATATATATATATATATATATATATATATATATATGTCAAGTATGTCAAATGTATGAAAGCATAGAATTTTTATCTTGTTTTTATGTATTTTACATGATTAATTAATTTAAATAATTAAAGGAATAAAAGATATTAATTCTGGTTTTGTTCCCTAAAATGTCGAGTAGTATTAGATCAAAGTTAGGGTTTTTGACCATGAATTTAAGAGGTAGTTGTAACAAGTTTGAATAAATATTTTATTTTGAATAATTAGTTAGTTAGAGTTTATAATTAATTAATTTTAGATCAACAATACTTAAGTATACATCAAATGTCGAATTGGACAGTTTATTAAAAGGGATTTTAGTATATTTTATGGACTTATAAAATAATTATTAGGGATAAGTTATAAGTATATGATAAGATATCAAGGACAGTATAAGATAAGGTTTAAAGTTGCATAAGATACTACTAGGGATAAGAAAGGAAACAGAGTAATAGCTATACATGTTATGTTTCGGTCTCTGGCTAGGAAAGACTTGGTATTTAAGGTGGCCAATATACGTGCCGCACCTCTCTTTCTTGGGACTCCGAACATTTCATTTCCTATTACGGTCACCTAGTATTTCCCAATATATGATATGATATGATTAAATGAAGATATAAGATACCATAAGGACGCCCACCTGATGACCCGAGTAGTCAGACTGGGTTAAGTCGAAGCCTCTGCTCAATGGGACGAACGCACCTGATGACCCGAGTAGTCAGGCTGAGTTCCCCCGAGTAGTTCTGGGTCTTAGGACATGTAGTCGTCTGAGTAGTAGTACACGAGCTACTATTTGGGAGTTATGGCCATAGCTTAGGCTTAGTGGTGAAACACGAGATCCGCTACGGGTTGAGTACACGAGCTCACCCCGGCATGTTCTAGGAAAGTTGTGGTGAAACACGAGATCCACAACGAGTTATAGTGACCGGTCCAATGAAGATGATATGATTTGATACAATGAAGATGATATGATTTGATATAATGAAGATGATATGATTTGATACAATGAAGATGATATGATTTGATATAATATGAAATGATATGATATAATAAGATATGAAATGATTATAAGATATGTTATGGAAATATAAGATATGACTGATAAAGGATAAGCTACGATATTTCTAAGTTATGATATATCTACGAGAGTATGGAACCATATAGTATAAGCTAAGTATTTAATGTATAAGTCTTCCGCTGTGTATGATTCTAAGTATATGATATGAGCAGGTACATTTTATGTATGTATGTCATCGTATGATGGAACGTATGTATTTGTATTTGTATGATTATATGTATCTGTAAACGTATGTATTGTGTACGTATATGTCTGAGTTGTACTCGTATTGTATGCGTATTCCTAACTGTATTTTGCAGGTATTATTATACGTGTGGTATACGTATATCTATACGTATTGTATACGTATTTCTAACTGTATTTTCTGCAGGCTTATGTATACGTATTTTATACGCACTTTATACGTACATGTATGCGTGCTTTCTTACGTATTTTTATACGAGATTCGTATAATTATTGTATTTCGTTCTTCTATTTTTCTATGGATGTTTCGTGCACTTCCTATGATATTATGTGATTAGCGGTCCCTCGATTAAGCGGGACAGCCTAGTTACTCGCCACTGACGGTGGACCCCCCTCAGTTTCAGGTGACGATGCAGCAGCGTAGAGCGGGCTTCGTTGGATGGGCTTGAGTAGCTTAGTTGTTTTCTTTGAGTTCTAGATTATCCAGAACAGTTTGAGACATTACTTTAGTTTTGATTATAATCCCAGCCTGTTGGGAAGACATTTATTCTATTTATGTAACTTTTTGGGCTAGATGCCTTTGACTTCGGATTTGAGACTACTTTTATATAATAAAAGTTGATTTATTTTAAGTACATAATTTACATTTATAGTTTAAATTGGTTAAGTAATGATCCGAATGTCGATTCCCTTCGTAAATCGACAAGTCGAAAAGTCGGGTCGTTACAACTTGAAATTGAAAATGAAGCTCTAACCAATTGAGTTATCCCTTACTCTCAACATTGAAGTTTCTAAATGTAATGGAGATTTGATTTTACATGAAGCATGTAGCCAATATAGCTTGTCAATTTCTCCATACAAAATAATTATGGCTAATGAAGATTTCAAAAGCTTCAATTTAATTAGAGCCATATAGAGCTAATAGCTTGTCCATTTCTGCATCGTCCAACACTACACTATGGGCTTTTCATTAATTCATAATATTCTCCCGTCCCCACCATGTTATATACTTCATCCGTTTAAAAAAAACGCGATAATTCAAAAGGCACGGACTCCTAGACAATTTTTTGTTGTGAGAGTAAAAAGGATACAGAGAGAAAGTGGATGTGAGAGATAAAAAGAAAAGATTTACAAAAATGGAAAGATTAAAATTATTGCATTTATTTTGAAACTTCCTAAAATAGAAACTGTTGCATTTATTTTGAAACGGAGGAAGTACATTAGCTAAAAATGTTGTTGGCTTGTTGTCTAGGACGACACAATGTTGAGCTAGGTGGTAATTGGCAGTGGCGGAACTAGAATTTTTTATTACGGGCCAAATTAATATCACATGAAAGTAATAGAATCGTAAAGAGCAAAAAATGTTAATAATGTAGTTAGTAAACCTCAAATCATAGTCTACAGAAGTATAAACAGGCAACCAAACCAATTGAGCTACTATATATTTTTTTTATCTTCACTTAAACTTGACAATACTAACAATTTTGGACCAAGGAGGATACCAATGCCCCCGCCAACCCCCTCTTGGCTCTGTCGTAATCAAAATTACACATATTAGCATCAGTCGAATAATTAAAGTCGGCCGATCAAATTCGGGTCAATAATATCATGTGGATTCAGGTCTGCTTCGGATCGTGTTACTTTACCACATCTAGGTATTACCCCAAATATAGATCAGCCTATGATCAAAACTTCAATATTGTAGAGTTTTAAACCCTAATATTCGGTTCAATATTGTGTTGGCCAATCATGTCATCTTTTAACCCTAATTTCAGTTTTTTTTTTCCCCAAGAAACAGTTGATGCCATGAACAAAACGTTTTTAGGTAAAAGATGAGCAAAACGTTGTTCACGACAAGTTCTATCCTTCACAAATTAAATAAATTATCCCATGAAAAAAAGATTAGTCTTATGATTTCATTTAGACACTAGTCACCTTTTGCATCACTACTTATTTTTACACGTTGAATGGTGACCACATCTTTTGTCCACGTCTTCGATGAAGCAAATTATAGTGCAGATTATATCACGTCCTTCAGGCATTAGGCCCATACGCATATCGATATCGATCAGTTTTTGGATGCTAAATTCTCTTATTTCTTACCACTAGATAAATAGAATATCTCTTCGAGAGGAATATAACTTATTGGATGTTAAATTATACTGCGGATTATATCACGTCCCTCAGGCATTGAACCCAATCGTATATCGATATCGATCACTTTTTGGATGCTAAATTCTCTTATTTCTTACCACTAGATACATAAAATATCTCATCGAGAGGAACAGAACTTGATTTTTACAAAAGTTTAACTTTAAATTGTATAAGCAATGAAAATGAAGTTTGAATAATGTCACCCCCACTTCTACCATGGCTGATTTAGACCGCCACTCATACATAATGTCTTATTGCATGCATTTCAAGGAAAGGTCTTTGCAAATATTATTTTCATTTGACTTTATTTGTTCCCGATATATTTACATTTTTATTAAGTGGAAACGAGGGACGTTACTCTAGTGACTCTACCTTCAAATTTAATCCTTAGAGTAACACATTCCAATTCTCATACCAATCAATAAGTCATATAGTTGTATATTTGCGTTGTCAAAAATAAATAAATTAGTCAATAAGCCATTTACATAAAGATGACAATAAGTCATGGATATGACCTATTAATGAGGGTCTAGGTCTATTTTTTTATATATCCAATGGCCAATGTGTCTAGGTCCAAACGATTGTGGGTCAAGTTTGAATCTTAGTCCTCATATGTGAGGCTTAGACCCGTTCCAGATTTGACTCATAAAACAAATACTAACCCTTTTAAAAAATGAAATAAGAAAATATCCAGTCGTTTCTCTGTATTATTTCTTTCTTTCTAATTCCTATATAACTTTATACTTTACTTTTTAGCATTATATAAAAATATTTGGGGGAAACATAAGATGTCAATATCAAGTACTCTCTCCGTCTTTTTTAAGTTTGCTACATTTGTCTTTTTTACATCTTCCAAAATTCAATTTTAAGTGAAAAATATCTTTGGATAATGTGTAATAAAAATTAATACTCCATAATAATTATTTGTTAAAAAAGTACACATCGAGACGAAACAAACAACATCCCCTTTAACTATAGTTTTCCTTATATGTAAGAAAATTAGAGATAGTCAAAATTACAAAGTGAACAACCGTTCATCCCTCCAAATGTGGCAAACTTATGGGCAAATGCGACAAACTTACAAAAATGCATACCAATTACTCCCTCCTTTTTAAAACAATATTTGTTTTTTCACATCTTCCAATGTACAACCTTAAATATTAATTAATATCTTCAATTATACTCCATCTGTAACATATTAACAGCAACAATTTGACATTTTTTTTCTCTCTCTACTTTATATCAAATCATTGCATATTTGGAAAGTACATATCGAGACGAGTCAAACGAGATCTCGCATGACTATGTTTTTCCTTACATATATAAAATTAAAAAAGTCAAAGTTACAAACTGCCCTAAGCCGAGATAGATCAATTTTGGTGGGACGGAAGGAGCATAATAATGGATTTTTTTATTATTAAAAAAAAAAACAATTTCAGAACTTTTTTGGCCGGAGATTTTAAAAAAGTGGTTAGTGATTTTGTTGAGTATATAGTCAAAAAGTGTGTTAATAAATCAAACCTATGCATTTAAATAATCTAGTGGCAATTTCCACACTTCCACTATTCAACAAAGATGACTTCTTCTTCTTCTCCTATTAATTTTCTTTGCTTTTACACGCGGTTTAAAACTTGTAGATTCCAAATATGTGGTTAGTTGAGTGAGTCAATTATTTCATAATCAAAAAAGTCATACATAGTGTACACTTACTACATTATCAATCAATATATATATATATATATATATATATATATATATCCATCATTTAAGCTAGACTAGAGGATACCAATATCAACATAAAAAAAAAAAAAAACATCTTATTATTGCTCTAAGCTAAGCTAAGCTAAGCTAAGCCCACCATGAAGGCAATCCAACCACCGACCATGAACCACCACATCCCCACCACGCGTGGCGGCCTTCCTCGGCCGCCAATCCGGTCCCACCAAGGGCTTCTCTCCAACACACTCCGATCCTCGACCCGTCTAGCCCAATCACTAACCCAATTGCTTCACCTTCAAATAGAGTCTTTTCACACCCAAAAAACCATAACACAATCCAATTTTTCCACCCTTTTAGAGGACAAAAGTAACACCCCAATTTCATCCCCTAAGGAAGACATTTCCCAGACATGGCACCAACTTCATGGCTCTAACAATTGGGACTCCCTCTTAGACCCTCTTAGCCCTTGCCTTAAGCAAGAACTACTAAAATATGGCGAATTTGCTCAAGCAACTTATGACGCTTTTGACTATGATCATTACTCCGAATATTGTGGGAGTTGTAAGTACAACTCTCACAAGTTATTTGAAAAGTTAGGACTTACAAGACATGGCTACAATGTTACAAAGTACATATATGCAACCTCTCAAATAGAGTTGCCACAATGGCTAGAAAAGTCACAAGTTGCTGAGACATGGAGCAAGCACTCAAATTGGATGGGGTATGTAGCTGTGAGTGATGATCATGAGTCGAAACGAATTGGAAGGAGAGACATTGTGGTGGCATGGAGAGGCACAGTGTCGGTCTCCGAATGGTACGAAGATTTTCAAAATAAGTTGGAGAGGTTTGGACATGGGGATGCCAAGGTTGAACAAGGGTTCCTAAGCATTTACACGTCGAAAATGGAGTCATCAAGGTATAACAAAACAAGTGCATCAGAGCAAGTGATGAAGGAGCTTGGAAGGGTTGTGAGTATGTACAAGAAAAGAGGTGAACAAGTTAGCCTTACCATAACAGGGCATAGCTTAGGGGGTGCATTGGCTCTTCTTAATGCATATGAAGCTGGTGCTACCTTTGTGGACCTACCCATAAGTGTTGTCTCTTTTGGGGCTCCTAGGGTTGGTAACTCGGATTTTAGAGACGAGTTAGAAGAGGTGGGGGTGAAGACACTGCGTCTGGTGGTGAAACAAGACATTGTGCCTTGGACACCTGGTGTGGTGTTCAATGAGAGGATTGAGAAGGTTCAAAATTTCGATGAGATAAGTCGGGTGGGGGCCGTGGGGGCGGGGTTGGAGTGGGTGTACACCCACGCCGGGGTAGAGCTAAAGCTAGACGCCAGGGCGTCGCCCTACTTGAAGAGGGGGTTGCAATTGCAAGGACATCATATGTTGGAGACTTACCTTCATTTGTTGGAAGGGTTTGAGAGCAAGAAGTTGCCATTTAGGAAGGATGCTAAAAGGGATATTGCTTTGGTGAATAAAGAGTGTGATATGTTGATTAATGAACTTAGGATACCACCAAGGTGGTACCAAGATGCTAATAAAGGGCTTGTTCAGAATGAGCATGGAAGGTGGGTTAAGCCCAAGAGACATCCTGAAGATATACCTTCTCCTACTGCTTCTTCTACTACTACTACTAGTGCTGAGCTTGTTTCCTATGTATAATTAGTGAAGGAACACTAATTTGTAATTGTGTATATAAATTCTTACTACTAAATTAGCTAGTTTCATAATCAACAAAAATTCGACTCCCTTGCTTTGTATTGTTAGTTGATAATAGAAAAAACATGTGTGAGACCATCTGTTGTAAAAGAAAATGTAACAAACATTCGGAGACAGACAAAAAAATAGAGCTAACGAATGAATCCTCCAAAGCGTAGAGATTTTTTGTAGCTTGAATGATTGAGAAGCATGATTTGCTATAACGAAGGCATTAAAATGATAATGCTCAATAGGTTTTTATAAGAATAATTACATACAACAAAAGATTAAACATATACAAGCCAACACTCTATGCTTACAGTTTACTGGTAAGCAAAGAATATAGTATTACATTTTTACAGTTAACGATAAGCTAACTCACTGCTCTATACATGGCCCTACTAGCATGTAGTTCAACAACTATTATCGATCAAATGTAGAAAAAAAAATGGAGATTGAGAAGCTCTTTTAGGAGGTTGTCGATTATCCCCTAAACTTGAGCTTATTGGTGAATTATCTGGCATGAATTCCGTCAACTAGTTTTTTTCATTGGCCACCTTATTCTGTAAAGTTTCAGCGTTTTACACAAACAATGAAGTACTGAATTCAGAATATCAATCCGATCGAACGAAAAGAAAGGTTAGAAATGCTCGTATAAATAAAGAGAAGAAAACATTCATCATACCGACCTTTAATTCACTCGAGATGCTAGCATTTGGAGAGCTTCCTCAGCTGCAGAAAGGTCAACTTCAGATGGTGGCTTCGTAACACCTGCCACCTGCACACAAGAAAACCAGGGAAGCAAATTCATATCAGCAGCATGATCACATAAAATATGGATGGATTGCAGGTGCAAATCTCATGTTTTTATTATACCTTTAAAATGGTTGTGCACAAGTCCAATAAAGTTTGCGCCAATTGAAGCTTTTCCTGTTCAGTTTCCTGTTAAAGAAGCTCCATCAGTCTTGAGTCTTGAGTCAACAATTATTCAAGAATAAAGTCAACTAAATCTACCAAAACCAACCTTCACTTTGTTCTTAAGTCTCTGTTCCTCATCAAAATGAATGTAAGGACTTCGTCCATTGCGAGCACGATAATGAGCTAGTTCTTCTTTGGTACGTACAAGAAATGACTCTGCACGCCGCAACCTATGACAAAGATCTTCATTCTGGACTTTTAGGACATTGTTTTCTTCCTGTTACATCTCATATAAAAAGGAAAAAATCACTCAAACATATACAAATGTTACAAAATGCCACTGTTCTAAAAAAAATGTAGGATTTTAGTGATAAAAAACAAGTGTCTATAAAAGGGCGATCATCAAACCCAGATACTTGCCTTGATTTTGGCATGGTGGTGTATACGCTGTTGGATGTTTTGCTGACCAGATAACTTCTTCAACTCCCCTTCAAGCTCTGTCACTCTCTTTTTATGATGTTTCACCTCCTCCTATATTTTCAAAGAATACTGAGCATAATTTCAAACATCATCAATAGGAGAGAACTTACAAGACGGGAATCTCAACCTTTAACACTTCGTTTTCTGAGTTAAGGAACTGGTGGCGTTCACGGTAACTCTCTATTGCACTCTGTGCAGCAGAAAGCTCATTTTGTTTCTTCTCAATTTCATCCAACCATCTGAAAAAATTATTTTGAAACAAGTCAGCGAGGACGATAATGTTTTTTAGGAACATCAATTTCTAGCAAGTAGCAACAGTACTTACCCTTGTCTTTCATGTTTAAACTCGTCGAGCTGCTTCTTTAGTTTGTTCACTTCCTGATCCTGCTCAAAAAAATATAATTCATGCTTTAAGCACTAGGATTATCAGTAACAGGTCCATCCTACCTTTATCAAAATTTGAAGTTAACCTGTGTTTCTACACTATCAAGTTGAGTTTTCTCTGTTATCTTTTGAACGTCCTGTTTATCTAACAGTGTCTGCAATCAGTGAGGGACAAGCAATCAGTAAAGGGCAGATAATAACTGTGCTGATCAATCATATAGTGCATTCCTTGCCAAAAAAAAAATCTAGTACAAATATGAACGTGTTGGAGCTAGTTTCAATATCATGGTATGGCATCTATGCCATTATCCCACATGGGCAAAGTAAGAAGGAATTATAGAGTTTATAATATCAGCACTGAGTTATGTACTTATGTACAAGAAGAGTTTAGGCTAAATGCATAATAATAAATATTTATTTATAATCAAAACCTAGCAGGCTAGGACAAACAAACAAAATAAGGAGGCACCCTTTCTTCTTAATCACTTGACCATTTAATGTTCCTTTAATTGTCAGTGCCAAACCCTTTTAAGGCTCATTTTTGTTGTATCTCATAGATGTATTCGCAAGCCTAGCCACCATTTTCAATCCCCTAACATCATATTCTAACACTACATACAACCATATACATGCGTGGCGACCATATTTAATTTCAACACCATAATCTAACACATATAACCATGTGATAACTTGTAGCCAACAGCCAAATTCATCTAACAAAACTTTTCAAGAAGCTCAAGTATGTTCAAGAACAGATCATTGACACAACAAACTTACCACATAACTGCTCATATCTAATTTTACTCCCAGCAGATCCCGAATTACATCATGTGTCATACTTTCTGCCGCAGCTAACCTGGAGTTTAGCATGAATATCTGTAGGGAGAAGAGGGAACCAATAATGAAAGAAATTTACACAATTGGACATGATATAGCATTCAGATAAGAGACACCAAAAGTATACTTCTTTCTGTCTGCTTGCAGCTAAGGCTTCAAGCTCTTCAATGCGTAACCTTTCAGCAGTAAAATCCTCATCCTTCTCAGATTTAAGTTGATTTGTAAATCCCAAGCCAATACACTTGAAGGGGGAACCAGATCCCCTTGCTTTGAAGGGGGAACCCAAACCTTTTGCTTTGAAAGGGGAGGCAGAACTCCTCCCTTTGACGGCATTTTTCTCCAACTTTTCGATCGAAGAAACCTTCTCATGGCTGGAAGATTCTTCTGATTTAAATTGTTCAACCATTGCTTCCAACTCCTTGAACTGTCATTACATCAAAAGACAGCAAGAATAAACCAATTATGACTCGACAATCGTGGGAAACTGAAGTTCACATAGCAGAGGACCAAAAGGCTAACCTTGTGTTTGTATTCACAAGCCTGTGCTTCTGCAAGCAAGGTCAGCTCCAAAATATGTGCTTTGTATTTAGATATCTGCAAATAATCAAAAATGGTAAAAGCATTTTGGATTATGTCTCAGCTGAAATTTTCAAAGACTTAGCGAAAATCAAGGGAAAAAAACCTCTGTGTCTTTATTCTTCACATTTTTCTCAAGAGCTTGTATGCGCATTAAGGCTTCTTCAACATTTTGTGATTTTTCATCAAAATGCCTGCAAAAATAAAAGACAAAACAGTATCAGCAACTATTGTAGCATTACATTACTGCAAACCAAGACACAAAATGGAATTGATGCTAACAAACCTTTTAATGTCAGCATCAGCATTTTCAACATTGAGCATCTGGGCTTTCAGAGACTGAAGCTCCAATTCTAGCTCCTCCCTCTGCAACCTTTGCTTTTCAGCTTCTCCTTTTAATACATCCACCTGAATCGACAAAAACGTATTTAAGTACTTAGTAATGCACGAGTTGTATGGAGAGGAATGTAACGCAACGCAAAACCACCTTTTCTTCCAATACGCTGATGGTAGAATCCAACTCTTCCACGGATCTTTCTAGAAGCTGAACCTCTTCTTCTTTCTCTTCAGCATAAATCCTCCGGGATTCAGCTACCTGCATGATGGAAAGGCCGGGACCGGTCAACTGCTGCTAGCTTAAAACAAAGTATTATATGAACAACAGAACAAGGACTTGTCACACATGGTTATATCAAGAAGTACCTCCTGAGATTCCGCAGCAACCGCTTCATTCTCTTCAGCAAGAACACGGGAAGTTTCCACCTTTTCTTCCATGATCTGTAGCTGCTTCTGGAGTTGGTCCCTTTCATTGCTAACTTCATCCAAGTTTCTATTCAAAGAGTCAACTAAATCATTTACATGACCTAGAGTGTTGCCTATTTCAAGTAACTCATTCTCCAGGTTGTCAATTATGCAGTTTTTATCACTCAAATCTTTCTCAAGATAACTTCTTGCTGCCATATTATCTTCCACTTGAGACCTCAGACCCAAATTTTCATCAGAGAGCTTGCTTAAACACAAGTTGGCCTTTTCCAAGTCCTCCTCCAATGCGGAAATGGACTCTCCTTGTCTTTGCACCTTAATATCAAGGGTTTGGCCATGAGCAACTGCCTCATTAAGTTCTTGCAATCTTGCAGCTAATTCACTATCTGTAGTTTCCAAACGAACTGCCAGTTCTTCAATCTTATCCTTTTGATCCTTATTGCTGGCTGCAGACTCTTGCAAGAGGCGTAGATCAAACAGCAATCCATTTTGAACCTCATCCTTCCTAAGCAACTCTTCTTGCAAGGACAAGTTTTGAGTTGCTAAATCTTTGGCTATATAGTCTAAAAACTCCAAATCTTTCAAAAACCTTGACACCATATCCATGTTTTGACAACTGTCATCAGATCTCTGATCAATAACCATCATAAATTTTTCTTCAAGTTGTTCAAGTACCCTGGAGCTCTGCAGCTCTGCAGTTTCTAGTAAAGTTGCACACATTGCAACCTTTGAGCTACAACTTCTCAGCACATCATAGTTACGCTGCTCAAGAAATCGAACTTCATCTCTCAAGACAAGGTTCTCTTCCTGTAGTGCATTCACTTCAAAGGCATGGCTTTCCAATTCCTGGCTTTTGCTGGACGAAGCCTCAGCAGTGGACAATTGGACACTTTGGAAGTCATTCAGCTGTGTACTTTTCACCTCCAGATCTTTTTCCAAGAAGCCAATTCTTGACTCCAAAGTAGAAATTCTTTCTCGTAATCTGCAATTCTCTAACTTGAGTGCATCCATAATACTAGTAAATGACTCCGATTCAGAGACTTTTTCTTGAATATCTTTAAGCAGAATGCAATTTTTACTCTTCCCATCTTGTAATTCATTTTGCAGTGATTCGATTTCTCTTTCCATCATCAATATCTCGTTTTGAAGATCATGAGATGAAGATTGCAGTAAAAACATTCCATTCTGCATTTTATCAATATCAGTTTCCTTCATTTTCAATCGATCAATTAAGATTTTGTGGTCTGCTTCGAGCGCTTGGAGTTGGGACAAGACTTTTGCCTTGCCATACTCTGCTTCCTCAACTCTTTTCTGCATGTATCTATCATTTTCTTCGCTTTCAGACAAGATATGTCCCTTCAAGTCTGCAGTTATCTGGAAAGTGACAATCTCTCTCACCAAATAGTCCAAGATTGCCTGAAAATTCGTTTGTTCCCTCTGCATATCAAAATTTTTATCAGCCAGTTCCTTCAGCTCTAAAGCAAAAACAAGCAGCTCAAAGTCTTTTGCAAACCACTCAACTGTGAAAAACTCCTCCTGCTCTGAAAACGATGCAATCATTTGTGAGTTACTCTGACCAATCTCCTTCATTAAACTAGAAAGCTCAGAACTCATGAAGTTGGACCTTTCTAACATCTGTCCCTCTTGATGCTGAAGAACCAATAGTTTTTCTTCGAACTGGTCTAATTTCAAGTTAAGTTCCTTTGTTTCACCTTCTTTCTTTATGATACGATCAAAGCTGCTCTTGAAGTCAGTCAACAACTTCCCCTTGAGTATTCGACACATTTCAAGCTCCTCTATTGATTTCATGTTGCGCTGCCTTAAATCACAAATCAAAGTATTTGATTCACAAATACCATTGTGAAGAAGCCCGTTTTCTGCATTCAATGATGTAACTGTCTCTAACAGCACACCCATGTGGCAAAGATGTAACACGGAAAGAGCACAATCCTTCATGAGAATCTGTGACCAAATCTCCTCAAGTGATGAATGTATAAATTTAACAGCATCATTAACCTGGGATTTCAAGCAGTTTGACTCATGGGTTAGAGATGTAAATGCCTCTTCAGATGTACCCTGCACCAGTGCAACAAGGCTCTGTAAGTCTTCGATAAGGCTCATATTTTGCGAAACATCCAGTTCAAGGGCCTCCAAGTGTTCCTCAACATATCTGCATTTCTCATTACTTAATTCATTAGTAGAATGCAATCCTTTCACTTCGTTGATTAGGCTGTCTCTCTCACTTGTTAACGTGATATTCATATTCCTGAGGTCTTCAACTTGAAACTTCAAGGTTTCATTTGCTATCATCAACCCATTGATCATCATATCAGCCTCATTCATTGTATCTTGAGCTTCTTCAAACCTAGAAAGGAGACAAGAGGCCTCTACAGTATTACGAGCTGTAGTTGCTTTAGCTTCTACCAGCTGCAACTCAAGTGACTGCACAAAAAGCGCAAGTGTATCAAATGTAAGTATGATAAGTTGGCAGTGAAAATAACCATATAGGAACTAATGGAAATTAAAAAAAAAAAATTTAAAAAAGGCATTTTTAAGAAGAAAAAAGCACTGCTGCATTTATCATTGCAGTTCACTCCAATCTATAAGTACTCTTATAGCTCTTCAATATCAAAAGAAAGTCCAGAAAGTAACATTGTACTGGTTCTGAGCAAGTGAAGGAGCAACACCGACCTACAGCAGGTATAAGAGCAATAAAAGACAAGAAACAATATGCAAATTCTCAGTCAAACAACTGAGCAGAAACTTGTGAACCATTAATTCTATGATTTTTGGATAATTGGATTTTAATGCAGTATATGATGGATCATGGCTTGAGGTTGCAAGGAAAACACACATGAATAAATACTGAGAATGGAATTAGATGACTGGCTTAATGAAAAGACAAAAAAAAAGGACTCTACGTATGTTTTTCAAATACATAATTCACTTGCTTCAAGTTCAATCACTCTATAGTCGTATTGCGAAGTGTAACCCACTCTTGAAACTTTAACCAATAATAATAGACAATGCCTTGGGCATATATTTTAGATGCTGACAGTTCATGTTTCCAAATTTTAAGAAATGAGAATATATCACCATTGCGAACAAAAAAAAGGCAACAATGTGTTGTGCCAATGTAAAAGGCAATTAAAAAAAAAATTGTACCTCTTTTTTTTGTTGCCAAGATTGTTGGGCTTCTTGAGCACATTCTTCAACCTTGTGCAATTTATGATTGAGAACTACGATTTTACTTTCACACTTTTCTTGAAATTCCATGAAAAATGACAAGAGGCTAAGAACCTCCGCTTCCATAATTTCTTTGCTTTCACAACCCTTCTTCACAGACATACAGATCTCTTTCTCCTTGGCACAGAGCTGAATCGTTAAGTCTGCTCTAAGCTGTTGTATTTCTTTCTCTTTCTCATAGCACGCTTGTTGGTGAGACTCGGTCATGACCATTGCTGCTCCTCTAAGGGACATAAGCAAATGTTCCATGTCATTTGCTCTAGTATTTGCTTCCTCTAAACAAAGGTTAAGCTTGTCAATTACTAAATCTTTGTCAGATATCTGTCTGACCATTTTACCAAATTGTTCAGAAATCCAACCCCTTCTATCAGAAAGAGAAATGGAATCAAGTTGATCAGAGGCAATTCTAAGAGCATCATGTCCCTGAATAAGAGATTCTTCAATCTCACAGCCTAACATTTCCCACTCTTCCATCAGAGATTTTATCTCCATGTTTTTCTCCAGGAGACTTTGACGTAAAGCTTCATTCTCATGTGACATCACGTCAGAAGTTTCCTGTAGCTCCTTCAATTTGGTCTCGAAGAGAAGTGTCTTGCTTTCCGCCTCTTTTTCCCTCGCTCCGTTCTCTTGCACGCGCTGCTGAAGTACAGAAAGTTCTTCTTGTAAGGAGACAATAACTTCAGCAGTTTCTGCTTCAGCTTGCTTGCGTACTTCATCCATTTCTTTTTCGGTAGATATCTGGGAAGCATGATCACTTTGGTACCACATATTTAATCGTTTTGCCTTGTCAAGAGAAGCTTGCATTTTCTTCAATTGCAATTGTAAAGGGGAATAATCACCTTCAGACTGTTTTAAACATGAAGATGTAGATATATGGTCATTTCGTTGTCCCATTAATGAAGTTTTTTGAAGTTCTTGCTGGTGCAGAAGCTCCAAATAATGACTGTTATGATTTTTAAGATCCTCAATCTCACTGATAGATAATAACTGTTGAGACTGAAGTGCTTCAATCAATGATTTAGCTTCATTTAAATCTCCTATGGCAGCTTCCCTCTGTTTTTTCAGTGACGTCACTCTCTCATCTGCCAACTGGACATCTCTAGTCAATGAAGACACTGTCTCCTCCATTTCACCCCGCAAAGACATCTCTTCCTTCAGTATTATTTTTACTATATCCAACTCCAGTTCCAAATTCACTATTTCTTCAGCATGCCTTGCCAGATCTCCAAACTTACTTCGGTTATTTACATCTTCTGCATTACGTAGTTGAGATCCAAAACAATGAACTTGCATCTCCTGTGATATAAACAAGATTTAGTAAATATCTCACAATCAAAACCCATCATTATTACAGCTTTCACTTGTGCCTTTCTTTCTGCAGACAAAAAGCATCAATTATCAAAATCCAATGACTGAATAGTGCATTAATTATACCTTCATCGAATTTGAGTTTAAAAGGTGATCATGCATTCCTGATTCTTTATTTTTTAAAAGAGCCTGCAAGTCCTCAATTTCTCTGCAACAGATTGAAAAATGAAAACAAACAAACCCATCATTTGGAGCAACATTAATGGGATCAATTAAATAATAATGAATAAATAAAAATAAAACACTAATTTCTCAACAAGCTATAACCATAAGAACACCTAGAAGCTGTTACTGCGTTACCTGCTTAGTTTTGCATTTGTTTCTAAGGAAGACTTAAGCTTGCTCTGACACTCCGCTAACTCATTCAAAGTACATGTCAACTAAAACCAAACGAGAAAGAAATCTATAAGTTAGACAGGAAAAAATACGTTTTAAAAAATCATCAACAAAGCTGAAATATGGAATGCTAACCTCGGAGGGAATCGATTCATTTTCTTTGCCATTATGTGGATTATCCTGCACGAGCAGCAACACGAAAATTTATAAGACAGCTAAAAAAGAAATCTTGCCAAGTCCCTCAGTTACAATTACAAACTAATTCTCCCAAGTTTTTTAATTGTATTTCAGAAGGAATGCACACTCCAATGAGCTTTCAAACACAGCAAAAGACTATTTCAGCAACAGACAGATTAAAAGAAGAAACAGATATAGCATACCTGAACCATGGGTGCATGGTTCTGCAGTGGGCTGCTTTTATCAAGAGAGGAGATAAGCTGCAAAAAAAACATATTATTAATTAATAACTCACTAGAATCAAGAAGAAACGTGTAAGGACAAACATTTCCTTTTCCTTTCAAGTAAAAATGCACAGACCTGTGCCCGAAGTTCAGATACTTCTTGCAGTAATAAATCTCTTTCCCCATCCTCGTAGAAATCTTGAAATCTAAAATTGCACCAACAAATGTTTTAGTTAACATACTAAATTCAGACATTGAGAATTTAACAGAAAGTTAACATGTACCATTTCTCTTGTTAGAATTTAAGACAGTCAACAGAATTCTTAACTAAAAAATTGTAACTTTATACCATAGATCTATAACTTTTAGATAACTAGTTAAGCTTATATATAAAAAGTTATAATTTTTTGCTAACAAGTTACAAGTTAACCTGTACTATGATCTGACAGGAGACTTGCTAGATAACATATTAGGTATTCCTTTAGGAAAAGAAGAAACCTTCTAAGTTGTTCCAGTAGTCGGATATTCTCCACAGCAAAGCGGGTCACCTCTGGGTTCCTGTCAACTTTAGTTCGCAGAAGTTGAATCTCTTCAGAAAGAGCAGCATTCTCATCAAGCAGATATGCATCGACAGGTTTTAAATCACCCATAAGGGACTCCATTCGATGAATCTTGTCTTCACGGAACTTCAACATCATTTTAGTGCATCTACTGTCTTCTTCTCTTTGACGAACCTGTAAAAATTTTAAGTTGCATTTGTTCATTACCCATTAACTGCAAGCTCTACAGCTTTACACTAATTAGAGTCATGAGACAACAGGACTTACTAAACGATTCAACTGCTCAATTTCAGCTTCATGTTTCTTGATAGCACTTTCTGCCATCTGCTCCCTTCTTAAAGCTCCAGCAAGCATCGCTTCCAATGATTTTAACTATCAAAGCCACATTTTAGCCAAGAATCCTTAGAATATAAAAAACAATATTCAAAACAACCATTATTCTAGTCCAAAAAGGGGAGAAATATTCAATTTGTATTTTCATTCTCTAAAATCACTAATGTGCCTCATATAATTATGCTAGTAACTCCTTCAAAAACTGTTTTGAACACTAGCTTGCACTCCAGTACTTCACTATGCACTCCAATACTCCTTCAGAAACTATTTTGAACACTAGCTTATTAACCTTTCTAACAATCTGCCACCCACGATTTTAGTCTCATTGTCTCTATTTGTAAATCTTCCTTTCATTTTTCATTCTTTTGTACTTCTTCCTTTTAAATCTTTTGGTATTTTGGTGCAAGGGTAAACTCACAAAGCGTACTGACTGAAGGTCACTTACATGGTAAATAAATATCCAGCCTTAAATATAACTCTATCAACTCCGCCAGTGGGGTTTCCCGCTGCCGGTCCTAAGCCCGGATAAAGGAGGAAGGTTGTGGTATGCCTGTGACAGCCATCGTAAAAATGTGTCACATCCAGGCATATTGTTGGACGAGAATAGTACTAGGATGGGTGACCTCCTGGGAAGTCCTTGTGTTCCCATGCCGCCAACCCCACCGACCCCGTGGTGGGCAGAGAATAGTACTAGGATGGGCGACCTCTTAGGAAGTCCTCGTGTCATTGCTTTGGGATTAAGGTGCAGCGCAGGAAGAAGAAATATAACTCTATCAAGCACAATGATAAAATAATCCCGGATTGATATTGTGTCATAAGTATAGTCATTAGAATGAAAATAAATAATGACAAAGATGTTGTGATGGTTATAGCCTATGTGCAAAAGCTAACAGTACCAGAAGAAGAAGAAGAAAACATACAAATAATGACAAAGATGTTGATTTTAACTAAAAGAAAAAAAGGAAAAAAAAATGTAGCTAGTAGCCTAGTATTGATGACTGGATATTAAGTTTCTACAAGGACCTTATTTGATCAAGTATATACCTGTTTAGAAGACACATGTAGGCTTCCCTTTGAATCAAATCCAAGAATAGTCTGATCATTTTCAGATCCGTTTTCCATATCAGTGCTGTCTTGACCTCTCGCTGTATGGAAAGAATCAAATGCTAAAGCTCGAGAGGGATTTTGACGTTTTAATACAGAAAGCTCCTCCTGTTTTGAGAAATGAGTGAGCAAACTGGCACAAACAAATTCATAACAATCCTGAAAAGCGACACAATTAATAATCTTACTTTCAACAGCAAGATTTGGTGCTGTAGCACAGCAACATCCCCAGATGAATCTTCATTCACCACAGCCTAGAACAAATGGAGTAAGTTGAATTTAAAATCTTATTTAATTTATAATTGAGTGTATAGCACTTAAGTGAGAAGAAAATTACATTATTTTGAATCAATTTTGCTCTTTGAGCAAATTTCAATGTGTTTAGTGTTTCAGCGGCGCAACTGTATCAAGACCACAATAGTTGATGTAAGGATATAAAAGAACAGTATTCCAAATGGGTTTAAACAGTCACATAACCATCACAATCCCTACCATATAGAAGGGCTAATGTTAGCAATTATCATGGTTTTTGAATTACCACCAAGGGAGTCCTGCATGGCATAAGGTGCAAGGGTGAGGTCTAAACACAAGAAACCATCAGATAACTAGTTCCAAAGCTTAAAACAGTGACCTGAAGAAGAAAGGTTAGCCTTGAATCTCTATAAGGGACGTGCCTTGGCTTCCCGTGTGCAATATCCACTAGAAGCATAATTACGTGACTGCATCATGTAATTTCATGCACTCGTCAATAGTCAATGTCATTATCAAAAATACATAAATATAGAGAAAAAATCAAAATACAGTAGACAGTTGCAAAGAAAAAATTTGCATCAGTAAATATACCCCAGAGTTGACAAGGATTTGTTGATGTTTGCAGCTTCTTTTAGACGCTCACCTTCAGCACCAGATGATTTCTGTCTGCAATGGGTAGTCATTAAATAAACCAATAAGACAGCAGTTCAGAAACATTTTGAGGAAAGCTGAAGGAATTTAATTGTTTTAGGTTCAGGCGTCACCTTTCTGAACCAGCCAAATCAACAAGATTTAATCTGGCATATCGTAGGTTGGTTGTCAAATCCCTCTCCCACTTACTTTCGATTACACATGTGAAGACACTATGAGACCTGCTGCTCTCTCTATTCATATTTGTTGCAGCAACTTTTCTGTTTGAGGCACCCTGTTTCAAATAACCCAGAACTAAGGCACGTATAAACAGAAAGTACATAAATCCAAGCTAAGGGGAAAATAGATAGCATTGAATGTTCACAACTAATAACAGGTGCATTGAATCAATTAGGAATGAAACCTGGATCAAAAGTCTCAGGACATCTCCTACAGTGTGAACCTCAAACTCCGACAGATTCTCAACGTACACACCGTTTTTAACATCTTCACGAAGCTATTTAGGACAAAAAAGGAAACCTTAGAAGAGTAATGAGTATCGAGTAATGACCATTATAAGTGCCAGCAACTAGACGCGCTTAATATGTGAAGACTTACAAGCAAATTTGTCGATGATGGATCAAGGAGATCCGTGATTTGCTCATTATAGATCTCTAAGAAAGAGCATCTGCAGCTGTATTTCAGTTTCTCATCACTTCGGCTTTCCTCTTCCTGCAATATCAAGTTGCATGGAAGATATTCTTAGACCCCATAAGGTGCTAATATAGTAGTATCGATTAATCAGCTAACATTGAAATAGAAAATGATGCTTACAGCTCTAATTCTGGCGAACAAGAATTCAAATATCCTTGGTGTCATTCCGCAATGGGGACTAGGTGTGAACTCAACATCCTCCAATTCCCCAAGCATTGTGTATGTCTTCCCACTTCCGGTCTAATAGGGGGAAAGATCCAAGAGGTTGAATTAATTAAAATATCAAGTGGAAATTATAATGGCCTTCATTATTATTCTATTGGGTTTTAAAAAATGGCAAAGCTTTGCTTATAAAAACCGATGTCAAATTATATTTGATCCCTTCCTACCCCCGCCTCCCCAGCCCAACATTGTATCGTCAACAAGCCTCATTCAAATCATCAGTTATCCTAAACTGAATATCAGAAGAAATGAAACCTGCCAGACAGTTTGGGGTTAACATGAACTGATGAGAACAAACCAAATTTTCAGCATTCCGAATAAGAGATACATGAACTGGCTAGTTTGTTAAGACTTAATAGCGTTTATTAGTAGTGTACCTGGCCGTAGGCAAACATGCAACTGTTGTATCCAGATAAGCAGTTCTCCACCATTGGTAAACCAGCCATCCTAAAAAGCATCTCCTACAATGTGTATACCAGTTTATAATCATTAGCACACTAAACGCATGGGCGAAATGGGATGAACATTAAGGATCTGTTTAGTATAGTGTAAAACGTTTTCCCTTAAAGTTGTTTTCCCATTTTACATTGTTTGGTTTAGAGTAAATTATTAAAATGTAAAGCTTGGAATGGAAAACCATTTCACTCCAAATTTGGAAGGATAACATTTTTACATCACAATTGGAAGAAAAACATTTTCCCTCACAATTGAAGTAACTAATTCTCAGTTCAACCAAACAACGAAAATTGATTAAAATATAAAATCATTTTACAAGCAAACAACCAAAAACATTCATAAAAAAGAATTTTCCTATGTAAGGTTTTCATGAAAACCAGTTTCTTTAACAAATATTTTATACCCTACCAAACGGACCCTTACAGTTTATTCGGACAGTACCTGGTCTACTGTTTCGCATGCTACATGGTCAAATGTAAACCGAGTTTCTGGTTGCCCGATCCAAGCAATGCTCTGTGAACTATCCTGCTTGATACACCTATTGAAGCCATGTGTAGTTCTCTCAGCACCATTAAGGGGACGAACCCTAATCATAACCTAAACAAACATCCCACCACCAATATAAACAATCTATACAATAACAAGCAAATCTGGGTTGGGAATTTAGTAAACACAGGCATGAATTCCAATTAAAGAAGTTACTTACCTGTACATTGTGATCCATCCAAAAAGAAGGATTTTCTTTGAGATCAAAATGAGGAACTTGGACGGTATCAACAACGGCAGGCGGCTGGACAGCAGAAACAGAAAACCTTCTAGAAAGTGACGCAGGACGAGGAGTCGCATTAGCATTACCATTAGCAGTGGCAAGATGACGAGAAGTACTGAATGGTGCATAGGAAGCAGGATTCGGTGGCTTAGTGACACTCTTGTTAGGAGTTGCAATAGTTTCAGAATAGCCACTACTGTATGTCTTCCCAGAAGTTGCAGCAACACGAGCATTTCTGATAGAAGCAGCGGCGGCGGCGGCGGTGGCAGTGGCGGCGGTGGTCGCCGTAGAAGTGGAGGTCGTGGTGGTGGTTTCATCATTGAAACCAGAAAACCCAAATCGATTCCTTACTAAACTCCCATAACCTTGTCTTTCAGGGGTACGAAGAAGAGTGTGAGTATTATTAGTGTAAGTGTTAGTCTTATTTTTAAAGGGTGTAGCTGCCCTCTCTAACTCTAACTTGCGTCTGCTTTTAACACTCTCTTCTTCTTCTTCTTCTGAGCTACGCTTTTGCCCTGGTCCAGGGCTGGAGGTAGGAGAAGAACCTCCATTTTCATTGTTCGATCTTAACATTGAAATGTTTACAAACAAAATCCTGAAACACAATTTGAATCAACAATCAACTTACACTTCAAATTCACATCAAAGGTCTTCTAGCAACAAATTCGACCATTAAATTAGATTAATGATAATGGGAAACTAAAAACCTAGAATATGAAATTGATATTCGAAGCTACAAAAATTAACAGTACCTCAGAAACTGCTTCAATGGACGAGAAGAAGCAATGGGTAAGCACGCTTCAATGGAGAACTCAGAGCAATCTTCAATGGAGAACTCAGAGCAATCTTCAATGGAGGGAAGGGGGAGGGGGAGGGGAGGAAGACTGAGAGGAGTACAGCTAACCAGTGAAAACTCAAACTAATAATAAGTTGAACATGTTTCAAAATTTGAAAATTTGAAAAAAAAACAAGGAAAAAAGTGCAGTTGAAGATATAATGATAGTTATTAGAGTATTAGACCGTTGGATCTATTCGTTTCTTTTTCTTTTCGATTTTTTCATGTCAGGAGGCCATGCTAGAGGTAGCATTCGGGTCGGGTTCATTTGGTTTGTAGGGCTTTTGATTTTGGATCGGGTTCGAGATAGATTTAGGTTTTCACCAAATATGTTTTTTTTTTTTTTTTTGGTGATATCACCAAATATGTTTATAAGACATAATAATCAATATTACATACTTTAATGGTTGGATAATTTGAGTTGGGATGGGTTTGGGTTTGGATCGAGTCAAATTCAGATCATGATATTAAGTGGATTTGGGTCGGTTTCGGGGCGGGTAATCGAGTATGATTTACTTTTGCCACCTCTAATCAGGGCCTTAGTCCAAACTGGTCCGGACCAACCGTTAAACCGACTGGGGGTGGATGAGGATTTGTGATTTTCTTTCAACTAGCAATCTAATGGAAAAATCTTTGGTTCAGACTGGATTGGATCTGCTTTTTTAAGTCTGGACTTTAGTGTGGGTTTGGTCCACATTGACTATTTTAATTTTTTGAAAATAAATTTGATTTTTATTTTATTTAGAAAATTGCTAGATAAAAGGTTTTTTTTAAAGGATAGATAAAAGGTTAAAGTAAACATTAAGTAAAAACTAACAATAATTACTCCAAACAATTCTTGATTTTGCCATGTGTTTCAAATATTTTACCCCTTCAAGAAATATATGAAATGCTTAATTACATTATCTAATCAAGATTGGAAATTCGATCCAATTTTTTTGAATTTGGATCAAACTGGAATAGTACTTCGACAGTTCAACCTAATCCGAATTATTTTCAACCCGATTCATAAATCATTATTATTGTATTAAATTTATCATATTTTGGATAAAACCCGAATCTATCCCTTTGAAAAAATACGCATATACTTTTATCCTCGATCCAAGTTAAAAACAGGTTCGAATCGGGTTTTTTTTTTTTTGTCAAAACCCACTTTTTTTTATCGATTTGGCATCGGATTTTGAGTCGGATTATTTATTTATTTATTTTGATCAAAAGGCAAGGGATTATATATTAATAAAAAACCAAACGGCACTTACAAATCGATAATCTCTCCAAAGAGGCAAAGACATTAGATTCAAAACAACAATACATATTTTAACTTCAACCTCACTAATTGCTTCGCTTCCGTCCGATTGCAGAATCACCTGGTGATTTTTGTTCGACTTCAATATGTCTTGACCAACTGCAACCACTAGGGCTGCTCATTCGGATCGATCCGATCCGAAATTTTCGGATATCGGACAAATCATGATCCGAATCCGATCCGAAAATAATAGGATATCCGATCCGAAAGATCCGAATTTTTCGGATCGGATATCGGATCGATCCGACGATCCGCAATTATTTTTTTTTAATACTTTTTTCTATTTTTTTCATTATTTATTATTAAATATTCAAAATTTAAAATGTGTTTTCCTACCTTATTCCAACTTTCAACACACATATATATATATATATATCAAAATAAATTGAAATCAGCATATATATATCAAAATAAAAAATCAAAAACAGAATATATATAATTATATATAATCGAAACTTGCAATTCAGCATATATATATCCGAAAATCTCAAAGGGAAAAGCCCAAAAAAAACCCATAATTTTTTCGGATCGGATATCCGAATATCCAAATTTTGTGATCTGTATCCGATCCGAAAATTTTTCGGATAGTTCGGATCGGATATCCAAAATTATTTTTTATAAAAAATATCCGATTTTTTTTTATCGGATCGCTCGGATCGGATCACTTTGAACAGCCCTAGCAACCACCTCCTATATAGATCTGAGGAAGAAAATATATATGAAGCCTATATGGCAAACCAATGATTTATATGTTGGATATGCGTTTTCAAATTTGTAGCGGTTTAAGACTTCAATGTTTTATTGACATTTCACATAAGGAAAAATGAAATTTAATAATCCCATCTTTTGGTGGTCTGCTCAAAATAATCCCACCTTTTATTTATTTCAAAATAATCCCACCTTTATACATCATCTGCTTAGAATAATCCCACCTTTAATTTTTTCTTCTCAAAATGGACCGATTTTGGGTGATATAGTCCATATTAAGCAGATGATGTATAAAGATGGGATTATTTTGAAATAAATTAAAGGCGAGATTATTTTGAGCAAACCACCAAAAGGTGAGATTATTAAATTCCATTTTTCCTTCACATAATTGGATTTTGGTTATTTAATTCATGTTCTTTGTCATTTAATTCATGTTCTTTGGTAATTTAATAAAGTATTGATGAGTTGTAAAATCAGTTTAAATAATTTATCACTTCTTTTATACACACGTTTAATGGGTTTGTTGTTTATGTTCAATAAGTACTTTTGGACTCCCCCCTCCCTTGAACAAAGAGCTCCCTTTACCATAGGAGATGTGGAAGCTGCTAGTTCTGAGTCATTAAGCTGCCTTATATAAACCTCATGCTATTTTTGTTATTCATGGTCGTTTGTTATTTTTAAAAAATATAAAATAAAATTGGTACACATTAATTTAGTTTCAAATGGAAATTTTGAAATTATGTTTAGATTTGATTTAGCTTTATTTAGATAAGATTAGATTAATTTTCTAAATCCAATCCAAATAGCCTTTTGTTTAGGGGAAATTGCATACGTTATCTTTTAATTTCAATGATCTTATTTTCGCATGTTTAGTTGTTTGTTTTGGGCTAGACCTGTTCTTTGGAATTATTTTCAGTTCAGTTTTACTCAGTTCAAAAGAACATGGTCTTATAGCAACTTCGCATTCATAATTAATCATATGTTACATTTCACTTCGCTTTCTAAACTTTTAATAATTTAGTTGATGTATTCCATGTTGTTTGAAATCTATCTTAAATTGATTATTAGGTCCTGTTCTTTTGTATTTATTTTCATTTCAGTTTCACTCCGTCCAAAAAAACGGATAATCATCATGATTGCTCAGTCATGAGGATGTAGTATAAATAACTAAATAAGCCTCTTGGTTGAATTAATAAGCTAAAGTTGAGTTGATAACTAAAATTGGTGTTGCATCGGGTGTTTCCCATTGTTCAAACAATTGTATTGTATAGTGAACATTTATTTCCTATGGTTGAAAGTGCAATCCATCTATCTTTAATTGTCATTCTTGTTATGTTACAATCCAAAAAAAGTCCCAAACTTTCATGAGAACTTGGAGTAATTCAAGTGACTCCTTTGACAAGTTCGAACCTTGCTCTAAAGTCTAAAGTCTAAGGGGATGTTTGAGATTTAGAGGTTTGAAAGGAAAAGAAAAAAAGTTTGACAAATTCAAAAGGTTATTTTGGATGTTTGATAGTTAGAGGTTTGGATGAGAGTTTTGGGATTAAAAAGCTTTTTTTCAAAAAGCTCCTTTTTGGAAGAACTTATAGCTTTTTAGTTCTTATTTACATTGAAACATTTAACCGCTAACTGCTATTTACCAAACAATTTATACAAACAACTAATATAATCAGCTATTACGATCAGCTGGTCAAAGAAGTTAACTCAATCGGCTAACCTCTAACAATTAACTCAATCGGTTGGAAAAAGAATACACCCCAATCCTACATTTCAACACTAAAAAGGGGACCATTGCAGGCTGTTACTAAAGTAGGGAAATGATCATAGATTCATAGTAAAGTTAGAAAAGGCAAGAAAGGGTTGTAAGTTGTCAGTTGTCACACACTGATAGTGACCATCATTATACATTTCATCATAGATTCATGCGATGCATTTTGCAAATCCATTTCTAATTCAGATTCAGATAGTCACTGCTAATAATAACATAACCAAAACTGTATAGGCTAATAATAATGCCTATAATGGCATAAATAAATATAATCAATCTGCAACCATAATTTTTTGATACATACTAAATACTAATGAATATCTTGTAAAATCAAACGAAATAACATTGCATGTCAAAAGAACAGAGCAAAGCTAGAACCATCTGAGCTCATGTTCAATGCATTACCATTGACGATTGATATGCTCGTAGAAGTCAATTTCGGAGATGGCCATTCGACCATACACACTTCGAAGCTAATTAGGTTTAGTTTTACATGAACAGCAGATTAAAGCAAGCTTTTCATCAACCAGATCACTACCATGATATTGTTTTTAAAAAAAACGATATACTACAATGTTAGAGAAAGTTTATATCCAGAAACGGACCGTAAAAATAAACTCGTAAATCTACCATATAGACTTATAGGAAACAGTAAAATCCCATAATTGACATACAATGTTGAAGATGACCAGAATGAATCCTCTCGTAATAATCGAATCGAACAATCTGATGTCGATTCCAACATTGATGCAAAGAGATTTTACATTTTATATAGGCCAAAAGAAATTGATGGTGAAGCATTATTCTTAGAAGATATCCAAAATCTCTAAGATGAAATTATTGCAAAGAGGACAGTTACCTCTCTGAACAAAGAGCTCTCTTGAACACAACCTGCAAAAAGTATGGCCACAAGGAATGAAAGCAGCCCCTTTATGCCTCACCATACATACACAACAAGAATACTCTCCTTTCCCGACGTCCTCTGCCTCGACTTCTTCTTCTGCCTCTTCCTCTTCTTCCTCCTCTTCTTCCTCTTCGTCCAACCTGTATGTGGGCCCGCTTATCCCAGCCTGTCGGTCGGTCTCCTCCAACAAATCCATCAGCGACATCCGCATTGGCTGATTTGTTGGAGGCTCTAAGTTAGGAATCCCTCCTTCATCTTGTTCGTCGTTCTCTTCCTGCTCATCATCTCCATGTACATGTGGGGACCCACCAACTTCCTCATCACCCTCGTCCCTGAACCGATTGCTCTCATCCAACTCTCGAGAGAGCCTCCTACGAGTCTGCTCCCTCTCAGCAGCCAAAGCCGCTGATAGCCTGAAACTACCGCCACTTCTAGGGGACCCACCACTATCAACCTCCCTCAAGGTTAGGTCATCAGCTGAAACAGTTTCAACCCTTCTTAGGGAACTGCTCCGAAAGGAGTTCCTGTTCGCCATCGCTTCTCCTGTTGGCAACGACATTGATGAGCTTGGTGGAATAATGTCAGACTGTGGAACACGAAATGATGATTCCCAACGCTGTGAATTGGGATTCCGATTCCGATTGGGATTCTGGTTCTGATTCTGATTCCTCTTGAGCTTGAGGCGCTCTTTGAGAGACTTCCAAGATCTTTTTCCGTGGGCCGAGCCTCCAGCACTTCGTGGAGAGAGAGTCTCGTCGTTTCGAATGATCTCAAGTAGAGTTCGAACAACTACGTTAGGTGGTGGAGATGATTTCTTGTCGCTGTTAAGAACAGCTCCGAGAGTGAGGTTTGATTCCAGCCTAGGGCTGGTGGTGGTGGTGTTATCACTAGCTATGGTGGTAGAATTACGGGTGAATTCACTGTTGAAGAAGGAATCAGCAAGATCCGATGCTATGAAGGTGTCACGAAGGGTTGAATTCGAGTGTTGGGAAGACAGACTCTGAGGAGTAACAGCAGCAGCTACGCCACCACCATTACCTTCCATTCAATCTGACTTACACAAAATTATTCCCAGAAAACACAAACAAAATAGTGTTAACTTTGGTACAGTTCATTTTCATTATACCATCAATAGCATCTTTGTTCTAGTATGAGTTAGACTGTACAAATGCAAATACAAATGCACCGCTGCATTTACAATGTCAAGAGTCAAGAGTCTCATGAATAAATTAATTAACTAGAATGTTGCTCTATTTTTTTTAATTAACCTAGACACGCTAATCAAACTCAATTTGCAGGCTAATCAAACTCAATGTTTATTTAAACACAGACTTATCCTCTGCATTAGCATTTAACATATAAAAATGACAATAACAAATTAACAACTGACATTATTTTATCCCTTAAAAAAAAAAAAAAAACTGACATTATTTTATCCCTTCAAAAAAAAAAACTGACCTTATTTATTATTTTTTAAAATGTTACAAAGAAGAATCAAGCAAACAAGACATCAAAAAAAAATGAAAGTAAAAAGTATTTTCTACAAAAAAAAAGAAAGAAAGAAAGTACAAATGTACAATTTATTTTTTTTGTCCATCTTTTTGAGATTCACAATTCTGTTACAAGTAATTAACAAATTAGAAACTTCATATTCCTTTTATTTTACAAAAAAAGACATGACATGACACAGCTAAATGTTGGATTCTAATTTAATTTGCATAAAATTCGATAAAAAAAAAAAAAAAGACACGACAATGCTAATTCACCATAAAATTCAACAATTTCTGCAATAAACAGTGAAATTTCCAGAAAATATTTAGAAATTAGCCTCATAAAAAATTGATAAAAAGACATGGCAATAATGCTAAATAACCATAAAATTCAACAATATTTGCAAAAATTGTGAGATTTTTTTGCAAAATATTATGAAATTAGCCTCAAACAACTAATGTATCTAAATCTATTGATCAAAGACCGCCTCATAAAAACAACATCAAATTGCGAAACATTAATAAGACGAATTCAAATCGATCGAATTAAAAACAACTACATTAACAAATTGAGAGCGACAGAAATCATAATCATAATCATACATTCATACCTAAACTTCTCCGTAATGAATGGCTGGAAAATGCAGGCCACCACTTTAGATCTGATCTTTTCGGAGCTTCAAATTCCTCAATTCGAACAACAAAATGAAATAGCGCGAGCAAAAATGGTGGCTAAAATGCTAAAACATTATTTATTTAATTTTTTTTTTTTGAAAAAAGGAGAAAAAAATGAAGAAATATTTTGAAATGGATGATTTTCTCTCTCAAAAGAAAAAGGAAAATCAATGGTGTTAATATTTGTCTTAATATCTGCTATTTTTGACTTTTGTAAGAAATGGTGTTTTTTTGAAATTGGAAAAATAAAATAAAAATAGAACAAGTCCTGAAAATTAGTGCACCAAAGTGATGAAGAGAATTGAGAGGTGGCATTTGGAGGAGAGAGAGAGAAAAAGATAATTTTTTTTTTTTTTTTGAGAGAAAGAGAGAAAAAGATAATGATATGATTGAATTTTTTTTTTTTGAACAGAAAAATGTGGGAGCAAGTCTCATGTTCTAGGCTAAAAAGGTCTTTGACTTCCATTATTTGCGCAACATATCTTTGGTCCTATAATTATTTTTTTTTATTTCGTCTGTTTTTAAATAGTGTATTTTTATGTATGTCGAGGCAAAATTTTGAGATTAATATTTCTAATTATATAATTGTAAAAATTATAAAAATTAAATAATAAAAAAATTACAAGGTTAAAAGAATCGAATGAGATCTCACATGATTATATTTCTTTTGATAGGCTCTGGCTAATCTATCAAAAATAATCTAACAACTCTAACTAATATAGATAAAGAAATAGTGTCGAATCCACATGGAGGTACATATTTCTTTTTTATTCTAAAAAAGGCAAACTATGTAAGAAGACCTTTGATAGGAACAATTATTAAACTAATTAAAGAAAACAAAACAAAAAGAAAATAATAGAAATCAAAATTTTAGAGGCATAGGGACTAGGGTTGAGATTCACTATGATTAAAATTCAGAATTAATTAAAAACCAGTGTTTATAATACAGATAAGAATCAAGATTTAACGGGCTCTCGCATTTTATTACATCTATAGAATTAATCTAACAGAGTCTCACTATTTACTAGATTAATTCCACCTAAAATCAAGTCTATATGGATTTTTCTGAGTTATCAACCCTGAGCCAGTAATTTGTTTTCATTGTGCAAAATTCTGGTCTCAACTTAAAATTTAACTAAAATACATTTACAATAGAGGCGGTCATGGGTCGGGTCGCGCCCAATAAAAAAAACAAGCCCATTAGGCGGGTCAGGTTCGGTTCGGGTTTCGTTCGTGCCCAAATTTCTTGGTCAAAATCCAAAAATTTAGTGCGGGTTTGGTGAACTTTTCGGGTTGGGCCTGAAAATTTAACTATAAACCTAATTTTAAATGTCTCACAAGAATAATTTAAAAATTCGGGCCAGACCGGGCCCAAAATTCGAGCCTAATTTACATCCCCAAAGCCTGTAAAAAAATCGGGCCAGACCGGGCCCAAAATTCGAGCCTAATTTACATGCCCAAAGCCTGTAAAAAATCGGGATGGGCCACTTTTAATCAGCACTAATTTACAGTCTTTCCACAAAATACTAAGGTCCACTTCGGATCATATTGTTGTAACTGAAACAATTTGGTGTCGTCTGTGGGGAAGACACAAAGCCCATATTTATAAATGGTTCAGCCCATAATTAAAACAAAGCTGATCTGATCTAATTACTGTAACTTTTAAGTTCAAAAGAACAGGGCCTTTGTCTAAAATTTAATTCAGTTTGATTTCATAAAAGTTAAGTTTGGTTTAGTAATATGAACTCAATCAAATGGGTGAGGATGGAGTTGCATTCTTTTGTTAACATGATTTTTGATTGTAGGGAGCTAATCCATGTCCAACAAAACCATAACATTCGAATGCAAGAAGAGTAGCAACAATTTAATGGACATATATATAGCTAATGAAGCAAGGGTTGTAATAATACACCTTTGTAATGATATTGTAATTTTTAGAGAAACTTACCAATGAAGGTTGGTTCAAGTGGCAAGTGACTTGATACCGCTTAAGGAGGGTCTCGAGTTCGAGCCCTACTGTATGCAGAAACCTTTATTGGGAGACTCACCCACCACAAGCCAGGTGCGCAACCCGAGTCGGATCCGGATGTAGTCGGGTGTTAGTAACCCCCGGTGAACCGGGTGGGCATACTCAAATAATAATAAATTTTAGAGAAACTCCTAGCTAGCTTTTGTAAGGCTCTAACAACAATTTATGTTCGCCTTTCACCAAAAAATTAAATAAATCTATTTCAATTACCACCACTGTTTAGTACCAGACTGGTGTAATAAGGTGATAGTGATTAATTAATAAAATGAAAGAATAATTGGTGTATTATCATAATTCTATTATAAAAAGAGTACTACATAGAATATATATATTTTGAATTTGGAAAACACATTGCGGCATTTTATTAGTTTACTCACTTCATTATAAATTAAACACATACACCAAGTAAGCAATAATAATATATTATTATTATTATTATTATTAAAAAACTAAGGCATTGTCATGATTTTTTAGGCCAAAATGCTAAATTATATCATATTAATATATTATAACAACAGAATATATGGAGACTCTAAGTCTTTAACACAACTAATAATGAGGGATCAATATTTTATCGTGAAAGCACAAATCCACTACGGTACGCAACTTTTAATACCAAGAGTATCGAGTTCCAGCATAGTAGTGCTGGAGCGCATTTTACAACTGAAATATTGTGAATTTAGTTCTCACTGGCTCCCTTCCTTCCTCCCTTATGAATGTAAGAACAATATTAGGTCGATAATCTTGTGAGAGAAGTTACACTCTGGGACACAGACACCTGTTAACCTTGCCTGTTAAAAAAAAAAAAAAAATTGAATATCAAATAATCAATTTTGATTTCAACAATTAGTGGGTGTTTCATGTGAAAACAATAAATGAAATTACAATAAAAACATAAATAACTAAAAATGAGTCAAATTAAATGGTGTTGCTTCAGCCTAGAGACCAAATTGCGTGATGGTCCATGCTGCATCAGTTACCTGACTTCCCTTATCAATCAAACTAGCCTTGTATGCATGCTTTGCGTGCCATGATTTTTTAAATGTATCTACATGCTATATTCTAGTGGCTATCAAATTTCTACAATAATCGAAATATAAAATTTTTATATGACAAACTATATTAATATGGATATCTACATGCTATATTCTAGTGGCTATCAAATTTCTACAATAATCGAAATATAAAATTTTTATATGACAAACTATATTAATATGGATATCTACATGCTATATTCTAGTGGCTATCAAATTTCTACAATAATCGAAATATAAAATTTTTATATGACAAACTATATTAATATGGATATCTGCTTATAGAGAATTAAAAAATATGAATTTCGGTATTTTTATTTTATTTTTACGAAATTTATTTTTTGTAATATTTTCATTTTAAAAAGTTCAAAAATTAAAATAACTTTTCATAATAGTTAGGAGTGATGCTAATTTATTTTTTGAAATTTTTTTAGAGGGTAACAAAGTCTTTTCCGGGGGGACACCATGGCTCCCCCTTGGCTTATAGCTCTAAGTTTGTTTCTCTATTTTGTTTTTTCCCTTTCTCTATTTGTTTTGGGCAATTTAATTTTTTAAAATTATGGAAAATCAATTTATGGTGCATTTTCTTTCATTTATGAAACTTTATTTTAAAAGATTTGATCTGATTTGCAAACTTTATCCTAAAATTTAGTTATAAATTCATTCTCATTACCATTATTTATGACCGGCTACTAACGGGCCGTAATTGTGAAACCATGTCACCAAAAACAAATCTTCGTTATTTTGATTATATATATAATCTAGGCCAATAAGAAGAAAAAAAATCCCAACTTTCCTAACATAAATTTTAAATTCAAATGCATCGAGTGTATATAAAATTAGTCTCAAACGTACTAAATATTACCCCTAGGTAAAATTGCTCTTTTTGTCAAGAGTAACTCTTACATGTATAAAATTATAGAGAGTCAAAATTATCAAATGAACAGTAGTAAAAGTCAATATGTAGCAATCTTTAAGGGACGGAGAAGTAAGAAGTGGAAGTAAGAGCTATCAAACAAGGCCTTAGTAACTGAAATGTCGACCCCTTTATTGTCCAATGTGAGTAAGCATCATTTAATAGTTGATATCTACATTGGTTTCCATAATCAATGAGCAAATCCCATGAAAAAATATAATGATAAAAAAATAAGAGTAAACTTAAAAAAAATAAGATTATTCAAATTAATAATTTTTACAAATTAAAGGTACAAAAATAGTGAAGAACAAGTGGTGTCAACACCCACCTGGTCACCTTGTATCTGAGAGGTGCATGATTAAATCACACCCCTTGTTTGAGGATCAATCACTTGAAATAAATTAGTAACTCGTTATCAGCTAGGGAGCTGATGAATTTTGGGATAAAAAAATTACAGAGACAATCGACTTGAATTAGTTGAAATCAACTCTATTCAAATTTAGTGCGCTCAATAAATTAGTTGGATTCGTCTGAGTACAAACTATCTAAATATATATTTTTTATAATTTTTACAATTATACAATTCACTACAAAATATTGTTCCATTAACGACGGGTATACATTAATGACGGACCTAAATCCCGTCGCAAATGTAGATATTTTGTGACGGTTTTTTAGCCCGTCACTAAAAGTTACCTAATATCTTACCCAAGCTCCATTAGAATTGACTCATCTGTGACGGGATTGTGACGGGAAAAATTATTTGCGACCCCGCTTTTCTGCGACGGAGTCATATTTTTACGACGTGAAAAATCATTTGCGACCCCCTTTTCTACGACGGGATCACATATTTGCGACGGAAAATCCCGTCGCAATTAACATCTTTTCTAGTTGTGATTAAAGATATAGTCACTCAAATTTGTGCATCGGCAATTGTGAAAAGTCTAAGTGTTACATCTAATAAAAAACGGAGGGAATATATATCAGATTCACACACAAAAAAAAAATCACATTTATCTTTTTCCTTTGATTTTGTCCTTTTGTTGAACTAACTCAAACACATGAAACGCCCATAGAGTAGAAAAGTGCCCTCTTCCCCCCTATATAAGAAGAAGTGACCATTGTGAAATAAATTAAAAAAAAAAAATACTACATCATTTTCAGAGTTATTTGCTTAAGTGAGGTTAATTGTGAAAAATATGGCTCATTTCAATGCTAAGTTCCTTATTCTTCTTCTTGTGTCAATGGTAGTCATTCAAGTTTCTAATGTAAGTTTTGACATCACAATCTTAAACTCTCTAAGTAGTTGTGTTAATTTTGCATATCTAATTAATTGATGAATTTGGTGTAATCAAACAAAACCTAATTTAATTTCTATTATTATTGTTCATAATTTTGTAAATTTATCAAGAATTAATTTGATGGATAAAAATGAAATTTCAATATGAGGCTATTATCACTTTTTTTTGATAAAAAAAAATATGATAATAATCCATGATTAAGACTCCATATGTCATGAAAAAAAGTTATATTTAAGGAAAACTAATTTCGGTAGAAAAACTAGCGTCATGTTTGTTAGTCGGTTATAAATGAGGGTAATTGGAATGAATTTAGATGTAAATTTGAAACGAAAATCAAGTTTAGATCAGATCAGAAAAGTTCATATCAGATTAGAAAAGTTTAGGCCAGATTAGAAAAAGTTCAAATCAGATAAAAAAAGTTCAGACGAACTGAACACAACCTTAGAAAATTCTTTCTTTTTTGACGGGTAGAAGATATTTTTCCAACGACGATGAATAGTGTTACAATTCTAAATATGAACCACAAATAGAAATGAAGGACTATGTTAGAAGAAATTTTACTAACTCTATTTACATGTGCATAATGCCAAAAGTTATTTTTTTTAAAAAAAAAGCATTTTTGAAAGGAAATTTTTACTTTTCATACAATGATTTCCCACTCCTTAACAAGCCAAAGTTAAAAAAATGAAAAAGAAAAAAGAAGGAAGCATTTTTTTGAGGAAAGTATTGTACAAGTAACTATTATTAAAACACAACTCTAAAACTCAGTAACCTTAGGGCAATTTTCATTAATTTCATTCTCATAGTTATTATTATTTTTATATACTGTTACGACATATTAAATTAAATTTTGAATATTATTTAACCTTTTTTTGTTCTTTTACATGTGAGTAGGCTGGTGGTGAAGGTTCAGCCAAAAAAGAAGGTACATACATATTACTTTATTTACGAATAATATTTTCACCTTATTATAATTTATTAAGATTTTAAGAGCTTATTTGGTTCAATTTTCTTTTCGATATCTTTCTAGAATTTTTTCCCCCTTTTTTTAGCCTGTTGGTAATTAATAAAATTCTTTGATAATTGTCAGTTTTTTAAAAATATATATATTATATATTAATACATTATATGATGATATTATTGCAGATTGTCCATCATTATGTAACTATAGGTGCTCAAAGACCCACCATAGGAAGCCATGCCTAATATATTGTAACTTGTGTTGTGAAAAATGCTTGTGTGTACCATCAGGCTTTGTTGGCAATAAAGATGAATGTCCATGCTATAGAGATATGAAGACCAAGAAAGGAACCTCAAAGTGTCCTTAATTAGCTTTATAGATGGACTCTTTATTTATTAGGTTTTCTTTTGGGTATAATAAATTAATAAGAATTTGTTATTTTAAAAGGCATAATTTCCTTTGATAAAGAGAGAAGAGAATATAGCCAATTTTAAATGTATGTTGCAAAAGGTTGATAAGCATTAATTAAAATTGAGTTTTAAGAATAATAAAGATCAGATATATTTGTGTTCCATTCTAAAGTATGAATTTACTTTAATCACATTGCGTCTCTCGGACACTGAACCCCTACGCACATAAATATAAATCCCTTTATGGATTCAAAGTTCTCTTATTTCACAAATACTGATAAGGTATATATGTTATCTCTTCGAGAGGAAGAAATCCTGACTCGATTTATTCCGTTTCTCCAAAAAAACCCTAATGTATGCAATATAGTCACATAGCACTCCAACTAAACCTGGACATGGGCTTGGCCGGTATGAGGGTCAACTTGACACAATTTGGGCCCACCAGCATTAGCTGCTATGATGAGTACAACACATCACAAAGGCACGACCAATGGGACATGGGCCATGCATGGAGAATATTTTAAACATTTGGCATGCGTCTAGTAAAGTAATCAAGTAATAATAATCAAGTAATGTTTAAGCGGTAAAAGGTAATGGTATAACGATATAAATTAAAGTTATAAAATAATACATGTAATTTTGGCCCCTTCATTCACAAATTCTGGCTCTGCCCCTGTTTGGTTGGTCATATGAATTTGGAATTGACAATTTGACATAAAGATTACTTAATGTTTGTTTGGTTAACAACAAAATGCATGAGAATTATAAATTCTTATGAAGTAAAACTATGAAAACTTATTTGGTTAGCAAACGTGCTCATTTACACGCTCAAATCTTTTACTTAAAACGCATGAGTCATGACAACAAAATTCATGAGAATTATAAATTTCTAGGAATTTCCTTATTATAATTAATTTGCTCATTTATATGATCAAATCTCTTACTTCAATTGCGTATCAAAAGTGCATGCTGCGATTAATATTGATTCAAAACCTGTTTCAAAGCTATCATTTTTATTTTCAAGATTACCATTCTACATCATTATGGGAGATTTTATTATTATGGTATCACCACTTAATGAAAAAAACTTTGATTAACTTTATTCTTTTTAAGTTTTAGAGTGCGCGCACTTTCTTCACCTTACAAAAAACTAACTATATATAAGTTAAGATAAAGTGTAATAAGTTTAATAAAATTTGATCAAGTGCAATCAAGTGTGATAATGTACAATTGTTTCTTATAATAAGAGCTAATTAAGTCCTATTAGTTCAACAAGTTTCAATTAGATTTAATAAGTTTGGATAAAATAAGTTCGACCCCGACAAGTTAAATTCATATAAGTTCCCACAGAATACTTAAAGTCCGTTTGGTTGGAGTGTATTTCCCTTGAAAATACAAATCCCAAGAAATTAGCTAAGGTAGCGTTTGGATATGTATAATTCATTTCAAATTGATGAATTAAATTTCCGAAATTGAAATGTTACGATTCAAATTACAATTATATGTTTGGTTTGTTTTTAGGATTTGAAATGACATGGTTTTGTTAAGTATTTGAAATACATATAATTTACCCATTAAAGATTTGGGTTATGAATTAAGTCAAATCCAATTCCATTTTTTTTTTACTTTCCAAACATGTTATTTAAGTCAAATCCATCATTTCAAATGAAATCCTTGTATCCAAAGATAGCATAAATGCAATTGTGTACGGTTAACAAGAAATGACACAAGTGTAGGAAATAGAATTTCCAAGGAAAATATAATTTCCTATAAAGTGTAGGAAATTAATCACTTATTACATCTCCTTTGATAAATGCAAATTCTTGTGTCAATTATAATTTTCTAAGCTTAACTAAACACAATTAGCCAATTCCTAAGAAATTGATAAGAGAATTTATAAAATGAGACTTTCTACGAGAATTAACTTCCTATATTCAACCAAACGAGCTCATAAATTAGTTGAAACGAGTAGTAGCGTGTGTGTGGTGGTAAGGCTTCAGTCTTTCGTATCATCCACTACATCTCGAATCCCATTGCACGTATCTGGAATTCCTTATCTCCACCGTGTAAGGTTGTAAATGCATGTATTGAGTAACCTTCGGTAGGGTCCGGCTCAAGACCCAACAACCCCCACATTATCATATTTTTTTAAAATAAAAAAAAAAACTTAAAATGGTTGAAACATAACGAGTTAACCACTAGTCCACTAGTCCTCTTTGCTCAAAGCTGAGAAACTAACTTTTGGGGTCTACTGTCTAAACAAACGTGAAAAATTATACGAGTAGAATTCTCTCAAACTTTTTTGCTTTTACGCTCCTCATTCAATCCCACACGAAGATCTCCATTGAAACAGCTTCTTTGCTTCTTCTCCTATGTTGAACTAGCTTCTGCGGTAAGATATACTTCTTTTTACTTGATCTTTTAATGGTCGAATATCAATTTCACGATCAACAATTTAACGTTTACTTAATCGCCAGTCAATCAATGAGTGTTCTTCTATTGAGAAATTGGTTATCATCACTGAAGTTATGAAATGTTATTATGATCAAATTTGTTTTTGTTTTTTTTTTGCTAGAATTTTAATGTTTTCGAGTCTAATTTGGTATCAAATTGAGTCAAATTTGGTTGTTAATTAATTGCAGGTTTTTGAGTCAAATTTGGTTGTTAATTAATTGCAGGTTTTTGTTTTGTTTATAGCCTTCAATATTAGGTTCAATCTATGAAAATGGCGGCCGCCCCTCTTGCTCTGGCTCAGGGACGGCCCTGGATGTCCCTGTTATTGCGTTGACTGTGTTTTACTTAGCTTTGAGTGATGTTTAGCCTGTAGGCCTGTTGCATTAGCTGTAAACAAACTGACCTGTTTCAGTGCATTAACATGTCTGTAGGTTAGTCTGAGTTTTAGACATTAAAGTGTTCAAATGGGCAGCACCGGTTTGGAGAAACTTAGGTTTTGCATTGACCGAGGGGGCACATTTACTGATGTATATGCTGAACTCCCTGGTCGAACCGAAGGCCGTGTAATGAAACTTTTATCTGTTGATCCTTCTAACTATGATGATGCTCCGGTTGAAGGCATTCGTAGAATTTTGGAAGAGTATACCGGGGAAAAGATCCCTCGCTCTTCCAAGATTCCGACTGGAAATATTGAGTGGATAAGGATGGGTACGACTGTCGCTACTAATGCCTTGTTGGAGAGAAAAGGGGAGAGGATTGCTCTATGTGTTACTAAAGGTTATAAGGACCTGCTGCAAATTGGAAACCAGGCTCGTCCTAACATATTTGACCTCACTGTATCCAAGCCCTCGAATCTTTATGAAGAGGTTGTGGAGGTTGAAGAGAGAGTTGAACTTGTTCTTGATAAACAAGAAAATGTTGAGTCATTACCCGTAGTTAAAGGGGTTTCGGGTGAACTTGTGCGAGTGGCAAAACCTTTGAATGAAGAATCTTTGAGGCCTTTGCTGAAAGGGCTTTTGGAGAAGGGAATAAGCTGTCTAGCAGTTGTGTTAATGCACTCTTACACCTATCCACAGCATGAGATTGCCCTGGAGAAGCTAGCCTTGGGCATGGGTTTTAGACATGTGTCTTTGTCATCGGCCTTGACTCCTATGGTCCGAGCAGTTCCAAGGGGTTTAACTGCTAGTGTGGATGCGTATCTTACTCCAGTTATCAAAGATTATTTGTCTGGATTCATATCTAAATTTGACGAAGGCTTAGGGAAGGTCAATGTTCTGTTTATGCAATCAGATGGAGGACTGGCCCCCGAAAGTAGATTTTCAGGTCATAAAGCAGTTTTGTCAGGGCCTGCTGGGGGAGTTGTCGGTTACTCACAGACATTGTTTGGGATTGAAACAGATAAGCCTTTAATTGGGTTTGATATGGGCGGTACATCCACGGATGTCAGCCGTTATGCTGGGGGTTATGAACAAGTGCTTGAAACCCAGATTGCAGGAGCAGTTATCCAGGCACCTCAGCTTGACATAAACACTGTGGCTGCTGGTGGGGGATCAAAGTTAAAATTCCAGTTTGGAGCCTTCAAGGTGGGTCCGGAATCAGTGGGTGCGCACCCTGGTCCTGTGTGCTACAGGAAAGGAGGTGAACTAGCAGTTACAGATGCAAATTTAGTGCTGGGTTATGTTATTCCTGACTTTTTCCCTTCAATTTTTGGACACAACGAAGACCAACCTTTAGATGTCAATGCAACCAGAGAAGAGTTCAAGAAGCTTGCTGGGCAAATAAACTCATATAGGAAGAACCAGGACCCAACAGCAAAAGACATGTCTGTTGAAGAGATAGCTCTTGGGTTTGTCAATGTTGCAAATGAGACAATGTGCCGTCCAATACGCCAATTGACAGAAATGAAAGGCCATGAGACACGAAACCATGCTCTTGCATGCTTTGGAGGTGCTGGGCCTCAGCATGCCTGTGCTATTGCTAGGGCATTAGGCATGAAAGAGGTATTAATCCATAGGTTCTGTGGTATATTGAGTGCATATGGCATGGGACTAGCTGATGTTGTGGAAGAGGCTCAAGAGCCATATTCTGCTATTTATTGCAGCGAATCTGTTCAAGAAGCCTCTCATAGAGAAGCCAAGTTGCTGGCGCAGGTGAAACACAAGCTGCAAGAACAAGTTTTTAGAGAAGGGGACATCAAAACTGAAACTTATCTGAATTTGAGGTATGAGGGTACAGATACAGCCATCATGGTCAAAAGGCAAGAATGTGATGATGCATCAGTCTTTGACTACACTGCTGAATTTGTGAAGCTGTTCCAGCGGGAGTATGGATTCAAACTGCAAAACAGGAACATACTCATTTGTGATGTAAGAGTTCGTGGGGTGGGAGTTACTAATATTTTGAAACCTGAAGCTCAGAATCCTGTTTCAGGAAGTCCAACTCGTCAATGTCTTTGCAAGGTCTACTTTCAAAGCGGCTGGCTAGACACACCCTTGTTCAAGCTTGAAAATCTGGGTTATGGTCACTCCCTGCCTGGGCCTGCTATCATCATGAACGGTAACAGTACAGTGATTGTGGAGCCAAATTGTAGAGCTTTGATAACTAAGTATGGTAACATCAAAATTGAGATTGACTCAACTTCAAACATAGCAAAATTTTCTGACAAAGTTGCAGATGTAGTGCAACTTTCCATTTTCAATCACAGGTTCATGGGGATAGCTGAGCAGATGGGACGGACTCTTCAGAGAACTTCAATATCAACAAACATTAAGGAACGGCTAGATTTTTCCTGTGCACTTTTTGATCCTGATGGTGGGCTTGTAGCTAATGCTCCTCATGTTCCTGTACACCTTGGAGCTATGTCAAGTACCGTTTGTTGGCAGTTGAAGCACTGGGGTGATAATATGAATGAAGGAGATGTTCTGGTCACCAATCATCCCTGTGCTGGGGGTAGCCATCTTCCTGATATAACTGTTATCACTCCTGTATTTGATAATGGAAAACTGGTGTTTTTTGTGGCTAGTAGGGGACACCATGCTGAAATTGGAGGCATTACTCCTGGAAGCATGCCCCCTTTCTCCAAGGCCATATGGGAAGAAGGGGCTGCCATTAAAGCCTTCAAGCTTGTGGAGAAGGGTGTATTTCAGGAGGAAGGTATCATCAAGCTTCTTCAGTACCCATGCTCTGATGATTCTGCTCACAAGATTCCAGGAACCCGGAGGCTCCAAGATAACTTATCAGATCTCCGAGCACAAATAGCTGCTAATCAAAGAGGCATTTCACTTATCAAAGAGCTTATTGAACATTATGGTCTGAAGACTGTTAATGCATACATGAAATATGTACAGCTTAATGCAGAAGAAGCCGTCAGAGAAATGCTAAAATCAGTGGCTGCTAAAGTGTCATCTCAATCTAATGGGCCAGAAGAAGGGGACAGTGTGACCATTGAAGAAGAAGATTACATGGACGATGGTTCTGCAATTCATCTTAAACTCAGAATTGATTCAAAGAGGGGAGAAGCATTCTTCGATTTCTCTTCAACAAGCCCGGAAGTCTATGGCAATTGGAATGCACCAGAAGCAGTTACAGCTGCTGCAGTCATATATTGTCTTCGATGTTTGGTCAATGTCGACATTCCTCTAAATCAAGGTTGTCTTGCCCCTGTAAAAATTTATATTCCCCCAGGTTGTTTTCTTTCTCCAAGTGACAAAGCTGCTGTTGTTGGGGGCAATGTTCTCACCTCTCAGAGAGTGACTGATGTCATACTCACTGCATTCCAAGCATGTGCTTGTTCTCAAGGTTGCATGAATAATCTGACTTTTGGTGATGACACTTTTGGTTACTACGAGACTATTGGAGGTGGTTGTGGGGCCGGTCCAACTTGGGACGGAACTAATGGTGTCCAGTGTCACATGACCAATACTCGCATGACTGATCCTGAGATATTTGAGCAGAGGTACCCTGTGATTCTCCACAAGTTTGGGCTCAGAGAGAATAGTGGAGGAGCTGGGGTTCACAGAGGTGGGGATGGGCTTGTGCGGGAGATCGAATTCAGGCAGCCAGTTGTAGTGAGTATCCTTTCTGAGAGACGTGTTCATGCTCCAAGGGGATTGAAAGGAGGAAAGGACGGGGCTCGTGGTGCCAACTACCTAATTACTAGGGATAAAAGGAAAATTTATCTCGGAGGTAAAAATACCATACATGTGCAGGGGGGAGAAACTGTTGTGATTCTGACTCCTGGTGGAGGTGGATTTGGTTCTCCTCTATAGAAGTTCGATATTGCCTGTAAAACATCCAATGTGGACTGAACAAAGGTAAGTCGGTATTGCTTGAAATAGTGAATAAGGAAAAAGTGGTCACTTTTTTTTTTACCCTTGTTTTATTTTTTGTCGAGATGACAATAGCAGCAAATCTTGGACAATGAAAAGAAAGGTTCGGTCGCCAGTTCATATTTCATCAATCAATTTTTACCTTTGGATACAATGTTTTTTTTTTTTTTTGGCAAATTTTGGAATTTGGATGGATGCAATGTGTTATATTTGATTGAGAAAAAAGATTACAAATGCCTCATTTCCAGATTTCATTTTTTGTCCACTTTGAGGTTCGTTTAGATGAAATCAAAAGCCAATCATAGTTGGACTTTTACGGCCCGTATGGTAATGAATTTTATGTGTAATTTGTTAAGGAAAAACTTCATAATCCCCATGGAATACATATTTTTCATTCCCAAACTTGAAATTTCTTCTTATTTTCCATTACCACGGGGGAGGGTGGTATTAGATGGGAATGAATATTTGTGAAGAAAATTAGATAAGTTGGAGTTAAACTAGCACCACCATGGGAATGGATTTTGATTTTCCTTCCATATTTAGTTATTAATTCATTCCAATTACCACCATTTATAACCGGCTACCAAACGGACCGTTGGGGTTATTGTCTTTGGGTTGGTTTTGTTTGGTTTTGCACCAGATGACAGTTTTTGTGTGTGTTGCAATGCATTAGTAGTTGGTTGCTATGTTACTTGGACTCTTCACTTTACCTCAAGTACCCAATTTGAATCCTCGATACTCGGGCATGAGTATGACACTTGGACGCTTCATTTTGAGCTAAAATTATGAAAAATGTTTACAAGATTGTCGAGTCACACACTTGGACACGTACCCATGTCGGACGTGAGTACCAAAGCCAGAGTAAAATTGATTGGTTGCACTAGTACCATTTCTGTACTTGTTTTTTTGGGGGTTGTTTTGGAATATTGATGGTTGTTGTACCTGAGCAGGACAGTTTGTGAGACTAGGTGCTGATGGTTCTTTGGGGACTGATTTTGGCACTCTCAATTTTGATTTTGGAACTCCAGCAACTCCTCTATGTGAATATAGTGTAAAAAATTATGGTCCCACAATGAGTTTCAAAACCAAAATTGGAGTGCCAAAATCATTTGACAAAGTGAATTGCAGAAATAAAAATCGATGTGGAAATCGTCACCCCCTCCCCTTCCTTTTGAGGTGTTGTGTATTATGTCTTCTAAGTCTGATTGGATGGAGTGGCATCTACTAAATCTCTGATGCAGGCTACCAGCTGCTTGTTTTCTGCTGACAATTTTGGTACTTGTTTCTGTCATCCAATTTTTGTTTCCTTCCAAGAAGAAAATGAAACTGCTGTTCAATCAGCTCTCTAGACTCCCCCTGAAAATATAGATGGTTGTATCAGCAGTGTGATGTATTACTGATGGGATTCACAATTTTTTACAAGAAGCTCATCAGCTGAATGCTGATGTATTACAAAGGCTTTGTTGTTTTGGATTGAATTAATCCGAACCGAACTGAACTGAATTTGTCCAAACTGTACCAAACTGAATTAAGCTAACTTCTAGACATTCGGGATCTAAACTGAAATAGAATTTTAAAATTTAAGTCCATATATCCAACTTGAATATTCAGGCTCTGTTCTGTTTTACACTTGTACCTTATTTCTACTTGTTATAAGTTGAATTAAGTGGTAATAAGTTACTTATAAGTTTAGATAAATGAAAATAAATTGGACGGAAAGAATGTTGCTTAACTTGTACATCATGTTGTAAGTGTTTTCTAATACTAATAACAACTTTTTGGAAACGGGTAAACCTACACATATAATATGGTTATATAAAAACCTCACATACAATAACTTTTTATTGGTTAATTATTTGGGTTCTAAAATTCCCCCTATTTTTCTCCCTTTCTTAATCCCATACTAATTCTTTCCAAAAAAATCTCATACTAAAATCCCATTGGTCATTGTATATGGGGACTACATACATAATACCTCTCTTCTTCGAGAGCTGCCCAGTTGATCAAAATGAGAACAAATTTTATATCTCAAATGAAATTTTGTTATAATTGGTTATTTTGAAACTAAGAATATATATACATATCCAACATAAAAGAAAAAAGGATATTTTAAAAATATACGTTCATCAAAATTATATAAAATATCATTTGATTTCCTGTCGAGATACTAATTTGGAAAAATTGGGCATTTCCTTCTCCTTAAGCCTCACTCCTTTTTTGGGTTATATTCTTCCATTACTACTACGAGCAATGTTCAATGAGAAATAAATTTGTTTCTTACAATGACAATCTGTCTTAATTTTGATAAAAAAAAAAATAAGAGCATGCATGTCCGACCAAAAAAATAGGAATATTTCAGCAATATATTTTCAAAATAAAAAAAATAAAATTGCCATTTGATTTCTTTGTTTAATTGTTTAAAATATAATTGTGAGTTTGTGACTTGTGAGAAATGTTTAGTTGGAAGGGGTATCACTTTAATCAATTTGATATCCAATTTTGTATCTCAAACTGATATTTTAACATAATTTTGACCAACTTTAGGGGTAAGATCGAAGCACCAACTAAATATGCGTGTTTGGGGTATTATATGTTCAACAAAATTATAAAAATATCATTTGATATATTTACTAAGCATAGTAATAAAGCGGGGTGTGAGAACTGAGAAGTAATTTTAGAGTGTCAATATCGTCATCCGTTAGTTGGTTACTAACTTACTACTATTATCTTGGTTGTTGGCTAGGTTGCATGAATACGAGTACGGGTTCGAGAGCAGGTACAATACGAGTACGTAATACGTCACTTTTAAAATTAAGGATACGGGTACGAATAAGAAAATAGAATATAAAATATATAAAAATATAAAATTTTATAAAATTATTCAATGTATGTTGGAATTATATTTGTAAAAACACAAATAATCAAGTAAAATGATAAAAGCCCTTTTCAAAGAATAATAGAAAAACGGAAAAAATGGCTAGAATAAGGTAAATTAATTTTTAAAATAAAATAAAAAATTAGTGCGAAATATCGGTATCGTATCGGTATCCGACACGGGTACGGCTACCTAATTGAAGTATCAATGCATCCTAGGTAGTTGGTTCTATCCTTCCCAAAAAAACAAAGCCGCGCAATAAAATTTGTAACATAAAAATCACAACAATGGCGTCACAGTCACTCCCTGGACCACCCTTCCCTTTTCCGGCGACACCCACTCAACGCCCAACCCCACCATTACCATTTTCATTACGCTCCAAACCCACTTCCTCACCCGATCCGAATTCATCCTCGGACTACCCATCTTCCTCGTCTTCATCTTCAACCTCCATTAAAATCCAGACCCAAATAAGCAACAAAGAAAAGGAGAGAGAAGCTAGAGAGAGGAAAGAACTAGTCAACAACAAAATTGCTTCCCAGAAGGCTATTTCTGTAATTTTGAGGAGGGAGGCTACAAAAGCTGTTATTGAGAAGAAGAAGAAAGGGATTAGTTCTAAGAGGTTGTTGCCTCGAACTGTTCTTGAAGCTCTTCATGAGCGTATCACTGCTCTTCGTTGGGATTCTGCTCTCAAGGTTGTTTAGTTTTTTAATTATATATTTGCATTGCTTTTGGGAATTAGTTCTGTACAGCTTTTTGGTTTGTGTTTTTGGTTTGAATGAATATGTCAAAAGCTTGAATAGAACAGATAAGATTGAGTTCTTTTGCAATTCCTAAAGAATATTCTAGACTTTTAGCTCATTTTGAGCTGATTTGGGACTATTTTAAGCTCCCTTTAGTTTTGATTTGTTAAAATTGATTCAAAATAATCCCTCCTTTATATACAATCTTCTTAAAATGGACAATGTTATCAAAATCTGACCCATTAAAAAAAAATTATTAGGTGGGATTAGTTTAAGGATATGGTATATAAAGGTGGGATGATTTTGCAATAAATTAAAAGTGGGATTATTTTGAGCCTCATACCAAAATGTGGTATTATTAAAATCAATTTTTCCTTTGGATTTTGATGGAGCAATTTTTTCAAGCCCTTATAGTTGGCCTTTAGAGCTCCATAATATCAAAATGGTAGTATTTAGATTTGATTCAGAAATCTTATATGGGTTGTAGCTGATTTCACATATTTGTGGTAAGCCAAGTGCTCTTGTTTCCTAATATAGTTATGGGTTGCACTGAACTAGTAGGTCATGTTTAGGATGTCTGGAAAATATTATCACCTTTCCTAATATAGTTATGGTTTATGACTGAACCTTCTGCTTCCTAGTAGGTCATTATTTCTGAGAGTGAAGGGTTTGAGGAATGAGGATAGGTTTGAGGCAACTTTTCTCAAAGGGTTCGATTGTTAGAACCAGTGTTGCCTAATCCCGTGTGAATTGGGAGCTAAAATAAACTAATTATTGCCGGTTTTTGGGCTATTTTTGATCCATTTTGGCGAATTGAGAATCATAGAAGCGAATTAGGTAATACTGGTTAGAACCATGTAGTGCTTATTAATGAAACGTTGTGTGGACATGGCCACTAATATTGGACAAGTGAGTATATTATAAGGTCATGCATGCTATGATGTTAGTTTGGTTACCCAATCTCATTCATAGGTGTTCTATTTATGGTAGGGTGCATACTATACATGAACCACATTATGGATTTTAAAGAATTTATGGCCTTACAGAAAGATATTTTTCTTGGTTGCATTACTGAGGAAAGTACAGTATATATGTACAAAGATGTGGCAAATTATTAGCTTAAAATCAAGAGAGATCCTTGGCTAAAGAACCGTATAGCAGCATCCTATAACTAAGGAAACTAACTATTGTATATAGTATATTAAGGTATATGGTAAAATATCAAAAACGTTTATTTTGATTCTATTACTTACAAATTATCCATCCATGGTATGAGAGACTCATTCAACAACATGTGATGTGAGGAAGGCTAGAAGGATACTAGTAGGCGGTAACTGGTAACTTGTAATTCGTAACTATGGCGAGGCATAGTCTTATGGTTCAGTTCACCAACTCTTTCGGTCTTGCTTATGGATTCTAGTATGTTACAGTGAACTCCACTTGTCTTGAATTCTCACTCTACTACTAATTAATTGGTGTAATTTGATCTCATTAGCTGTGTTGTTTTTATTATGTACTGTATTCTGCTATGCTTTGCAATTTGCATTCGAGAAAGAAAGTGTAAGCCACTAACGGTGAGATCAGTCTAGGTTTGTGCAAGACATTGATGTTTTAACAAGGTTATGTGCACTCTGCCTCTCTCTCTCTCTCTCTCACTGTCTTTCTCTCCCCTTAAAGTCTCTATGTTATACAACGCAGGTGTTTGAACTAATGCGGGAGCAGTTATGGTATAGGCCGAACTCTGATATATACATTAAGCTTATTGTTATGCTTGGAAAATGTAAGCAGCCCCAGAAGGCCCATGAAATATTTCAAGCTATGATTGATGAGGGTTGTGTTATAGGCCATGAAGCATACACTGCTCTCTTGTCAGCCTACAGCAGGAGCTGTCAGTTTGATGAAGCCTTCTCACTGCTTGAGCATATGAAGAACAGCACCACTTGCAGACCTGATGTTTATACATACTCAATCCTCATAAAGTCGTGTCTCCAGGTCTTTGCCTTTGATAAAGTCCATATGCTACTTTCTGATATGGTATCCCAGGGAATTCCACCTAACACGGTCACCTATAATACCCTGATTGATGCTTATGGAAAAGCAGGAAAGTACGTGCATTCTATCTCTTCCTAAGACTTCCATTTTGGATAAGTGTATAACCTTTTGTGCTTTTCATTCATGAAAATTTTGGGTTTAGGGTTTCCTAAGACTTCCATTTTGGATAAGTGTATAACCTTTTGTGCTTTTCATTCATAAAAATTTTGGTGGGGCCATCTTTTTTTTTTTTTTTTTTGACTAGGAAAGAAAACTGGTTGACCTTTAGCCAACAGGCCAACCAACCTTAGGCGAGAGGGTGGAACCAACAAGTTAGATTAGTGTATTTATGTTCCAAGTTTGCTCAGTAGTCAACTGCTATGTTTGCTTTCCTAAAAATGTGTCATATACTTACGTAGTCTGGAAGATTAGAGTCTAGTTTATTGTCTTCGATTAAAGTGTGAATTTCCCAAGGGATCTGCCAATGTTAATGATAGCATTGGTGGGGTCATCTATAAATTCATTTAAACCCGCAATAGGTTAAGTATTCCTATGGTTTTAATATTCTTTGATCCAAGTTTTTTCTATCCAAAAACATTAATCTGAAGAGAACATAGCCCCGTGTGTAGAAATATGAAATCTTTTTTTTATCCACCTGAGAATATTCTAGTGTTTTCAAGTGGAAAACTGCATGTCTTGGAAATATGTTTGGTAACTTCACATGAAGAATATGCATGGTTTTATTTGATTTGGAGTTGGAAGTTGCACAAAACTTGCTTTCAAGCAACCATTAGTAATTCTCTGTTTCCTCTCTGTCTTGCAACCAGATGGGTGTGACATTTATGATGATGGACCGACAATTCATTTAGTTTTCTCCTATTTCATACAAGGTTTGCAGAAATGGAGTCAGTACTCGCAGAAATGCTCTGTAATCAGCACTGTGAACCTGATGTATGGACCATGAATTCCACACTCAGAGCTTTTGGTAATAATGGCCAAATCGAGATGATGGAGAAATGTTATGAGAAGTTCCAGGGCGCAGGAATTGAACCCAACATCAGAACATTCAACATAATGTTAGATTCATATGGCAAATCTGGAAACTATGAAAAAATGAGTGCTGTCATGGAATATATGCAGAAATATCACTACTCCTGGACAATTGTGACCTACAATGTAGTAATAGATGCATTTGGAAGGGCCGGGGATTTGAGGCAGATGGAATTTTTGTTTAGGTTGATGCGATCAGAACGGGTTAAGCCGAATTGTGTCACTTTTTGCTCACTTGTTAGGGCTTATGGAAGAGCCGGAAAAGCCGATAAAATTGGGAATGTCTTACGGGTTATAGAGAACACAGACGTGACTTTGGATCTAGTGTTCTTCAACTGTCTGGTGGATGCATACGGGAGGATGGAGCGGTTAGCTGAAATGAAGGAGGTTCTTGAGATGATGGAGAACAAAGGATTTAAACCTGATCTGGTTACTTATAGAACCATGATTAAAGCTTATACACTGGCTGGAATGACAAATCAAGCAAGGGAGTTAAAAGATTTCATTAGATCTTCAGACAAACCTTTGAGATTGAAGGACCAATGATCTTTTATTCTTATTTTTTAATAAATTATTTTTAATATTTTTTTATATGGTTAGGTACACATGTTGGCTCTATATACTTGTCCTATCTCAGGCTACAAGCAGCGGGGGGAGGGGGTACCAAAGCTTGATCCCGGGCCATGCCCAAGGAAAGAGAGATTTGCTCCCAACTGAGCTAAATTTTCTTGGTTTTGTCTTGTTTATATATGTTAAGAGGTATTTATAAAAATAAAGATGTACATAATGTAGAATTGTAGTTATTCTCTTACAATGAACTGTGTAAAAGTGTTTTTGTCTATCAACTATTTTAAACTTAGTACTTGTATTAGTATACCTTACCTTGTCTAAAAAGTTAGTATACATTTTGTTGGAGCACTATCATTTGTACTCGGGTCAATATCCTCTCTATTTCTTACATAAAAATGATACTCGTAAATTTTTTTTTTCTTCTAAGAAAGGTAATAAAATTTTATTAATGTAAAAAAGTAACCAAATTAAAACATAACTGCTTTTTTGGATGCAAAGAATTTTTACAAAAGGGTAAATTTGCTTTAGGCATCGTAAAGTCTTAACGGCACGTTTGGTAGCCGGTCATAAATCATGGTAATGGGAATGAATTTATAACTAAATTTTGAAGGGAAATCAAAATCCATTCCCATGGTGGTGCTACCTTAACTCCAATTTATCTAATTTTCTCCACAAATATCTATTCTCATCAAATACCACCCTCCCTAATGTTAATGGATGAGAATGAAAAATGAGAAGAAAATTGAATCTTGGGAATGAAAATTTATTTTCCATGGAGATTATAAGGTTCCTCCTTAACAAAATTACACTATAAATTCATTACCATTGCCACAATTTATTACCAACAATCAAACGGGCCGTATATAGTTGCTTCTAATACCAGCTTGCATTGTTGGGTGGTGCATACGTTCACCACTCCTTATCTCCTAAGTGTACATTGTGGTGGTGTCTCTGAATCAGGGTTGGTCTCATTAAGTCGTCGGTAATCTATAAGTACCATAGTCTCATTATGTCTTTTGATTTAGTTTTTATTATTTTCTTCAAGTAAATTCATTTTTCTAGGGTTTAGGGATCTATGATTAATATATGATATGATTGGTTCCTTTGTTCTTGAATTCATATCCTGTTTTAATTTCCTAATACCTAGAGGATCTAATCATCTAATCACGTGGAACTAGTAAATTGCGAGAGTCTCGTGTCATTCTTTATACTCTATTGAAAGCTTGAAATCTCACATTTGTAAAAATAAGCACAACAACTTTTGTCGTTCAAGACTTGATTCATTTGTTTTTCATTTATTATCATCGATTTGTATTAACAATCATCCATTCATGTAATTAATTAGCGGTCAAAACAACTTTATACAAATTAGAAATTTTGAGTTCAACACTTTACTCATTTTTTATTTTTTTAAATATATGGTGAGATGTGAAAAAATGACACGCACAATGTTGTGTTAATGATGAGGATCCATGTGACAACGTTTAGTGAAATAAGACACCTTTTAAATATATTTTAAAGAAAATGTTTTCAAATAAACATAGTTTAATTAATAAGTACTGGGCTACTAGATTTTGATCATTGAAAATTGAAAACAAAATATTGCACATAAAAACATCCTAAAAGACGCAAAAATATAGCCATTTTGGATCAGGACCGCAAACAATTGGCTTAACTTAGGTGTAGTTAATTTTGTGACAAAATGAATCACGTCAATTGTCAAGGCTTGATCAGAATCGGAGTAAGGCTCCATTATTTTGGTCTTTTTTCAGGTTCAATTTGGGTGCTTCCTCTATTTTTTAACGTGCAACAAGTCAATTTTTCACGCATTTTAAAGAAATGATGTAATGGTGTAAACGAAGCTGTTAATTTTTATTTATTAACTTGTTCTCTTACACCTTCAATCCTCTTCATTAAAATGTGTGCAAACTCATTCGTTGCACATTATAAAGTACTGAGGGAGTATTATTTTTATTATTGTTGTTGTTGCCTAGGTAGCAAGAGTACTTCATTGAGGTAGTCGTATCCGTATCAAACATTTATACTTATAGGATGCTTTATACCTTACTCCGTTTTAACATTATTATTTTAGACTTGTTTTACAGCGTTATAAATTTACCCATTTTTCATTTACTTTTGAAATATTCTTCTTATATTATAGTAATAATTAAACTAAAGTGTCCAAAATGATATTGAAAAATTCATTAAAATAATTTCATAAATTTTAAAGTATTTAATAATATCTATTTCTCGAACCCATATTCCATCAAATTGGCGTATTTCGTACTCGCTGCATACTCGTTTCCGTACCGGTATTCGTGCAACTCAGTGTTGTTGATGTTTTTTTTTATTTTATTTTTAAAATTGTGTTTCAGAGACATTTTTTCCGACAATAAGTTTCTGGTGATTTTATTTGGGAATTGTTTTCCGATGCCAATTTTCTGACAATAGCTTACTGACAATAGGTTCGCCACTTTTTTTTTTCTGATGATGATTTTTTGACAATTATTTTTCAACGAGTTTTTTGGCAATTATTTTCTAGACTTTTGTCAGCAATAAGTTTCCAACAATGATTTTTCGACGAGTTTTCAGGCAAGAATGCTTTTCTAGCAACAATTTTTGGTTGATTGTTCCAGTTATCAGCGATTATTTTGATCTCGTGATATATATATATATATATATATATATATTAAGATAAAAAATTTTAAAATATAATATAAAGAATAAAAAATAGACAAAGAAATAAAATGTAAAAATAAATAGAAATAAAAAGTAAAAAAAATTCATTTTAGTTTAATTTAGCTAGTTTATTGCTAGCCCAAAAGAACGCGGCGATCATCCCGAACCTCGAATCTAAAAAAGTTTGTAGACAACAGAAATGGTCAAACTCGCACTTCAATGCAACAGAACCATAACCCATCCAAAAAAAGCAACTATAGTAAAATAAAAATAATAGATTTCAGTTATGCTAAGATAGTATTAAGCGATTATTTTTTTTTGCAACTTAAACCTTTGTTTATATATATATATATATATATATATATATATAATCTTTGTTAGTTGTATCATGTATGTCACTCTAAATCAATGTTTTGAAATCTAATTCATGATTTTATGAATATTTTTTTCAATTAGATAATGTTGGTGATATTAGGCTTTAAACTGGATCTTTTTGCAAGTCACCCAGTCCAATTTGGTCGACACACACATCTAAAAGGAAATGATAAGGAATTATCGCAAATGTGTTCAGTAAGATTCAAACTCAAAGTCGATCTCATGCTTGAGGTTCAAACTCAATATCTCTGTTTGAGATTTGTAACACTTAGGCTCTGTTCTTTAGGACTGATCTGATCTAATCTGATCTGATCTGATTTGAGATTGTCTGGTCTGATCTGATCTGATCTGAACTGATCTGATTTGAATTATTTTTATTTTTATTATTTTTTTTATTTTTTATTTTTATTTTTATTTTTATTTTTATAATTGTAATACTTATTTTTTTATGAGAATTGTAATACATGATTATATTTACAAAAATAATAATAATAATAATTATTATTAATAATTAATACAATTATTATTATAATTATTATTATGATAGCCAATTTCATTTCACCTCTTCATTCAATCTCACTCCAAAACATCAAAACTTCAAATAATAATATTAATACTAATAATACTACTACTACTACTAATAATAATAGTAGTAGTAATAATCACCGCCGAAAATTTTGACCAAACCGTCACCGAAAAAGTCGACCGAATAATCACCGCCGGAAATGTCATTCCGAAAACTGTCGCCGAAAAACTCGGCCTGAAAACCGTCGCTGGAAAAGTTGGCCGAATGATCATCGTCGGAAAAGTCAGTCCGAAACCGTCGCCGAAAAACTCGGCCTGAAAATCATCCCCAGAAAAGTCGGTCGAATAATCACCGCCGGAAAATTCAGTCCGAAAACCGTCTTTGGAAAAGTCATCCCGAAAACCGTCGCCGAAAAACTTGGCCTGAAAATCGTCGCCGGAAAAGTCGGCCAAATAATCACCGCCGGAAAAGTCAGTCCGAAAACCGTTGTCGAAAAAGTCGTCCCGAAAATCGTCGCCGAAAAACTCGGCTTGAAAATCGTCGGCGGAAAAGTCAGCCGAATAATCACCGCCGGAAAAGTCGGCCGAATAATCACTGCCGGAAAAGTCAGTCCGAAAACCGTCGTCGGAAAAGTCGTCCCGAAAACCGTCGCCGGAAAACTCATTCGAAAACCGTCGTCGGAAAATGTCGAGCGGAAAGACGATGCTCGAAATTAATAATAATAATAATAATAAAATAATAATAAAGAGTAATAATGTCTGATCTGATCTGATCTGATTTGAGTTTGTCTGATCTGATCTGATCTGTTCTGATCTGATCTGATTACTGTAGCTTTTAAGTCCTAAAGAACAGGGCCTTAGGGTGCGTTCTTTTCACCTTAATTTTTTTTATAGGTAAATTAACTCCAGATAAGTTCAGTTCAGATAAGTCCAGGTCTAATAATAAAGTTGGAAATACACCTTATAAAAATAAGCTTTAAGTTTATTAAGTTCAGATCAGAAAAATTTAGATCAAATCAGAAAATTATAAATATAAAAATAATTACAATTAGAATAGTTAAGATCAAATCAGAAAAATTCAGATCAAGTTAAATCAGATGAGGAAATTTCATACAAATCAAGTGCACCCTAAGATTCATATATGGAAATTTAATTCATGATAGATGTGGTATTCCATTGAATTAATTCAATCAATCAATAATTGTATTATTAGAGGGTCCAAAATTCAAAGAATTCCCTATATAATTCCTCCTAATTCATTTAATTTAATTTTATTTTTTCTCCACGTCTAAGGCCACTTGCATTTTTTGCATTATATTATATGCTCCTATTATTTAGAAATTTTAGATCTCTTTTACTACTTATTGAGTTATTGCACATATCATGAGAGAGAAAATAGTGTTTTTGTAAGAGAGAGAAAAAAAATAAAAAATACAAAAAGAGGGGGGGAAATAAAAAAAGGAAAAAGAAAATAAATCTTTATTTATTTATTTTTTGTTTTATTACATTTGTTGTAAGGAAAAAAAAAAAAAAACACACGAGGAAAACCAAAATTATTTTCTTTTTTTTTTAATTTTTTTTTTTTGGAAACGAAGAACGAACGACGTCGAGGTCGAAAAGCTTATTATTTTTTCTGGGGGTGACAAAACAAAAAACAAAAAAGAGCAAAAATTACTTCGATTTGAGGACGTGTTTGCATGCTTCGACATTTTTGAAGAGGAATTCAAGAGAGAAGCTATTGTTAATTTCATGGAATTTAGGGGTTGAATTCATCATTTGAAGAGGGAAATTTTAGTTTTATTTTACTAGCCTTAAACAGAAAAAAAAAACCCTAGTTCGGAAAATTAGGGCAGCGGGATTTCAAAGGTGCTTGTTGCTTGTTTTAGGTTTTTGTATCGAAGGGTTTTGAGTTACGCGGGTCTTCTATTTTGCACAGGTGATCCTCTCGAACTTCAATTTTGACCTAGATTTTTTCTCATATTTGTTCGCAAACCCTAGAATGTCATCAAGTATAGGAAATTAGGGCTTGGGGAAATGAAATTTTGTTCAATTTGTTCTGATTATCGACCTATTTGGTCGATTAATGAGCCGAAGGATATCGAAATGTGATTCTGCTTGCATTCTGCTGCTCAATTTTTGTTAGGATGGTGATGGGGGTGCTTTGTATTTTGAAGCCTTATTTTCTGTGGCATTGAATGGAAAACTTCAATTTTAGCATCACGTAGATATAGAGTGTAGTTGGTTGTTCTGCTGGCTGTAGTTTGATCATTGCCACTCTGAAATGTGCACTTCTGGGCAACTTTTTATTTATTTTTGTTTTTAAAATCAATGGTGGCAGCTATAAAATGTTGGCTGAAGGTGAACTAGGAAGTATACTTCTATCTCTATGTTCTACTGCAGTGCACATGTTAGTGAGTTTGAACTTAGTTTTCATTTTGTTGTTTGCTGGTAATGCTCATGTATGCACTATGCACTTTGCAGTGGCCGTGTTTTGTTAGTAGTAGTTATTAATCATTTCGACTCAGCAAATCCTTGTTAGTTATGTAGAATATCATCATTAGATACCCATTATCTTTTTATTTACATATCTAGAAAGTAGTGTGCTAAAATGTTGCTCTTATTTTTCTCTACTCTCTCTAGACTTATTTTAGTAATCTTTTGAATTAAAGGTTATATCATGTGCTTGTAATTTTTATTTTTGGTTGCAATATTATTATTGGATATTGTGCTAATGAGATTGGCCAATCAAAACCGGGAAAGTTATTAAATGTCACTGTGTTATTAATATTTGTAATTCAACCAAGATAGTTAATAACAGGTTTGTTCTATCACATTTTTTCCTTCTCATTTGGATCAAATTGTGATGTTTGCCAATAATATTCCTTAATATTATATGAAACAAGTTCAAGTCAAACTCATTGTTTTGTGATCATTATATGGAAAGTGTTTTGTGGTGGATTTGTGTTTTAGATGTCATTGAGTATGAGTAACATTATACAGAGAGTTTTTGGATTAGTAAGGTCCATGATATTGATAATATTGTAAAAATTCCCCGCACAGTTTGTTGTTTGCTTAAGCAAATACTTTCTTGTTATCTCTATCTCTTCTCGATGCTTGACACTACCTGGTTGGGTTTTTAGGAATAAGCAAGGAAAGGGAAAGGTATTGACGGTATGATTAAGAGTTAGGTGAAATGTGCATGCATAATTCAAGATTTTGCTGATGGTCATATATTGACTAGAAACAAAATTACAATACTAAGATAGTTATCAAGATTTCATGAGGCTTGATTCTCTCCCAGAGAAAACACTAAACTGTCTACATTATTGAAAACATGTTCCCTTCCCCTCCCTAATTTGTTCTCATTTATAGGAATTACCTCTAACAAAAACTAGCTTCTTCTCCAAATTTTTAATAACAACTTATTTTGCATTCTGTAAGGTACCCCTCCCCCTTAATGTCAGTTCACAGTACGTACACACATATGCATGTACTGATGTACATGCATGCATTGACATTTGATACTGCACAATATATGAATGTATTCATATAAGTTGTATTGTGGTGGGGGTAATTGGTGAAATGAGAGGGCCTTATAACATACAATGAGTTAGAAGTTTATCAATTAATTGATACGGGTTCTGACTTGTGACCTCTGGTACCTGCACCTGCTTTATAAATAATATGCACAGGTTTTGACGTAATGCTGTCATATTCTCCCAATATCTTTCTTCTCTTCAATGCTTTCTACTAGAGGGTTATTGATGGATTCGAGTAACTGGCTAGGCTCTGATGGTTTTACAATATCTAGGCCGGTGAGCACTTAGAACATCTTCCACTGTCCGCTTATATTATTTTTCTCTCCTCTATCAATCGATGCATTTGCAATGCATATTGGTTATTATGGTTTCCTACTACCAGCTGGTTGTCAGGAACTAATGTTTGCAGTTTTTTGGTTACTTACAAATCCTGTTAAACTATTAGTATGATTTCTAGTTTGTTGTACCACACTGCTAGTAAAGCTCTGAAGCATTGAAATTTTTCCTTTTTTCGTGATGTTATTCTATTTTCATCCTGTCACCTCATCTGCTTCACTTTTTAAGTTTTCACTGTCTTTTCTTTTCACGATGAATAAAAATCTAGCAACTTTCTTTTTCTTCAGAGCCTTGCCCAAATTTTAGAACAATGGAAAGGGACCAGCTATAGCTTTCTGGATAGGAATGCATGGATTTAGTTCTGGATCTACTTTCCTTGTAAATGCTGAGGTTGATTCCATGGGAGGAGTTGTTGACGGTGGAGTTGGTGTTGGAAATAAACCCTCTCCACGCCGAGCAGCTATTGAGAAAGCACAGGCAGAGTTAAGGTAAGATGGATCTCTCTCGGCAATCATGATTGTCTTTCTTTTAAAAAACAGGTATCATGCAATCAAAGTATTTAATAGGCCTGGCCTGCTATCTATATCGGCAAGTAAGCCAGTCCCCAGGGAGAGTTTCCTACACACCTTCTGTGAAGACGGATCAAATCGAGTGTAGGTCGATTCACATTTATTTGATTTTTACTTACAAAACATTTTTGTGTTTGGCAGATTGGAATATGATGTTCGAGAAGAGAGGAGGAGAGAACTTGAGTTTCTTGAGAAAGTAAGTTGATCTATCAAGCTTTCGATATATCCATGTCATCCTCTGTTGTGCTCATATGTTCTTATGGAAAACATTGGAATCTTAATGCCTTTTTCTTGGCAGGGTGGAAACCCTCTTGACTTCAAATTTGGTCATGCTGCATCGGTGAGTGTCCAATCTACCTCACACACGTATCAACACCCAGATCAGATTTTGACCAGGTAGTTCCTACTTATTTTTTTCTGCAAAAGTGTGAACAATATCCCGGTTATCATATTAATGTTGTTGTGATACAGTGAAGCGAAAGGTAGCTTGACTGCCTCACCTCATGGAGATTCGGTTGAAAGTAGTGGGAGGTTAGGGATTACAGTAGCATGTGAACCAAATAGTGCTGATAACTTTGATGGGGAGAATGAGATCCTTGAAAGTGAAAGAAAGTCAAAACATCCTTCTCGGGGTAGCATCACTCCTTCAGAGCATTCATCGCAGCTAGACAGGAGCCAATATGTGAAGGACTCTGAGGATTCACGTATTTTCCATCCCAAAAAAGGTCAAGCGTATAGGAGAAGGAATCGGTCTAGGGCAAACCGTGATGGTCCTCGATCAAGTTCCAGTGTCATGGCATCTCGTGGTGGACAGAATTCTTCTTTGCCTGGTCGACATGCAATGCTTTCCAAAATAGTTGCATCTGAGAATCAGTTTGCAATAGGGTCAGATGGCACTGAGGGTATGCATTTATCTGCAACCTCAAAAGCTAGTGCATTATCTGATGGTAAGTTGAATGTATCAATATTGAAGGAAAAACAGGAGGAACGGCAAAATCCAAGTGTAAAAGCTGACGAAGTTCCTTCTGCTACAATCACTGTCGAACCTGATAAAGCTGCAGGAAAGGAAAATGTAGTTACTGTTGATGTTGAAGGTCCTCCCTCTTCTAGCATAGAGAGAAAGGATGATATTGCTGTTGCTAGAGAACTAGATGAGTCTGATAAGATTAATAGAGATAGCAAGTCAGCATTGAATGATACTTTTATTAGCAACGCCACAGTTGTGACAATGGGCTTAGATTCTGAGTCTTCTTGCCTTCATACTAGCCTTAGTGTAGATGGAAATGGAAATATTCAGAGTGATTTGTATACTAACTTAAAGAATGTAGATAGCAATGGGGCCCCTAAGGAGCACAAGCTACCACTTGGGGAGAAGTCCATCAGTGTAGATGATGAAATGTTAAATGAGAAGCATGTTACCAATCAGGTGGAAATTCCTTCTTGTGTTAAAGAGGATCAGAATTCTGTAAGTTACCAAGGCAATGGATTTGCTAATCAAGATGTTGATAGAGACCGATTTTCGTCTCAAGACAAGTCTGAGGGTCCTATTAATGTAGAGGAGATAGGGGCACATGAACAGGCTGAGCTTAAATTTGATAAAGAGGACGGTCTGCTTGATTCCATCCCCAAAGAAGAGGGTTCTGTTGGATTGCTTTCCTCTGCAGAACCTTCTTCTCTTGAGGTTAGTAAAAATGAATTGTCTGCGCCACCTCCTGCCTCAAAGCTGCAAACTTCTAGCGAAATCCAGCAGAAACAGTATGATAAGGCACACGAGGACAGGGTATTGGAAGAGGCACGGATTATAGAGGTGCTTCTTACTTTCTTTTTTCTGCTATGGTGTCTTAGCTTTTGGTATATACATTTTGCACCTTGACTTAGGATTTATGGTGCTTCTAACAGGCTAAGCGTAAAAGAATTGCAGAGTTATCAGTTGGTTTGACATTGAAGGAGCACCGGCGCAAGTCTCATTGGGAATTCGTCCTTGAAGAGATGGCTTGGTTAGCAAATGATTTTGCACAGGTATGTCAAGTGGAACCTCTCTTCCTTTAGGTATTGTCTTTGCAAATGTGTCTTATACTCTTATTTATCTCCCCCTTCAGATATATAATTTATATCCCGTTGTATTTTCCAACTTTCAGGAAGTTCTTTTTATTTATCAATATCATTTTTATTTTATTGATTTATATAATGTACTGTGGAGTTTTCTCTAGGAGCGTGTTTGGAAGGTAACAGCTGCTGCTCAAATTTGCCACCGAGCAGCTTTTGCTTCGAGATTAAGGTTGCAGGAAAAAAGTCAGTGCTTGAAGCAGAGAAGTGTAGCACATACTCTGGCAAAGGCCGTGATGGAGTTTTGGCATTCAGCAAGTCTTTTGGTTGAGAATTTTGCTTGCTCTCAGCCTGAAAGAAGTAAGCTTGATACTTTATCAGTTGAAGGTGAAACTGGAGTAGTGAAGGAGAAGTCGGGAGGTCATGATAAGGTATTCTTTGTTAACCTGTTTTGTTGTTTCATTCTTGATTTCTCATAAACTTTTGTCTAGTTTGCTTTGGAGAATTAGGATAAAAGAACCATGTTGAAGCTGGATATGAAAAGTAACTGCTATTATATTATTAGAATGTACAGTGTAAACTATGTAAGCAGATGTGGGTCTGTTTGTGCTCTTTTTTTTTTGTCAGGTTATTTTTGTTTTTCCTTAGTTGTGAATCATTGTCAATAATAGCATTTTTTGTGTGTTTGTTTTTCTGTGATTGGGTGCATCTTTTGCTTGAGGTCAATTTTCAAACTGCTTTTTTCTTTTCATTTTTGGTTATTTGCTTTTGTTTTATAAATAGAAATAGGTGACATGTCTTTAAATCCATATTTTGTGCGAATGGATTTTGTCTTGTGCGGCTTGTTATTTTTATTGGCCTTTTTTTCTTTGTGGTGGTGTTATAAATATTATGCTTATCTATGATAATATGCAGTTCTTTCAAGAGTCTATTTTTATTCATCTTTGTTGCCGGTTGTTGATGTTTTGTATAAGTTTTTTGAAGAGAATCTGCAATCTGCTGGATGCAAACAGGATCTAGCTGTCTATGGATATGCTGTTAGATTTTTGCAGCATAACTGCTCTTTACCAAATCCCAAAGTTGAGGCTTCAGGGGCTCCAGATGTCTTCTGTGATATTGACGCAGTGGAAGTTCCATGGCAAGACCAACTTACCGAGGTATTCTTTATTTTTTTCATTGCTTTATTGATTACTGATTAGCATGAGATATTGCTGATGCTTGGATTTTACATATGGTCATCTACCTTCACACGTCAAAGGTTTATTTATTTATTTTAATTTTTTTTTTGGGGGGGTGGGGTGGGTTTGGGGGGGGGGGTGGGGTGGGGTAATTACTGCTTATTGCCCAGCTTCCAAAGATGAGATATTTTGGTGTACAAGTAATGTAGTGTTTCAACATGGCTGTGTTGCTATTGCCCTGCCTGTTTAAAATGTTATAAATACTTTTGACATTTTAAAAAGTTACACCTGTTTCGAGCCATAAAGCTGACAGTTGTCTGAGATTTCCTGCCGGGGGGGGGATTCTGGTAGAATAGGGGAATATTAATTTTCACCGTAATATTGTTTGATTAATCTGGTCCCATCTAATTAAGGATTATTAATCAATTAGTATACGGTATTCTGTGTATCTTATCAAGGTAACTGCAATATAGGATGCCTTAATTGAGGAAAATATGATCATTTGAGACTGCGTAGAAATTTTGGAGATGTTTCATATATCCATTTTAGGTTCTTTTAATGAGTTTAACAGTTTTCCTTTACTTTTCCCTTCTATGAAATGTGTGCAAATATATGCTCAGTTCTTGTGGCCCATATCTAGCTCATTTTCTCTTGCTGCTTTTTTGTATGTGATGCCATGATCCTGAATTCTTATTTTGCTCAAGCAATGTACTGTCAGGATTATCTTGGATGTGTTTGATGCTTATTTTAGTACTTTTGGCTGGTATTACATGATCGACTTCAATCTACTGTATGTTTGGCCTTATTTCATTCTCGTTAACTGCTTTTTAGGAAAATCTCTTTTATCTGGTTCCTACTGGTGCAATGGAGACTTACAGAAAATCAATTGCATTCTGTTTGGCAGAATTTGAGGTACGCACATCTACTCTTTGGACTTGGCATACTGAAGATCCACATAGATATAGCTATTTTTTTAAAAAATGGCAACTTTTAGTGCTTGGTTAACAAATGTGACAGAAAGTAGCTGCATTATTATGTGACCGTATTGTCCTCCACTCCTTTATTGTGGATATTTTTTATACTGTGAATGGCCTGGATACTCATTGCAAGATGATGCAACACCGGAGCTTTTCTGCATAAATGTTTAATTTCTAGTTCCTTGCTATACCGCTATGACAACACATTTAACTCTATCTTTTTATGCTTCTTTCCTTGGACTTCATGATTCATTCAGAGGGTGAGCAACAATGTACAAGAAGAAGTTGATACATCCATTTATGATGCTGCAACAGGTATTGGTTCATGTTCAAATTTCTTCTTTCTATTGTATAATTGTATTTTTTTTTAATATTTGCACTGTGTATTTTCAGAAATTGGGTTTCAAGATAATGATTATGAAGAAGATGAAGGAGAAAATATGTATTATTTACCTGGAGCATTTGAGACGGGGAGACCATCAAAAAAGAAACGTAAAGTCATGAAATCTTATGCTGCTAGACCTTATGAATTGGGAGGTGACTTTGGGTATGGACGCTGTCTGGATAATAGGAATGGAACCCCACAGTTAGCTTTAATGGGGAAAAGGACTGCCAACAATCTTCATGTTGGTTCTATTCCTACCAAAAGGATACGGACTGCATCAAGGCAGAGAGTTGTCGGTCCATTTGGTGCTGGGTCTGCTGGGGTTTCTCCAGCACCATGTAGGACAGATGCTTCTAGTGGAGATACTAATTCTTTTCAGGATGATCATACTACTCTACATGGTGGGTCTATTGTCCCAAGAGGCTCTGAAGTTGATTCTGCAATGGACTTTGAGAAGCAGTCTACATTTGAATCTGCAGAATTTTCGGCAAAGCCCAAGAAGAAGAAGAAAATTAAGCATTCGGTAACTAACAAGCTGAACTGGATGTTGGCTTCCTCAATATTACTCACAAAATTGTATTGAAGTATCTGTTTTTTCTCATAAGTATTCTAATTTTCACGATTATAGGGTTCGGGATATGATCCTAGATGGCAGGTTGACTCTTCTGCGCATAATGAACAGGTGATTTTTTTTTTTTGAAGTTTGCTTCGGTGTATGCAAAATTTGAACTCTGAATTTTTATAGTATTTGTGTGGACCTTGTAGAGGAATCGTCTATTATTTACAAACTTAGCCAGTGTAAAATAAGATGGTGGAATGGATAGAATTTAGTATCCTTGATTTGGATTTATCATTAGGAATGGTGGAATGTAAAATAAGATGGTGGAATGGATAGAATGTAGTATCCTTGATTTTGATTTATCATTAGGATTATGGGGATTTATTGGTGGATAGAATTTAGTATCCATGACAAAGAGCGCTGATGTTTAAATTTGAGGCTGACAAATATAATCTGCCTCTAGATGTTTGAATATGGAGGATAATAAAGAAGAGGTGTTGGGGGAAAGATTAAAACATAATATGTAATTTGATCGTGGATCAGAACTAGTGTTACCTAGTTCGCTTTTATAGTTTGCTGTTTGCCCAAAATGAACCAAAATAGCCCAAAACCGATTATAATTCGCTTTTTTCGGTTTGCAAATCCGTATAGAGTTTAGGGACACTGGTCAGAACATTAGAATTCAGAATTGATTGTTCTACCTGTAGGGGAGGTGGAAGATGCAGAGCTAAAGAAATAGTTGTAGCACCTTCTTTATGGAGTATTGAATTTAGTACCTAATTAGGTAGTATCTGTTTTACATTGAGTCAGTAGGGGTAAGCTGTAATTCCTTTGCCTTGAAGATCCTTCTTGGGGATGTATTCTTATAGGCTGCACAAGTAATACTGTTCTTTAATGGTATGAGCAAAGTGTTGTAAAAGAGACTGTTGGTGCTTAACTGATACTTTGCTTTAACATAGATATGTGTCTTGTATGCATATTCTTTGTGTGCTTCCCTGTGGCAATTTTGGATCAATTTTCGTACTATTGTTTGGTGATATTTGTCTTTCTTGACTTTTTGTAATGCAGAAGGATCATGTCAGAAAGAGATTGGATAGTCACCAGTTTGAATCCAATGGGAATAGTGGTGAGACTATGGTTCCTCTTGTTCTGGGTTTTCTTGTTTTTTTTTGTACTGGTATGTAATCTAATCTCTTCTTCGTTTGCCATATCATCTTTTTTTTTTAGGTTTATTTGTCCAACATGCTAAGAAGCCAAAGATGTTGAAGCAATCGTTGGATAATTCATTTGATAACACAATTCCCATGAGTGGGTCAGTTGCTTCACCTGTTGCTTCCCAAATGAGTAACATGTCCAACCAGAGTAAAATCATTAAATTGATTGGAGGCCGGGATAGGAATAGAAAAGCGAAAGGACTGAAGGTAATGTTTCTACAATGAAATGTTGTGCCCTAAATCCTAATTTGTCTGCCTGTTTGATTTCTTCTTGTTGCTGGTTATATTCTTTTTCCTTTTTGTGGATATAACTGGACGAAACAGGCATTAGGTTAGTTTCAAGTAGTTTTTATTATCTGCCTCATTTTTTAGGACTATCTTCATTCTTTCTGCCAGTAGGATAAAAACTGTATTGTTGATGTTATTCTTATGTTTTTGGGATTACTCAATGCATTGCTGAATTGTACTTGTAGGTGCCTACTGTACAGCCTGGTTCCGGAAGCCCTTGGTCTTCATTTGAAGATCAGGTTTTTATTCTTCCATAATTCTTGTATTGCTCTATTTCTGTTGAACGACTGATTGTCTTACATTATTTATTTCCCTGTTTTCCCCAGGCACTTATAGTGCTTGTGCATGATATGGGTCCAAATTGGGAGCTTATTAGTGATGCTATTAACAGTACTTTGCGATTCAAGGTAATATATTAATGGAAAACTTTGTTTTTTGGGAAATTTTTATGTGTTCATTTTTTTCTTTTATTTTTCTATTCCCGTAAAAAAATCAACTGGAGCTGTAGTTGGTATTAGTTCTTGTTGCTTCTTTGCCTTGCTGAAGGAAAGAAAAATCTCATTTTTTTTTTTCATTAATTAAAAAATCATCCAGTGCATTTTTCGCAAGCCTCAAGAGTGCAGGGAGCGACACAAAAATTTGATGGATATGACTCCTGGTGATGGTGCTGATAGTGCTGAGGATTCTGGATCTTCTCAACCTTATCCTTCTACATTACCTGGAATACCAAAGGCAATCCTATTTTATATTCCATTATACTACCTCTTTTTTTTTTTAGTTTACTCAGTTGGACTTTGTCAATATTCACAAAGTATACTTTGACTATCGTTTGTGATTTATATATAAGATAAAACATAGTCATGTGGGGTCTCGTTGGATTCGTTTGAACATGTAGTTTTTTAATATCTAGTTTTTATAATTTTTACAAACACACAATTAAAGATGTTAATCTTCGAAGTTTTGCCTCGACAAGTGTGAAAAGTAAAGTGAGTAAATTTTATTAAAAAAAACGGAGGGAGTATATGCTTTAATCTTCCTTTTACCGATTAAAAAGAATTGCTTGTAATGGTTCTTTCACTTACTGTTGTCTCCTGTGGTGGAAGTCCTATCTTTTGCTAAATCGGTTGTACATATTTTATGCAGGGTAGTGCAAGACAATTGTTTCAGCAATTGCAAAGACCTATGGAGGAGGACGCTATTAAGTCCCATTTTGAGAAGATCATTCTTATTGGGCAGCAGTTTCATTTCCGCAAGAAACAGGTATCTTATTATATGCACGAATATAACTTTTTAAGAATAGACTGTTTTATAGTGTAGTTAACTATTGTATTTTAGATAATGATTAACTGGGTCATCCCACCTACCATATAGCTTGAATCTTGGTATCTTAAGTTTGAATATGCTATGTGTTTTCCATGTTGCTCACGATTTGTTGTCTTCATTTTTTTGTTTGTCAGACTATTTTGGTAGTCACAATTATGTTGCTTCATTCAACTTTTTATATTTTTAGCTTTAGCGTAGGTGTTCTTTTATTTATTTTTTTGTTGGAGGGAAGTCCTAAGGGACACTAATATTCATTGATAAAAGCCATATGACATCTACAATAAGCCTTAAATAACATCAAAAACAGATCTAATAAAATCAAACAATATTTTTATAAGGGAAAAATTGCCAGGAATAAGCTAACCTTTGTCCATAATTAAGCCAACCTTTTAAAAATCCAGAAAATTAAGTTAACCTTGTTATCATGTAAGTCAAAAATAGGTTAAATGATTATTTAATCTATTAGTTACATGTTGCTTCAGGTTAGTGTTATCATTTAAAGCAAAAATGTGGTGAATGATTGTAAAATAGTGATCTAAAACAAAAGGAAATAATAGGTTAAATAACCATTTAACCTATTTTTGGCTTAGATGATAACAATGTTAGCTTAATTCTAAATTTTCAAAAGGTTGGCTTAATTGTGGAAGATCGACCAAAGGTTGAATTATTTTTGGCAATTTCTCCTTTTATTAATAATATGATGAGAAGTCTCTTTTATTGATTTAACACTGCAGACGAATAACTGATTACCATTTTAGATACGCATAACAATCTATCAATATATCGTTACTCTTATCACCCATTCTCTGAAAATCGGAGTTCTAAAAACGCGTATAAAAGAAGACAAAATCCCAAAACAGATGGGAGATAAAACTCTCATAAAGAGAGACTTTGTTGAAAAACTAAACATTAACGAGAAATTGGGGCTTACCATCACCAAATATGGTGAATGGTAGCCCATAGATGAAAATTAGAGTTAGTTTTTTTTGGGGGCCGGGGGGGGGGGGGGTGTGTGTGTGTGGGGGGGGTGGGTGGGGGTGGGGGGGATGAGAGGGAGAGAGAGAAATTGGGGCTACAACAGAAGAACCTTCTTTATGGATGCCATTTTGGGCTTTCTATAATCTGTTACGTTGATTCAATATAGAAACAATCATGAGCAATGTGTCATGATTTAGCATGATAGAAATTCAAATGTGTTGTTTGATGTGCGAATCATATATCAAGTTTTCTGTGGCTGTGAAATGGTTTTTGATGCCTTGTATATATGTTCAACCCACTTCAAATTCGTGAAACACATAATCATCCTTGAATTGGACCATTATACTATACCTGATGTTATCCAGAAAACTTGGACGGTAAAGTAGTATAAACTAAATCACTCGACTTCTTAGGCCCCGTTCTTTAGGACTTCTATTGACTTAATTTAATTTAATTTCATTTAAGTTCAGTTAATTTAATTTAAATTCAGTTAATTTAATTTAAATTAAATTAATTTAATTTAATTTAATTTAAGTTCATTTCATTATTATTATTATTATTATTATTAGTTTCGGGCATTGTTTTTCCGCTCGACACTTTCCGACGACGGTTTTCGAACTGACATTTCCGGCGTTGATTATTCGGCCGACTTTTCCGGCGACGATTTTCGGGACGAGTTTTCCGGCGACGGTTTTCGGGACGAATTTTCCGACGATGGTTTTCAGACTGACTTTTCCAGCGGTGATTATTCGGCCGAGTTTTTCGACAACGATTTTCGGGACGACTTTTCCGACGACAGTTTTTGGACTGATTTTTCAGCGGTAATATTTGGCCGACTTTTCCGGCGACGATTTTCAAGCCGAGTTTTTTGGCGACGATTTTTCGGGACGACTTTTTCGACGACGGTTTTCGGATTGATTTTCCGGCGGTGATTATTCGGCCGATTTTTCCGACGACGATTTTCAGGCGGAGTTTTTCGACGATGATTTTCGGGACGACTTTTCCGACGACAATTTTTGGACTGATTTTCCGGCGTTGATTATCGGCCGACTTTTCCGACATCGATTTTCAGGCCGAGTTTTCCGGCGACAATTTTTCGGGACGACTTTTCCGACGACGATTTTCGGACTGATGTTCCGACGGTGATTATTCGGCCGACTTTTCCGGCGACGATTTTCAGGCCGAGTTTTTCGTCGACGGTTTTTCGGGACGACTTTTCGGATTGAATTTTCCGGCGGTGATTATTCGGTCGACTTTTCTGGCGATGACTTTCAGGCCGAGTTTTTCCGCGACGATTTTCGAGGTGACTTTTCCGACGACGATTTTCAGGCTGCGTTTTTCAGTGACGATTTTGTCGGGATGACTTTTCCGGTGACAGTTTTCGGAGTGACTTTTCCGGCATGATTATTCGGCGGAGTTTTTTGACGACAATTTTCCGGCAGTGAAAAATGAAGGTTTTAGGGTTTACTTTGAAATAAAAATAAAAATAAAAATAAATATAATATAAAATATAAATATAAAATATAAAATATAAAATATAAAATATAAAATAAAATAAAATAAAAATAAAAATAAAAATAAAAATAAAAATATAATTTAATTTAATTTAATTTAATTTTTTTTAATTTAATTTAATTTAATTTAATTACAGTTAATTTAATTTAATTACAGTTAATTTAATTTAAGTTCAGTTAATTTAATTTAAATTCATGTTTTCTCAGTCCTATAGAACAGGGCCTTAGTGTTGCTTTTTTGAAAGGGGTATGAGATGGAGGAAGGATTACCTTGAAAATTAGAACTATGCAGTAAAAGATGGAGCTCTTTGATTTTTACTCGTAAAATTCTTATTTGTACGAGCGGGTCCTATGCGAGTCCTACCTTTGTCTTGATCCCTTTATGAGTTTCTAAATTGTGCTTTCTTGCTCATGAAGAACGATAATCAGGATATGAAGCAACTAGCACCTGTCCATGGCTCACATGCTGCTGCACTCTCCCAAGTTATTCCAAACAACTTGAATGGGACGATTTTGACGTGAGTTTTTATTCTTGTTTCAGCGCTTTTGTCGTGCTAGTAAGATCGTTTGGTGTATCTGATATTGTTGTTGGTCAATTTGGCTGTGTTAACCTTAGACTTCCGCTTGTATGTTTTTGACAGGCCACTTGATTTGTGTGATACACCAAATCACGATGCACTTCCTCTTGGTTTTCAAGGCTCACATACTGGAGGGATGTCATTGCCAAATCAGGGCGCAAGTCCATCAATGCACCCTCCTGGTGGGGCCAATATGTCAATCCCAGGTCTTCCAGGTTCTCCTAGCATGGGTATTAGTAACAATATGGCATCTCAGTCTTCTCAGTTTGCTAACTCTCGGTAATTTGCTCAATGATTACAGATTCTTTTTTTTTTTTGCTTTAGCTTAACTGCAAATGTATGCTCATATTATTGATGGTTTGCATTTTTAGAGATGCTAGATACCCCGTACCTAGGTCTACATCTTTGCCAATTGAGGAGCAGCAAAGAATCCAGCAGTACAATAATATGCTACCTGGAAGAAATGTTCACCCATCGAACTTGCCTTCTGGGTCTATTTCAGGAACTGATCGGGGGGTGCGTATTCTTCCTGGTGGAAACAGTGTTGGCATGGTGGCTGGTATGAGCCGAAGCATGGCAAGACCGGGACTTCAAGGAATCCCATCTTCATCAATGCTGAATTCTGGAAGCATGCTTTCGCCTGGCATGCCTAGCAACATGAGCATGCATTCTGGAACATCATCTGGTCAAGGAAACTCAATGTTCAGACCTCGCGATGCATTGCATATGGCGCGGGTGAGTTTCTTTGCTTTTCTTTTCGTGTATTCTTTCACGTGCTGCTTTTTATGTTGCTTCAGTGGTTTACTGTTAACAGAGAACACCCTGGATTAAAGCCAACTTGCTATGTCTCATTTTTTCGTTTATTTGATTTTGCTCCTCCTCTTTTGAAGGGAGCTGTTTGTGAGGCATATAATGGTTCCTAAATGTTGCATTGCCATGACATTATTGATAATATATATATTTAATCGAAAACTTGTATTTTGTATAAAGGCTGGGCAGAGTTCCGAGCATCAGAGGCAGATGATGTTGCCAGAATCTAGTAGCTCGGCAGCGGCTCCTTTTGGTGCGTTGACCTCTGGTTTCAGTAATCAGACTACTACTCCACCTCTTCAAACATATGCTGGTCACCATCACCAGCAACATCCAGTGCCACAGCAGCATCCCCATGTGCTTGGTGGTCCTCATCATCCACATCACCCGGGGTCAAATCATTCTGTAACTCCAGAGCAACAAGCTTTTCTCCGCCTTGCCAGAGAAAGGCAGATACAGCAGAGAATGTTGCAGCGGCAGCATCAACAACAACAGCTCCCTGCTTCCTCTGCATTGATGACACATGCTCAAAATCCTTCCCAGCTACCTGTATCATCTACTATGCAGAGCTCTTCTCAGCTGCAATCACCATCTTCCTCTCAGCCTGTATCATTGCCCGCTTTAACTCCGTCATCTCCAATAACCAATGTGTCTTCACAATCATCACAGTCACAAAAGCACCAGGTACCACCTCCAGGAATTGGGCGGAATGCACAAACTGCTGCAAGTGGATTGGTGAATCAGGGGGGGAAACCACGGCAAAGGCAAACACAGCAGCAGTATCCACAATCTGGTAGGCAGCATCCACAGCAGCGCCAACAATCTCAGCCTCAGCAGCAGGCTAAACTTTTGAAAGGTATGGGACGGAATAACATGCTGACGCATCAGAATGTTCCTGTGGATCCATCTCAACCGAATGGACTTACAGCTAACCCAGAAAACCAAGTTGCTGACAAAGGGGAGCAGGCTGTGCATTTGATGCAATCTCAGGGTTTATATTCAGGGTCCGGTCTGAACACAATGCAACCATCAAAACCTTTGCCAGCCCCCCAAAGTTCGACTCATTTGCAACATCAAAAACAATATGCAAATTCAGTCCCAGCAACACCAAAGCAGGTCCAACAGATATCTTCTCACTTAGATGGTAGCAATCAGGGCCAGGTTCCAGCTGGTTCTTCTGCTTCAGCATCAGCAGGCTTAACTCAAAGTTTTCCACCAGCTTTGATGCCTTCTCTTAACCATCAACAGTTGCAAGGTCAGTCACAGGCTTCCCATAAGGTGGTTAATCAATCTCAGCCTACTCTACAGAGGACAATTCAGCAAAATCGTCAAGTGAATTCCGGTCAATCTCAGCCTGCTCTGCAGAAGGCAGTTCAACAAAATCGTCAGGTGAATTGTGATCCCTTGATCAAGTCACAACCTGATCATGTACCAGTGGAAAAGCAGTGTATGAATAGTACTTCTAAGAATTCAGGGGTTCAGCCAGTATGTGTTGATTCTCCAAGTGCTTTACCTCTTCCAGCATCTGCTAGCGCAGATCTGCGTAAACAAGCTCGAGAGTGTGATTCTACTGTGACCAATGCATCCGCTCCATCTGGTCCTAGTAGCAGTCAATCTCTTGCAAATGCATCTAGTAATGAGACCCTGCCATCAGTTAGTGATGGTCTTGGACAGAAGCAGTTATCAGGCAACTTGGCAGCTCATGGACATGGACTGCAATCTCAGCACCAGCAATCCCAGCCACATCTCCCACCAATTCAACCCATATTACCGCAAAAGCAGCCTCAACAGCAACTTGAAAAATCTACCCAAAGTTTGCCACAACCACAGCCTCAGTCACAGATTCAAGCTGGACAAAGTAGTGTGTTTGCAAGGACCCCTAATTCTAGATTGGAATGATCCTTACCATTGTTTGTGGTCAAGTCTCAGCACGCTTGTTCTTGCCAGGATGAATTCAGTATGCCCTTGTTACAGCTGTGTACAGGTGAGATTCAATGCAGACTTGAAATTTCTTTTAAACTTCAGGATTCATCTAAAAAGTAAATAGGACTGATTTGCATATGTTTGACTTTTACATCGATGGAGTAAGTGGTGGTTATTATAATGCCTGCCCTCCTCTCTTCCTCCCTTACAAAACACAATAGGGAATAAATGCGACTGTCGTAATTCCCACACTAGTGAATTGAGAAACTAACTAGATCATTGCATTGCTTGCAGATAAAGCTGTTAATTTTGCAAGGGCACAACAAGAAAAGGTAAATGGGATGATGATTGTAACTTCTGGGTTACTGACTTGACAAATTTAGGCAGGCTTTTTTTCTTTTCTTTTTGGTTTATAATGTATATTACCACTACTTAGAGCATTGTGAAGATAGAGATATATAGAGGTATGTGTACAGGATCTCATCTCTCTCTATCTGATTAACCACCTTTTTTTTTCCTCCCCAAATTTGGGTTTCTCGCTCATCAATGTGGGGCCCTATTCCTTTTCACCCCCATAGTTAGCGAATGTATTATTTTGATTGGAGTTGAAGGGGGACGCTTCATTGTTACAGGCAAATGCCTTTGAAATTTTTGTGAATATAGCATCTTAGTTCATAATGATTTTTTATCGTCTTGAATCCTGTTGTGCTCTTATAGGCTGTGCGACTTTTGTCACAGTATATAAACCTTATACACAAGCTGGCTTGTGCAACAGCTCAGCAAATGATCATAATCTGTAAACGTTTGTTTTTTTTTTTTTTTTTTGTTTTTAACTGTTTATCTTTGGCTTTAGCTTAATTTTTTCCTACCCACTTCCCTCTACATGAAACAAAACAGCTGCTTGTGATATTGGCAATGGAAACCGGGAGATGAGAAAATTTCATCTGCGTTTTTAAGTGCGGTACTGAGTCACTTGAAAGGTGTAATTTCTGTAGTGTTCATAAGTTAGAGGATATGTAAATAGTTGCAGTCTTGTTCTTTTGATCTGTAAGTGCGATGTTTTTACATTTCAAACTGCTTCTGGTGGATGATTGCTCCAGAATCTAAGGATTTGAAGAGTAATTTAAGAATTGATTTCTTGTAGTGCCCTGGCTTTATTCTATTAGAGTGGGTTCCTTTTATCTTTTTTTTTTTTTTTTTTAAATAATAAACTGTAGCTCTGTAAATTTGTAAGATGAGTTCAAAACATCCCAGATGAAAAAAAAAGGGCGGGGGGTTGTATTCAAGATGGTTTTCTTTGCTCGGAAATTACTCATGGATTTGCCGGTCCTTCAACTCGATAACGGAAACACCAAATATGGTGGTTTTCTCTTCAACAATTTCAATTCATTGAAGTTTTGATAAGGTCAGGGTAGAAAAATAAAATTGATGTTGTTAATACTTTATATAATTGATGTTGAATGTGAGGATCAAGTTTCACTATAGTGGTGTTGGAGTCATTCTTACATACTCGAGGTGTGAGATTTGATTTTCACAGACGGTGAATTCTCTTCCTAAATGCAATGCCAACATAGTATCTTTGGAAGAGGAACCGTAAGCATACTTTACCATGTAAAAAAATGTTGTTAAATATAAATGAAAAACTTGACAAACAAAAATCTTGGATATCAAATGTATAGCACATCATTTTTTTATTGGTTAATTTGTTGAATCATGGAGGCTAAATTAAAATTTTGATTTTGTTCATAGGATATAATTGTTTCACCTACAAAGTCATTTACTTGGTATTTTATTTTATTTCTTGATAGATTGCTAATTTCATGTTTGAGATTGACAAGAAAAGCACCTTAAACTTTTTTTTCATAATAATAAAAGAATATACTATTTACCTGTTGCTTAATAGAATGTTTGACTTTTTACAATTGTCGAAACACATTTTTAAAAAAAAATATTTGTTGAGATAAATTTAAACAAGATTCGGTATCAGTATATTTTAACTTAGCTTAAGTAGCTTAGATGGATAGTGTCAAAATTTAAAGGTGAAATTGTTACCTTTATTAAAGAAGCCAGGGTCTAATTTTTTTTTTTTTTTTTTTTTTTGGGCAAAGGGCTCTAATTTTGTTAATCGCTACAAATAAAATCTCTTAGTCCAAATTAGTCTCTTTTTTCTGAAGGAATGCTCTGCTTTTTTTTTATCAAATGCGCATAATATGCCACTAAGTGCCGCAATAAACTTGCGGAGAATCTCTTGCTGTTCATCTTCCTTTTCTTGTCTTTTTAATGGAGTAAACGCCCCTTTTTTCTTCATTTCACCATTTTTACTTCTTAAGAATGTTAATTATCATTCATTTGTATCACCAGTAATTACGGAATCAAAACACGATTGCAACAATAACATTAATACTTACCCTTCTTCAAAAACTAGTCCTTTAACCAAAACCATATGCTGTTTATCTCCTGTACATTACGCATCCCTTCTTAAATCTTGTATTTCTCGAAGGGCGATTGAGCCTGGTAAGCAGATTCATGCCCAACTTTTCTTATCTGGGTTAGCTTTAAATGTAGGATTAGCAACAAAGCTTGTTGATCTTTATTGCAATTGCAATGTTTTGGTTTATGCCCACCATGTGTTTGATAAAATACCTAAGAGTAATCTTTTTCTTTGGAATGTTTTGATACGTGGGTATGCATGGGATGGGCCGTATGAAGTTGCAATATCACTGTACTATCAGTTGCTTGATCATGGCCTTGTGCCTGATAACTTCACTTACCCTTTTATACTAAAGGCTTGCTCTGCGCTTTCAGCCATTAAAGAGGGGAGGGAGATACATGAGCATGTTATCCGCACTGGTTGGGAGAATGATGTGTTTGTGGGTGCTGCACTTGTTGATATGTATTCAAAGTGTGGTTGTGTAGAGAGTGCAAGGGATGTCTTTAATAAGATTGTAAGTAGGGATGTTGTTGTGTGGAATTCTATGCTTGCTGCTTATGCCCAAAATGGGCACCCAGAAGATGCTCTTACTTTGTGTGGTGAGATGGCCTTGGCAGGTCAGAGGCCTACAGTTGCTACCTTGGTTACAGTAATCTCAGCTTCAGCTGACATTGCTGCTCTTCCTCAGGGGAGGGAGATACATGGGTTTAGTTGGCGGCAAGGGTTTGCGCTTCAAGATAAGGTTATAACTGCTCTTGTAGATATGTATGCAAAAAGTGGATCGCTTGTTGTGGCGAGGACGGTGTTTGAGAGGCTTCATGAGAAAAGGGTAGTCTCATGGAATGCTATGATTACTGGGTATGCTATGCATGGGTATTCCCTAGATGCAATCGATTTATACGAGGAGATGATTAGACAAGGTTATACACCTGATCATATTACTTTTGTAGGTGTACTTTCAGCTTGTCGTCATGGTCGTTTACTGAATGAAGGGTGGAGATATTTTGACCAGATGATAGACATATATCGTATTCATCCTACAGTGCAGCATTATACGTGTATGGTTGATCTCTTAGGCCATACTGGTCGACTAAAGGAGGCTCACAATCTCATTATGCAGATGAAGGTTATGCCAGATTCTGCTGTCTGGGGCTCATTACTAAATGCCTGTAAGATTCACGGGGATGTAGAAATGGGAGAATTAGCATTGGAGAGGCTTATTGAGCTTGAACCTAACGATTCTGGCAATTATGTGATTTTGTCGAACATATATGCACAAGCCGGACAATGGGATGGAGTTGCAAGAATGAGAAGATTGATGATTGATAGAGGAATTAAGAAAAGCATAGCATGTAGCTGGATCGAAATGAAAAATGAAGTTCATGCTTTCCTTTCAGGGGACACTTCACATCCCATGAGTGATGCTATATATGCAGAGTTGGAGAGGGTAACAGGACTGGTAACAGAAGCTGGGTATGTTCCAACTACGGGGACAGTATTCCATGATGTTGAAGATGATGAGAAGACCAGCATGGTTTGCAGTCATAGTGAAAGGCTAGCCATCGCTTTTGGACTTATCAGCACTCAACCAGGAACTAAGCTTCTTGTCACAAAGAATCTCCGAGCATGTGAGGATTGTCATGTTTTCATTAAATACGTCTCCAAAGTGACTCAAAGGGAACTGACTATACGAGATGTCAATCGTTACCATCATTTCAAGGATGGTGTTTGTTCTTGTGGCGATCATTGGTAAAGATGAAGGGGTTCCTTTCAAATCAAGGGTGAAAGCAATCTTAAGTGTTCTCCCCATCAGTTCCCAGAAAGAGTGTGGGGTCCAGTCTCACTGAAGGTATCATCTGACATTCTTCTGACTCTTGTATGGAGTATGTTTTGTCATCTTTTTTGATGAGTGGTCACGTTCGTAACCTCTTCTTCTTTTCATAGGGGGTGTAAGGCATGGGATTACACAGTTCCCAGGTCTTCCATGCCATGCCAATTGATCATCGGCTAACACTGGAGCAATGTACCATGCTATCTGGATGAAATTATCAAATCCAAGTATCAATTGATATGTGCATCTTCTGCTTAATATCTGCAACCAATGATTACGCTAATCGCCGGACCATTAGATGATACTCCTCCCATGTAGTTGTATTAATCAGCGTGTTGCTACTTTGATTCAGAACTCAGAAGGTAATTGATGTTTCCTGACTTGCTCTGGTTCTCTCAAGATAGTCATGAAAGAAGATGAGGAAATCAGGTTGTTTATGCGGCTCTTTTGCTTGTTGGTTTTCAATATATGCATGATGAAGTTTCTCGATCTGCTTTAGTATGAACGCACACTCCCTTTATCCTTGAATTAACAGCTTTTTGTTTGGTTTGGGCTTGAATGCTTAAGTATTATCTTAGTAGGGGAGTCTAGCTTCTCTGTAGACAGCTAGATGCTAACCCCCCCCAATCTTACATTTAAGTTGCATTTCAATCTAATCCCTAAAAAAATCTAGGTAGGAAAGTAGGAACTAAAGACGAGCGAGAGGAATAGTGAATATTTGTTGCTTAACACTTTCATGAATCATGTGTTTGGTACAATCATGAATCATCTTCGACTGCCTTGTGTAGTTGTGGGTTCTAATTGGTTCTTAACTTCAACAACTATGTCTAAGCAAGACCATCATCACTCAGAGAGAAGTTAGAGGAGTTACTCATAACATTATTTGCTTTTTAAGGTGGCTATGAACTGTTTTCATAAAGTGGTGAATCAACCTCACTGCATTTTTCAGATGAAAGTTTCAGCCAAGCATGACAGCATGAAACAAATATTCGGTGAGTTGAAGTTGTTTAGTGGGTTGCCAGTAATCGGTTTTCAGGTGGGCACAGTAACTTATTAGAGTGTTAGCCAAATTCTGGCAACAGCTAGTTTGTCTTTGTACAGAAAACTAGTAGAAGTTGTGTAGTTTGTCTTTGTACAGCTAGTTTGTCTTTGTACGTTGCCACTTGAACTCAGTTACTGAAATTCTTGTTGGTGCGTTAGTTATTATTTAGGCCCTGTTCTTTTGGACTTAAAAGCTACAGTAATCAGATCAGAACAGATCAGATCAAACAAACTCAAATCAGATCAAATCAGATCAGATCAGACATTAATACTCTTTATTATTATTATTTTTATTATTATTATTATTATTATTATTAATTTCGAGCATCGTCTTTCCGCTCGACATTTTCCGACGACGGTTTTCGAATGATTTTTCCGGCGACGGTTTTCGGGACGACTTTTCCGACGACGGTTTTCGGACTGACTTTTCCGGCGGTGATTATTCGGCCGACTTTTCCGGTGGTGATTATTCGGCTGACTTTTCCGCCGACGATTTTCAAGCCGAGTTTTTCGGCGACGATTTTCGGGACGGCTTTTTCGACAACGGTTTTCGGACTGAATTTTCCGGCGGTGATTATTCGGCTGACTTTTCCGGCGACGATTTTCAGGCCAAGTTTTTCGGCGACGGTTTTCGGGATGATTTTTCCGACGACGGTTTTCGAACTGAATTTTCCGGCGGTGATTATTCGGCCGACTTTTCCGGCGACGATTTTCAGGCCGAGTTTTTCGGCGACGGTTTTCGGAATGACTTTTCCGACGATGATCATTCGGCCAACTTTTCCAGCGACGGTTTTCAGAATGACTTTTCCGACGGTGATTATTCGGTCGACTTTTTCAGTGACGGTTTGGTCAAAATTTTCGGCGGTGATTATTACTACTACTACTACTATTATTATTAGTAGTAATAGTATTATTATTAGTATTAATATTATTATTTGAAGTTTTGAAGTTTTGGAGTGAGATTGAATGAAGAGGTGAAATGAAATGGGCTATCATAATAATAATTATAATATTATTTTATTAATTATTTTTATTTTAGTAAATATAATCATGTATTACATTTCTCATAAAAAATAAGTATTACAATTATAAAAATAAAAATAAAAATAAAATAAAAAATAAAAAAAATAATAATAAAAAATAAAAATAAATAATAATAAATAAAAATTAAAATTAAAATTAAAATTAAAATTAAAATTAAAAATTAAAATTAAAATTAAAAATTAAAATTAAAATTAAAATTTAAATGAAAATAAAAATAAAAATAATTCAATTCAGATCAGATCAGATCAGACAAACTCAGACCAGACCAGATCAGTCCTAAAGAACAGAGCATTCTCTTAAACTTGTAATTTCGTGTGCATTCTCTTAAACTTATTTTATCAATTTTCACGGTTTATCTGGTAAGGTCTAATAAGGTCCAAGTAGAGCTAATATGTTCTAATAACTTCTTAAAAGTTTAATAAGTTCCAACCAGGGTAAATCAGGTCAGAGTCACATGTTTAATGTGTTCTTGTCATGGTCAGTCAGGTTCAATAAGTTCATATCAAGGTCAATCACGTTTAATCAGTTCTGATCACAATCATTCAGGTTTCATCATCTCTGATTTGGGTCAATCAGGTTTATGTCATGGACTGAGTTGGGTGGCTGATTTTAGTGGTGTTATGAGCAAAAGGAAACTGCATTTGATATGGACTAAACATGATGAACTTTGATTGATGATAAATAATACAAGTGAAAGAAACTAATACAACTAAACCTAGCTAAAGCTAATACTAAATTCTCAATATCATTCTTCAATATGTTTCTCTCTTTCTCCTTAGTCCTATATATATAAAGACCCTAGGTACTATTCTAAAATCATCTAACATGTGAATTATTATAAAATTCCTAAATTATCCTCATCTTAATATTTCAGTCATTACAGTTTAATGAGTTGTCAATTGTCACAATAAACTCCTCAACCAAATCCGAGACCATGTCGAATCAATGAACCTCCATCACTCCAAACCTCGTTACCTATAAATAAAAGAGAAAAAAAATGCTATTCTATCCTGATTCCTCATGAGTTGGTAGGTTACACCTTACTCGATTACAAGATTAATAAATATCAACTCGTTTAGTTAGGACCAAACTATGCTTTTGATAACAAACAGTAGTTTCTAACTTTCTATTAGGAATTTCACATGATTGATGAGTATATAGTATATACTAGTACAACTATATTCTTATTCTATTAGGAATTTCTAACTGTACAACTATATTCTTATTCTTATTTTAATTTTCAGTCTTGCAACTAATATAGTACTCAATACTGTCTGTGTGTGTGTGAAGAGGGCAATATAATAGAAATATTGCTCGACTCCTTGTGTCACATATAAAATGTTCCAAATGTTTTTTTCTCTCATTTTTAAGATAGTATAATACTATAATAATTTTTTTTTGTCTTGGAGATGTACTTGTACAGTTTTTATTGAGGGTGTAAAGTTGTATATTTATAGGTTAATTGAAAGTTTTGTATCAGAAAGGGTATTTTTGAGGAAATAAATGTCTTTTAACATATGAATTATTACTTAAAAGTAAAAATAGAGTAATTATCTGAACTGAAAAAAAAAAAAATAAAGCGTTTAATTTAAATCAGAGGAAGCACTTTATCTGATGCAATTGAGCACAGGAAGAGTGTCAACTATGCTGTTTACTGTAAAACTGCATTCATATAATGGGTTCTTGAAAATTTTGTTATGTACTATCAAACAAGAATATCAACCATATGTTGGAGAAAAGATAAACCACAACACAATCAAGTGAAAACTAATCATACAAACACTACTATGGGTCTTAATACATTCTCCCATTATACCATTTATGATATTTATAGTAAAACAAATCAAGTAGCTTATCATTTAGCTAATTTAGGTCATCACCTACACACAATGATCTACTAGTTCCATCCTTTTTTTACCATAAACCCTCCCTCCCTTATCATGTTAGTGTCTAACCCTATGAAAGAAATTAGTGGGTTCTTCTTTGTTAAAAAATGAATAAAAATCATGTGAATTCGAGAAATTGATTAAACCATAGTTTAAATTGCAACTGAATTTGATTCTACATCCACTAACTGTAAATCTCTCTATCTACTTCATTCAAATACACAAGCATTATATTTAAATTTTAAACAGTACTATATAACTGTTAATACAAACTTGCATATAAACTAATTATCCACTAACAATATATATAAAACTAACAAGTTACAACATCACTTTGATTATGCAAAGAATCATGTGAACAACTACAAAGTAAACCCTAATCATCAATGTATAAGAATACCCTAACTCAGATTACAATCTCAGTATCTGTAGTGCTTTCTATCAATTACTTCTTGGGCTAACTACAGATTATCAACCCTAATTTATTGAAACACAAGCTGAGATTTTTTTTTAATTTTTTTTATTAATCATAAATCTGGATTCATCTTCATCTTTTTCTGGGAAGAAGAAGCAACATCAAATGCCTTGTTTATCAATTCCACAGTTTTCTGCTGAGAAACATAAATCATCTCCATCCTCTTATTCTCCATTTCATTCCTAAACCTTTCAGTCTCTCTCATCAATTCCAATTTCTTCTTCTCAACTCTCACAAACTTTTCTGCAAAATCCCTAATTTGAGCTGCCAATTCACCCACCAAATTACAATTTGTTCCTTTCTCATCCGCCATTTCTTCTTGACCTTCATCATCTTCCATCTCATACCCACCTTCATCTTCATCCTCATTCTCTTCTTCCCGATAACTCCACCTCTTCTGTTTCCTCTTCAAATTCCCACTTACAGTTTCACTTCCTCTCACATACCCATTCCCAAAATCCCCTGAATTTCTCCCAATTCTGAAAAACCCATCGCCCCCTTTATCAAAATCCCTAGAATTCAAACCATTATTATTGTTGTTATTATTGTCAGCACCCCTCAAATTCCTCAAACTCGCAAACCTCAAATCACCCTCGTCATCATCGGTATCGTCAACATCGTCGTTCTTGAGCTGCGGCGGTGCTTGCGGCGCAACGGCGGAAATCGGCAAAGGACCACGCTCAAGTTGATCCATAAGAGCGAAATAGATCCAAGGATGATTATGGTAATTGAAAGAAGGGGGTAGCTTGGATTTTTCAGAACGATAACGCTTGCGAAGCTTCTCGATTTTATGGCGGCATTGAGTTCCGGATTTGGAGGGTTCGTCAAGGCCGCAACGAGCAGCAACAGTGATGGCAACTTCTTCCCACTGAGATGCCTTTAATTGACCCCTTTTTAACGAATACCATTTTTCTTGGTAAGCTCTGATCAAATTTAGGGTTTCTTCATGAGACCAGGGAATTGGTAGAGGTTTTTTGAAAGGGGAATAAGAGAGTGCTTGGATGATTGGGGGAGGTGGGTTTGGAGTTGGGATTGCTGTGGGAGGTGAAGGTGGTGTTTGAGGTTCTGATTGTGATTGTGATTGGGTAATTTGTACTTGTGGGGTTTCTGATTGGGTAATTTGAGGTTCAGATTGGGGTTCTGAGGAAGGAGATGACATTGTTCTTCTGGGTTTTTGCTTTGTGTTTTGTGAAAATGGAGGAGAGAGAAAGTGGAGGAGAGGAGAGAGAAAGGGGTTGTGGAGTTTGTGGTGGTGGATTGAGAAAAAAAAAAGTGTAAAAGATAAAGTGGGTGGTGGTGAAAGGAGGGAGGAGGTGGATGAGGATGGTGGTGGGTGAGGTGGGCTTTATGGAGGAGGGTGGAATCAATCAATTTGTGTTGGAAGATTTGGTGATGGGCCTTGAAGGGGGTAGTTATTGGACTTTACCTTGATTGGGCTTTTTTTGTTTTGTTTTGTTTTGTTGGGAGTTTAGGTTTTTATTTATGGAATGGAAAATGGTATTGGTCCGTTTCAATTTAATCTATACGTTTGTTATTTTGGGTATAAGGGAGGGGCGTGAAAGTTTTAAAATGAAAATTATTCGTGTTATACGTAAGAAATAATATTTTCATATCATGGCATCTTTTTAGATTTAGCAAAATGTGTATTTTTTAATATGTTCTTTGTAAAATAATACTTCCTCCGTTCCAAAAAAAACGCAACAGTCAAATTTTTGCACTATTCACGCTGTGTACTTTGACCAAGTTTTGAGCTTTACACATAATAAAAAACATACTCAAGTGGGATCTTGTTAGATTCGTCTCGTTAAATACTATATTAATATCAACTTTTTATATTTTTTAATTATTCATAATTATAGATATTAGTGGTCAAAGTTTCTTCTCGACATGTGTGAAATGTTGACTGTTGCTTTTTTTTGGAACGGAGAAAGTATAAAATATAGGGAAATATATTAATATTTAAACGGCAGAATTGTAAACTTTGTAAAAAGCAAATGAAATGAATAAATTGAAGTTGGGGGAGTAAATGCTTAAGAAGTCAACTAAAAATAAGCGTTAATTACACCGTATGGTGCATGATTTGGTGGGAATAAATGCTGGCAAACACGGTGTACCAGAGTCAAACACAATACCACCATGATGGTACCGGATCTAGAATGGTGGTATTGATTTTGAGTCCGGTACCACGCTATTTTTTTTTTTAGATTGGTTTTTCCATTACAAAATTGATACTCCTCCGTTTCACTTTTTTTCTTAAACTTTGGTCATTTTTCTCTCACAAAAAGATTCTAAATGTAACAAAAGAAGTGAAATGAGGTGAGTAATTTCTTTGCATAAAATCAAAATTTTAAATTATTTACCTAGTAACTAAAAAGCTATAGATAAATTCTCAAAAACTATAAAATTTTAGTTAAAAATTATATCAAATTGTCATATCAGATTTTGACAATTTTGTGTTGTTTTTTAATAGATTGTCATTGTTTCTAAGAAGGCTCACAACAACAACATTATTAAAGCCTTATTTCCAAAAAAAAAAATAAAAATAAAATTGAGGTCGAATTTATATATCACAGAACTATGAAAGTAGTATGTACTTATTACCTTCCTCCATTTTTCCCTGTCTACCACTAGATTGTTATTTTTTGTTCCATACATAGTTAATTTAAATCGAATGATCTGTAATAGTGCTAATTTAGTACATAGTAACTCTGAACATTACTTTAGAAAAATATAAAAAATATATATTGAAGTTAAAATACGGCTCATTTCACCTAAAATCTCTTATTCTTTTATTAAATCCGGTTATTTAAGCCTAGTTTTTGTTGTTCTTCTAAATTAAAAAAACAAAAAAAAAGATCTCAGAATTGTTGCTGCCCAGGATCGAACTGGGGACCTTCAGTGTGTAAGACTGACGTGATAACCACTACACCACAGCAACTTGAGTTGATAAATGTCAGTTGTTTATTTATTTAACTATTAGCAACTGGGTTTATAATTTTAGATCTTACCTTGATTTTGTCGAAATATTCACAGATGCAAATCAAAATCCATTGCAAATGGAATGACAAACCTTATGAAATGGACCAGAAGGCCCTCAGGCCCAATATGAAGGTATTGAGAATTTGAGATCTGCATTCTGCGGTTGCCCATTGAAACCCGGCCCGGCCCAAGGGATGTAGGTTGGGAAGTTTAACCTATTTGCTTTTTTTTTTTTTCAAAAAATAAATAAATAAAAAGATAATAGAATCAAATCAAGGAAAGTTGATGGGGCATGGAAATCTCACCCATGACTTGGACTACAACATGCCTATTGCCTAGGGTATTTCAATATCTCACCTTTTTCATGCCACTAAAGTATTAGATATCCAATGAAGAAAACTAGTAATGAATAAAGAATACACATTTATTTTTATTAGGAAATATTAGAAAACTGAAATTTTAAGGTCTTTTTTATGTTAGGTACTTTTTTTTTAGTATGTCCACCCGGTTCACCGGTAGTTACTAACACCCCGACTACATCCGGATCTGACTCGGGTTGCGCATCTGGCTTGTGGTGGGTGAGTCTCCCAATGAAGATTTCTGCGTACAGTAGGGCTCGAACTCGGACCCTCCTTAAGCGGTATCAAGTCGCTTACCACTTGAGCCAATCTTCATTGGTTATGTTAGGTACTTGTGCAGTTGATTTTTTGTACGCCATTCGAAATGCACCTAAATTTTGGTAGTGCATACTACACACAAAATGAGCACTAAGACAGGGCTTTCTAGGATGAGGAAAAGGGGCAATGGTTTGTGGGTTGGTAGGAACTAGGAAGGCAGTAGCTTGTGGGCATGAGTACCAGTAGTGGGGTGTTGATGGTTTGGTGGAGGAATGACAATGGACTAATGGAGGGTAGTTGAGGGCTTAACTGAGGGATTAAGGGTATTTATTTATGGGATTATTAAAAGAAAAGGAAAAAAGGGTGAAAGTTAGTTAAAGGGTTTTTTTTGTTGTTGATTAGAATCCATAAATAAATATAATTAAAAGGAGTTGTACTACGGATACGAAAACGGAAACGGAAACGGAAACGGAAACGGAAACGGAAGGATCAAAACGTCGCACAACCTAGGTAATGAAAAGTTTTTTTGGATGGCACAATTCTTGGTCGTAGTGTGTGGAAATAGACGAGCAGCCTTTCGATGCTACACTGAACCCGTGATAAGATGGGGCAAAAAGATACCCTCAAAAATGGCTTCCAAGAAGTCAGAACCAAAAGCCATAATTCACAATTTTTTGGTACTTGGGGCCTAGAAATGAAAATATTTCAAAACACTGAGATAGGGTCATTAGGTGGCAGTGGCACAGAGCCTCAAGGACGGATTCTAGACACATCAAAGTGATTTGATGGAGCTGAATAGCCCAAAACAACTCATGACCATCATAAAGCCATTCTAGATAGCACAATACTTTATTTTGGCATCTGAAAAGGGCGAAAAAAATTGGCCCCAAAATAACCTCACAAAATCCAATATTGAACAGTTCATGTGGCACATGGAATACATCTTTTGGCGTCATCTATGCCCTTTCATGCTTATCATATCATGTTATTGTTGAGTATACTTATAATAAGAGCTGATTTTCTGCTTCCTTTCTATAATAATTTTCTCTCTATTTTTTTTAACAGTGATTGGTGAGGGCCGACATGCTCAATTCCTAGAGGCTCATCGCCTGTTTTTATTAGCTTAATTCCGAAGAGAAGTACATTATGAATTACCCCCAATATATTGCACATTAAGGGCTTGTTTACTTTAGATTATATTCAGTTCAGTTCATTTAATCTCTATTCAGTTCAGTTCAATTCATCTCTATTTAGTTCAATTAATACATTTCTATTCAGTTCAGTTCAGTTCATCTCTATTCATCTAATGTAAACGAGCCCTAACATACTTGAATGAATAACAACTCTTTGCAAAATGAACTTGTGTTATTGCCACTCCAAAAAAAATGTTATTGCCACTTATAAATTGTCAATGCAAAGGAAAATATAAATGTTGGAGCATACGCTTCAACAGCGGAAAGTCACATGTAATAACATAACAAACAAATAATGTTAAAGACAAAGGGAGTAAGTTGTCCTCAACCCCCTTTGAGATCTTATAGCAATTTCATATCCAATACAAAAATAGGCCATATCTATCTGTTACATCATTCTGTTATTCTCAAGTTTTTTTTTTTTTTTTTTTTTTTTGTTGTTGTTGTTGAAAACAGCGTTTATGTATCCTTCCCTCAAGACCTAAGCTAAAATCTCTAGTTTTGGATTTTGTATGGCCGATCTATTCACACAAGCAAAATCTAGTTAGCTATTCACACAAAATACTGTGGAATGACTGCACTGTACTGCAGTCCACTCCGAGCAACTCCAAGCAGTCAGAGCAATAAAGTAAAAAAGTCCTGCAACGAAAGTCAGAAACATAAAAATTAAAGAACCTTCAGATAGAGAAAGAAAAGAGGCAAAATAGTACAGTAATATGATTCTAATTTCTAGTCACTTACCAGGTTTAATTTGTAGTCCTCAGTCAGCACGTTCAATGTTGAAGGAAGTGAGAATGATGTATTGATAAAGAACTACACAGGTGCTATTTTGGCATCATTCTATTGGCTTTCTCACGGAAGATTTGCAACCTCTTCTCCAACATGTCGTTGATCTCTGTTATGAATACTTTAACCTCAGTACATTACATGGAGTGAGCATATATAGATTGGAACTTGGAATATATTACGGAGTTCGGAATATAACAAAACATTCATTCCACTAATCACAACATCCATCCAAATTTTTATCTTCGAATTAGCATTCATACTAGAAAGAAACTTACTGAGCTTAATCGCAGTAAAAGAAAAGCGAGGACCTACTTAAGTTTGGGCATGTGCAATGTCGTCCTGCTGATGATATTTTTATTGTTTCGGAAAGAAAAGAGTTGGAATCGTGGTGAATTTTTTATTTATATAAAAAGCTGAGGAAGACCAGAGGTTACTTATATTAAGAAGAGTATGGGTTTAGAGGACAGTAGCTCTAAACAGAGGAATGGGGAAAAAAAAAAAACTTAACAGATGATGCATATGATTCATGCAGCCAATTCCATTTATTGGGGTTAAGGCGTAGGTATTGCTATTGTTTTTGTTGTATATAATTCTTACAGTGTGGCGAAACTTGTCAATCTTCTAACGACTCGATAGAGAGGATTAGATAACACCAGAAAGAATCTTTTGTGTCACTAGTTAAATTACAACCATGATACATCTCCAGTTCTCCACAAAGAATCTTGCTATTTGCCATCCTTGTAAATTTAAAAGCCAATTTGACAATGAAACACAAAGTTATTTTGACAAAATTTTTGAAGCTAGTCCTACATTAGGGGAAGAAGAAACTTCAGGAATGGTCAGTTGGGCAATTCTAATTTTTTTTTACATATATACAAAGTACATCGGTGCTAACATGAAATGTCATCCAATTTTATTTCCCAGCACATGACTAGGTCTAGTCCCCAAATATCCTCTCACTAATTCAGTGACAGTGATTAAGAAGAAAAGGCCGAGAAGGACATATCATTCAGCAGTTTCTCCGTGCTCTTGATAAAATAAAACATGCCACTTGAGCAACAAAAGACACGACTGTCAAATTTTAGTTATTTCTTCATTTAATTAGGCCCGCCAGATGTTGATGTGATCTGCAATAATTAATCATGTGTAGGATACCAAGTCCAAAGAAAATTTGGAACAGAAATCTTTACTTCAAGGAGTTCAGGTGGGTATAACTAAGTAATCTATTTTATCAGATACAAACCAAACGAAGTTAACAAACAAATAGATGAGAGCTTACATGCAAGCTTCTTTCCTTGAGAATTTCCATTGACTTATTGAGCTCTACTTGCTTCGATAAAGTCGCAAATAAGGCCTGTTCCACAGATAATCAAAGAAATATTAGCTAGCTAATAAATTGGCAAAGATATCTCAACAGGTAGATATAGAGTAATATTTAGGTACCTTTTTGGTCTTCTGCAAGTCATACTCTATGGCTTTAATTCTATTAAGAGACTCAACAATTGTTGCCTCTTTATCGGGAGGGATTCTTGAAGGTTTATTTAGGAGTTCTGTCACTAGCTGCTCTACATGCTGAAGCCTTTTCCAGCAAGGATCAAGCACACTGGCATCAACCTTCTGCTCAATCGTTGGACCCTTGAGTCCTAGCTCAGATTCTGAGAGACTCTCTGTAAAGTCAACAGGCTCTGGCTGCAGGTCTGACGGTTTCTCTTCTGGTTTAAGCGCCCAATAATTTCCAAAGGACCGAAATAAGATATGCAAACATGCAAAAAATTTGAAGAGGAAGCCAGCTGGTGAGCTTGTAACATGAGAAATGATTTTCAGAGGCCTTCCTTCTGTGTTCCTTCCAAAAGAATGATCTGTTCACAACTTGCTAATTTAATTGGCTAAATAGAAAGCCCTAATCAATACGGAACATGTAAAATCAACTTCTTCAACCAGACATACTTCCAGAACAGTTCTCGTCTTTGAAATGGTTTTTGGTTTTTTTTTTCCTTGGTAAACAATGGTTTTCAATTTTAGTTGCCCCATATTCTGACTCATTTCCAACTTGAAGAACTTGTGGTTTAAGCGTTTGACCCAAACAGCTATGTATAGAATTTGTTGAAAGGTTTAGTTTAATTGGAATTTCTCTCCAATTAAATTGCTATATGCCTATATCTTCCCTGGGTCGGATATATAGCATTTTCAGTAAAATTGAAGTGGGTGTATGTTCAAGGAGATTTGTTGACAGTAAAGAGGCTTCATCTATTTCTTTGTCTCTACGATCACCTTAAATTACATTATGCCTTAATTGCTTGTTAAACTTTCACAGTAGACTTTCCATATTAGACAAGGTCCTTGAGATCAGATTTGAAGAGGCTACATTTGTTAATTGTCAGAGACTTTGCTGCAAGTTTTATAAATTTCAAGCTTGATTAACGCAAGGTGTTCTTTTTCATGGAGCTCTTTGCAAAAACGCCTAGAAAGAGGTTTTTCATGGAGCTCTTAGCAAAAACACCTGCAAATTACCCCATATTTGTACATAAAAGCTTCCTTTTTGTCATGCCCTGAATGAGGTTTTTGACATAACAAAGCTGATAGACACAGCTACACCATTATACTAAGAACAAAAGGCAAAGCAAAGGCTTTTGACATAACAAAGCTGATAGACACAGCTACACCATTATACTAAGAACAAAAGGCAAAGCAAAGGCTTTGCTTGACATAAACCACAAGCCAGATATAATTGCAATCACATAAATGGTACCAACAATCCTGATATGTAATAAATAAATGGATTGACATTAATAAAGATCACATACTCGTTAAATTAGCCTCTTCAATCCTTGAATCAGTGCACACCGCTTCCACTTGGTTGCCAATACATGAAGACTCACCGGTTCTTACCTGGTACAAGGGAAAAGTAATTACAATTTAAATGCCATTCCGACTGCATCCGTCCAGAACATTGCATAACTCATTTCCAGACCAATACAAGCAGAAACATTGGAGCAAAAACCATTTTGCCTTCCACATAATAACAAAGTTGATAATTAGAGTGAGTTTGCAAAATGCATATACTTCAATGGCATGTCTATTAAATGAAGAGTTTATAGCAACTTGCGACAGCAAATCAATCCAGATCCAACACTAATCCAAATTTGAGCCAAAGAAAATAATCTAAACCAAATATGAGAAACATAATCTGACTCTAACTTTGAGTTGGAGCCAGGTTGGAGTCAAATGCTCCTCATAATCTGAAATACACAACCTGACTCTGAATTCCTATAAATCGTTGATGTAATTAGTTTTACGTTATTTTATTTTATGTATAGCATTACTTTGAGCCAATCATGAAATCTATGCAGAATCTTCATTACCCGAAGAAAGAATTCATTTAGACACATCAACTCCAGTACCTAAGATACTATAGCTTTAGATGATAGCCTATAGGCCGCTATAGCCCTTTTCGATAAGCCATTGTATATTCTATTCACTTCTGTACACATACTCCTCATTCTACCTTATTTCTACTCCAATGTAAATTAGAAGCTCAATAATTATAAGAAAAGTAGGTCTCTGGTGAGACCGTCTCACCATTTGAAACCAGGTCTTACCAAGAAAAAGTTATGAAAAAAACAGTAAACGTTTTTGAAAATATAAAAAAAGTTTTCAGATTGTTTTGTACAAGAGTAACTTTTTATATGTTTTCGGTAACTTAATTTTTCCTAGTGAGTCTTGGGCTTATAGTTAGACCGTCTTACCAAAGAATTTGTATTATAAGAATAACCAAAGCTAAATAATATTGACAGAAACTAATTATTTATTCTGAAACCACTGTGTGGGGATTAAGGTGGGGTGAGAAAAACTGACTGTTCAAGAAACTTACTTCATCGTCCAGCAACACTTCAGCGTTGGAAATTCGACTGCCTAGATCAGGAACCGCATCAGCAAAAGCCATGTCATTCCTCATTGCCTGTGCAAGAAGCATGTATTTCTTTGAAAAACAAAGTTGGGTAATAAATAAAATATAATGCGTACCGTCGTTGCTATCTAATACTACCTCTAGTTTTTTAGCTTGCTCAAATTGACTTTTGGCATTGTTTAAGTATAGTTTCACCATCCTTTATGTTTTATATATAAGAAAAAAAAAACATAGCCATTGAGGTCTCATTGGATTCGTCTCAACAAGCTGTTTTTTATATCTATATTTTATAATTTTTACAAACCATAATTAAAGATATTAATGTTCAAAGTTTTGTCTTGATAAGTGTGAAAAGGTGAAGTCGGCAATTATTTAAAAAAAAGCAGAGGGAGTATGCAAAATACCTTATGAGCAAATAACTTAGTTTTAAGATCATCACAGTCAGAAGAACTTGTGGTTCTCTTCAAATACATAATCTCTTGTGCATGCACCAGCTGCAGCAAAAAAAAAAAACCATGTGAAAATCCACTTCACATCAGTAAACCAAACAACAAACACAAAGATATATCCAGTAATCATTTAAGGGAGAAAAAAAAAAGAACTACCTTCATTATTTCTGGATCATTCCAGGGTCCCTTCTGGTATTTCAGGCACCCACCAGGGCAAGAGCAAGTTCCGCCCACAAAAGTAGGCAATTGGCTGCAGAAAGATGGTGTAGATATCAGCTTCTGAAACCACAGATTGTAAATTGCTTTACTTGGACCAAGGATCAATAGTGCAACAATAAAATGCAAAAAAGAAATCCCACCTAGCATCCACAGATTCCATCAACTTGCTATGGAATTTGCTGCCCAGAACCTGCCACGTAAGGCAACTAATGACAGATTAAGATAATTATCTACCAAATTATGTTAAGTTGTGTAAATGCAGAGTAGAACATACATGTATCTTTGAGGTAGTCCTTGGATCAAGAAAGCTTTTCACAGTAGTCCACGCCATCTTGAACCCAGCACCAGCATTTATAATAAACATTTGATGCAATGTCTGGAGAAATTTTGAGGGTAGGGGAAAAAAAGTGAGAATATGTCCACTGGAAGACAGCAGCATAATAATACATGTATATGCCTATACATGTGGTGCAACCTACCTCAGGGTAATTGTCACCATCAATTTTCTGCATGTGCTTTATAAGATCAATAGCAACTTTACCAAAGCTCATCCAATTCTACAAAATGATTGAACACATAAGAGCTCAGTAAAGGAGCAAGTTTTTAGGGAAGAATTTAAGTATATATCATACATACCACCCCATTTACATCCAATACTGTAGTAGTAGAATCAATATGTCTCTTGGAAGCGATGGAACAAGCTGGAAATTTCTCAGCAAAAGCCTTTTCAAATCCTTGTATATGATACTTTAAAAAGCGATCAACACTCGTCACATTCATGAGCTTAGTAGGTTCAATCTTGCCAAGTCGCTCTATATAAACAGGCCGTCCTTCCTTATCTACACCATGATAACCATGAGGATAGAATCGATGCACTTCATCAAATTCATCATAGTAGAAATCCTACAAAAATTAGTACATAGAATCTTTGTAAAATAAGCATCAAGCAAAAAAGATATCAAAAAGAAAACAAATTTTATTGAATACATGTCTGTTTCTAATGGAGTCAGTGGTTCACTATTCTTTAGATTTGTGGATGACTAGCCGAATAAATAAAAAAAAAACGCTCTAAAATTTTTGAAATATTTACTGAGCACTGCATACATCGCCATTAAAGCTCAACTAGAAGCAATCACATGTTATTGTAAAGGTAAGATTGCATATGAAGACCGCCCTTTGTCGTGGGCATTCTCTTCAAAGGCATTGGGGTACTTACTAATGTTCGTATAGATGTTGATAAATTACATGAAGGAAGACACCATATCCATAAGGACTCATATCAGAACAAAAAATGTGCCAATAAAAATAGCTTCACTTAAGACAGTGTCTAAACTCTAAACGGGAAAACATATACGGAGTACTTGACAATGCAATATGAAATCTACAAAGAAACATGAATAAAGGAAAACAAAATCTTACAACAGTAGCAAGTTACAAAATAAGGAGCTGTTACATTATAGGTAAAGGATATGGCTTAAGACAGTCATAGGTGTTATGTTACTGTGAATTTGTGCTTGTGAAATTGAACATCGGCCCAAAGTTCTCCAGCATATATACTAGATAAATCCCTCAGAAGATTCTTGTATAAAAAAAACCCTCATCTTTAGAGCTATAATCAAAAAGCTAACTTTAGTTAACGTAATCATAATGCTTAATTATTCTAGTCTCTTGTGTTAAATTGTGCCTGTTCCTTGGGAAAGTTATTACCTGTAAAATAGTATCTACTCCATTTTCTTTCCTCCATTTGATCATTTCTTCCCACATATGGACAGTTTTATCAAGATCAAACTTTCTTGCTTTCAAAAATCTGCACAAAGATAACACGTTTTGTTCTTTAGAAAGTCATAAATAATGACATAACTTCAAATCATACTAATGGGATTCAAAGAAAAACATTTTAAAAAAAAATATATAAATATAAATAAATAATAATAATAAGTTATCACGCTTTCAGAGATGCAATATTTAGACATTCTTGGGTTCGTTATAATTTTGCTTCATAATAAATAAATCAGTGACTAGCAAAGCATCTCAGGTCAATTGACAAATAACCACATTGTCTAAGAATTTATTCCAATGCCCAGATGGGTGAATGTAGCCAGCAAGTTAGCTGTTGAAAAGCCAAGCTTAGTCCAGTTAAGCTGAATACTCTACAGCAACATAAATAAGCTTTGGCAAAAAGACCTTATTAAATTATATATTTCTATCAAGGTAATTTATCTCTCATCGAATTAACTAGGGAACAAAACTCCTTTTATATAAAAAAAAAGTGGGGGAAAATCTCTTGAAGAGAGTTGAGCAAAGGAAGCATTTACGACCACGCGAACAAAATAAATCTGTGAATCCGTGACCTCAACTGCTCAGATTTCCTACCATATCTGCTTGCTTAACCAGAATTCTAGGAATCCACAACTCTTTGATGGCCCTCTTTAGGCAACAATTAAAATGACTAAACAATCACTTTTTTAGACTGAAATTGGACATTTTAATGAATTACTAAAGAATAAAGATACGATTCATTCCACAGCATTTCCACTACAATATACTAGTCATTTCCTAAACACAATTGATCTCCTGGCTGATTCCGTGAACCGATTAACAACAAGATTATCCATTACACTCACCAGTGAGCAGTTCTTGAATTGGACATATCAATCCGAATTATCAACCTCAATCTGAATTTGGATGGAGTGCATTCAGTGAAGTTGATAATTTATGTATCAACAATTCAACATAGTAGTTTTCTAAGCAGAAATGGCATACTAATGCTATAGTTTAATAATAACTTGACTTCTGATAGAAACTCCATAGAAATTAAGGATTAACTATTAGGTCGAGTGTTCTACATTCCATCACAAATTCACAATAATTCAGAGAATTCTATTAGGTCGACATAGTATGTCAACATACTGGGTAGTACACTAGTATTGTTCTCAAAGTCAGAGGTATACAAAATTAGTATTCTGTCAGAATGAAGTAGAACACAAGCAAGGGAAATCACAGTTATTTGTATAAACCTATCAATATCCTTGGCTCCTTGCATGCCAAAAATTGTCAAAAAGTTGGAGCCATAGACAACAAACTATCAAAAGTGAAATGCATCTCTAATCTATCAATCCATTGCTTTGAAGGCCGTGATTTAGAGAATTCAAGTCAAGATACATGGAGTTCAGATATTGCTAAATGTCACTCAGGACCATCTCTCGGACTCCCAAACACCTTTACTTTAGTTGCTTTCCAAATATGATTACTTGGCTCTATCCTCCTTTTAAGTGACAATCCCTTGCACTATTTTGGGAATGGGATAGCTATAAGGGAGAAAAATCAAAGGAGAGGGAGAAATTGAGTGGGGTTCCATTTTCCTTCAATTCTTTTCAATATTGGAAGGATTGGGTTTATAAAACGGAAAGAAAAATGATCCCCCTAATTCCCTACCTTTCTCCCTTTGAGCTCCTTCCACATGAAAGGATGATGAATTCCTCGCTTTCGCTTCTCTTTATTTCCCTCCATTTCTCCCTATCCAAATATAGTTTTGGAGCCTAACATACTGCTTTCACCCATTAAAAATAGGTCAAATTTGAACAGGTTTTTATTTAAAGAAGTGAGTTAAAAATACTATGACTAGGATCTATATTACTTCGACACCTTCATTTGCCTCAAAAATCATGTGTCGACTTGTGTTGTGACACTTGGATACTCCATTTTTAACTAAAATCTTACTTTATTCAACAATTTGTCGAGTCCGACATTTATCCAAGCTAACATAGGGTTTATATTTAAAGGAATGAGTTAAAAATATTATGATTAGGGTTTATTTTCACCAGCGACTTAAAAATACTATAGTTTCTTTCACTTTTCAAATTTGAACATCTCCACCTTAACACATTAATATTAGGTCAAAACGTAACAAACTAAATCTAGAACATAAATATAAAAAGATTGGGATGAACCAAACTCGGAATATGTGGAGAGATATTTTTTCTAGCAAAGCAAAAGGACAATACCAAGCTCTTAAAGGGAACATTAAAAGATCTGAATTAATACATATAACCCTTCTAACACTCTTAAGGGTAACATTAACCATTGGACCCCATCATATTCTTTGGGATAATACCAAGCCCTGCTAATAGGAACCTGGAGAAAATTACATGAAGCTGCTTGCCTGCTTGGACTGCTTAACAGATCTTAGCCTACATTTAAAATCTTTCATTATGCGTCGAGACCCTTTCCAGCGTTCTTAAATACTTGATCTCAACTAAATGATAGGAAAGAAGATTAAGTCTATTAAGCAGTAAGCTGAGATAATGGATTAACATCGAACTTTTCTAATGGATAACAACAAATCTTAAATATCCAAGATTTATCTAAAAGTTTCTTAATCTCATCTCGACTATCAACATCAGGCACCTTCATCACTTCAGACAGCAAGATGAAATGGCTACTCGAATTTCCCACCTGTTACAACTACGATGCACACATTTGGTACAAAAGCCAATTTAAGAAAAAGAGTATGTTGATGTCAATCACTTCATAATGTTCTGCACAATGCAGACAACTTACTGAGACAGAACATCTATAAAATCATAGGGAATCAAGACCTTGAAAAGTAAAACTTAAAGTCCTCTGGCCCATCTTTTACCTATCAAGTTAATTAATGCAGCTTATATTTTCATTAAATAAATTGCAGCCTTTGCACCCTGGGAGCTTTTGCCAAATTCTTACAGATCACCATTTAATTCATGCTACAACTTAGGGTGAGTTTCAAACAACATCAGAAACAATTAACTAAACAATCAAATTGACAAACAATATTCATGATAACCCAATTTCCTAATAGAAATCCAAGCACTGGTTATCCAAATCCTTTCAGTTGTAAGAGTGTAACAGATGCAGTACTGACCTAAGCATGGTATGATAATCATCAAGATGGAGTGGAAGCATAGCCTTTTCCACCAAAATGTGACGGAATGCCTCTACTGCTTCTTCCTCTTTCTCATCCCTGACATCATCAATGGCGATGGCAGCAAACTTACAATCAGCTATTCGCTTGCCTCTTTTCTTTAAACCATGAGCCAATTTTGTCGAAGCATTCACCGCTTTCTTCTTCAAACTCCTGATCCTTGTTCTTCTTATTGGCTCATCCTCAGATACTTCAATCTCAGATTTTCTTGGTCTTTCTTCTTCTCGGATCAAATTTATTTCTTCTAAATTCATCACCAAAACAAACAAAAAAAAAAAAAACACACACACACACACACTAAATCAAACTTTGTCAAAAATCAATCAATGCAAAATTAAACAGCTTAACTAATGCGACAGTACCTGGCATTGCTGATTTTCCTGCAGATTCACTTTCTGCAATCAAAAGAGAAAAAAAAAAAAAAAAAAGGAAAAAGAAGAAGCAAATCCGTGAGTTTAAAGAAAATGATGTTCAGATAGCCTATGAAACAGATCTAACCAAAATTTTAGCTTTACTTCAATCCTAAGTGATCTGATTTAATTATTAATATTAAAAAAATTAAAGTATTAATAAGCAAATAAAAGTGTGTAAAGCTTTTATGTACCAAAGAAACGGAAAGCAAAAAAAAAATAAGGAAAAAAGAAAATCAAAGTGTGTACACATTACATTACTTTTGATCTCCTTCGTAAGACAAAGAAAAAAGGTGAAGAATAAGAAGCAAAACAGAAAATGAGGATGAACAAAAATTGAATACAAAGCGACAAAATACGGGAAAAAAAAGCGACGAAAAAAGAATAATTAAAAAAACCTGGAAAATCAAAGGAGCTGAAACATCATAATCGTGATCAGCTACTAATAACAAAAAAGCGTCGATGTAGATGTAGTACTCCGTAGATGATTGTGACGGCAATGTAATTAAGCTGAGAAAGTTTTAATGGTTTTCGATCAGTTTTCTCTCTCTAGAGTAGTGTAGAGAGAGAGAAGAATAGTACTCGTAGTAATAAAGTAGTGTCGGCTTGATGATGATGATGATGATGATGACGATGATGATGATGTTGCTTCTGGAATGAAGAGAGAGAAAGAGAGAGGAGAGAGAGAGGGAATTTTCCAGAAACGGAAAGGCGCCGTCACGGTGGAGAGGGAAAAAGAGAGAAGAGTCTCCGTCAATCAAGTCTGCGATATGTTTCGTAGGTTCTGTTTTTATGGTTTTAAGTTTTAACGGAATTTTTTTTTTAATTTAACGGCGGATGTACGGGTACGATGTTGTTGTTGTTTTGGGAGGAGAGGAGGTAGAGAGGTACGTATAATTTTAGGGTTTTTTTTCATGGCATACGTAAATGTGTACGGTGAGAATCGAACCTATAACATCGTGTCTATAATTCTAAAGTTTTAATCACTAGGCTATGATTTCATTCTCATATAATTTTATTTAGGTTTAAATATAGGTATAGAGCTATGATTACTTGCTATAACAGACCTTTATTAGAGTAATTTAATTAATTAATTTAATACATTCATTAGGTGTAATTAGTACTTTTGTGTATGTTTAGTTTTTATTTTTAATACAAAGTATCTAATTAATAAGCTGCTTTAAACACATGATACATGGTACGTCGAGTTTGACCAGAATAAATTCATTCAATTAGGTATATATAGCTAATATTCAAAATGACCCCCTTTTCAAAACCAAAAAAATAGACATAGCTAACATTCGCAATAGTTTATGAGTTTTTTGTGAGATATGCTGGTTGTTGTAGGATAGATCGAACTTGGACCAAAAATAAATACTAAGTGTATTCAATTGGATACAACTAAGATTCGGAATAGCTTATTATAACGTAAATGTGTATATTTAGGAATGACTTTTCTTAAACAAACACGAAAAAATACTATAAAAAAGTATAAATTAAAGTTTAATATAAATTTTGTAAAAATATCAAGCTAAACCTTTTGAGTTCAAACTCTGATTTTGTAACTGTAATTGATCAATTGTACCTTTAATTATTAGTAATCTTTTCATTGTTTATAAATTTATTGAAAAATAATATGGAGTAGAAAAATATAAGAAGATATATTGGTTTTTTTTTTATAATAATAGATGTAATTTTGAATAAGGATATATGGAGTATTATAAATCAAAAAATGAAATAAGGAATGCAAGAGTCAAAGTTTAATAATAAAGTGCCTATCTACCATGAGATATGTACTTAATTAATTATCTCTTGTGCTTCAATTCTTTGTTATTTCCTTATAATATTTTCTATTTTTACAACATTACAAGTTGACTATTCTAATTTAGAAAATGCGTCTTATAAAGTCTTTCTTATATTTTTATTATATTGTATTATGATTCCATGCAAGCTAAGTATACAACTAATACAAGTATTATATTTACTCAATGAGTAATGTTATATGTAACCTTTATGATCATATATTAAAAATAAATTTATAAATTTATGATAAAGTCACGCATAAATCAGTGTAATTAATGCTTAATTTTTCATTTTAATTTGGTTTTCTTGTAGCCTTCTGGACTATGGATTACATAGCATGCATATAACGTCCTAAAAGTGAAAATATTAATTTAACACTTCAAATATAGGCATCAAGATCCTATTTATTATTCTTCATTATCTCTATTATATAAGCCAAGGGGAGCCATGGCGTCCCCCTCGAAAAGTCCATAATGCCCCTTAAAAATTTATTAATAATCAAATAACATCACTCTTATTTATTAAGCAAAGTTAATACAATTTTTGAATTTTTTTAAATTAAAATATTACAAAATATACAATTCGGAAAAATAAAATAAAATAATCAAAATTCATCTTTTTGAATTCTCTATAAATAGACACCAATTTTAATATAGTTTGTTACATAAAATTTTTACCTTTTTTATTATCGCAGAAATTTTATAACCAATTTTGTTCATTGTTGTGGAATGGCTGGATGAAAGGAAAATGTTTGTTTACGTTTATGTGAATGAGTGTGAATTTTAAAAAAATCAATTTCTCGAACAAAAATCTTCGATTTTTGAAGATACACTAAAAATATCGTCGCACGCAAAGCGTGTACACAAATCTAGTATAATAATATGGAGTACATACCATATATATAGCATATGTTAAAAGTAAAGATATTTAAATTCATTATTAATTGTACGGAATGAATCGTGATTTCAACATAAATTCCAAAATATGTAACGCTTTAGAGAATATAATAGTAAATGTTTATATGGAGAACATATAGACCTACCACATGAGTTGAATCGGGTCGTTTTGATTTTTTTTGTGGTATGTGTTATTTCGAATGAGATGTGTTCGGGTTTATGAGTTGTTCTTTAAACTTTCTATTTTTTTATTACAATATATATATATATATATATGGTTGGGTTCCGATGAGAAATTTCTTATCGTGAGAAATGTGAGAAGAGATAAATACATCAACTATAACCTATTGATTAACAACTATAGGTACATTCAAAATATACTATAATACATTGACTTTATGCTATAGATACATTGACTCTAAACTATAGTAAGAGTAAGAAGGAAAAATCAAATTTAATCTTAGCCCTTCATTTGTTGATCAAAGGGTTGTCGTTGCTTCTCACATTTCTCACCAAAACTACATTTTTCACATGAGCCTACTTATATATATATATATATATATATATTCCATTCGTTTCCTTTTGTTCGTCTTATTTAAAATCGGGGAATTGGGAATAAACAAGGTCATAATAAGAATATTATAAATAATATCAAAGTCAATTTAGAGCAATTAAATGTATATTTACTGATACACTTCACTAAATTACTTGAAATGTTAAGTGGGAAAAAAAGTTGGGAATTGGGAAAAGGTCGGTGTGAATTGTTCCATGTATGTATATCGTTGTTTGTTCAACTGTTAATTTGTCAAACTTATAAGTGTCAAGTAGTCAACAACCCTAATTTGGGGAATAATGAATTTCTCATTCATAAATCATAAATAATTCTCTCACGCCTCTGGTCTAAGCAAACATTTATGTTTCTTAGCTTTATTTATTTTAATAGTTCCATGTATGTATAGAAGTGTAAACAAGCAATCAAACCAATTGAGCTATTATATTTTAATAGTTTATTTTCACTTAAAGGTAATATATATTACTCCCTCCGTTCCCATTTGTTTGTCCTATATGGAATCTTGACACTATTCATAAGGTCGGAGAATCTTCTAAATTACTCTCAACATATAAAACATAATATAGTCATGTGTGGTCTTGTTTGATTCGTCTCAATCAGTACGTTATTAATATCCAATTATTATAATTTATAAACATATACAACAAAAGATATTTAAGATCAAACAACTGCATTGACATGTGTGTAAAGTCAAACAGGACAAACAAATGAGAACGAAGGGAGTAACAATTTTGGGCCAAGGGGGAGGCCAAGGCCCCTGCTAGCCCCCTCTTGGCTCCGCCCATGTAGTCATGTATGGTCTTGTTTGATTCGTCTCAATGAGTACCTCATTAATATCCAATTATTATAATGTTTACACATATACAACAAAAGATATTTACGGTCAAACAAGTGCATTTGCATATGTGTAAAGTCAAATAGGACAAACAAATGGGAACGGAGGGAGTATAATTTTTTATAAGTATAGTATACAATATTAACATAAACATATATATGCATTGAAAAATGTGCAAAAACTAAACGTAAAGAACAAAATGGACGGATAGAGTATTTTAATTATAATAACTTTAAAATCCTTGTTAAACTCATGCATTAATTAGCGTGAATATTATTTTTATAATTTACAATTACGGGATACTATTTTATCTTTTAACAATTTTATCAAGTGCCAACATATATTTAATAGCCTTTTTTAGTTTAATAATATGTAGGGTACTAGACCTTGAACTAGATCATCACAAATGCGTATAGTGAGAATCGAACCTATAATAAATTTCGTGCATTGATTCGTTTATGAGGTCTTGACCCCTAGACTAAGACTTCTTCCTCACTCACCACATACACTTAGGGCTCGTTTACATTAGCTGAATAGAGCTGAACTGAACTGAACTGAACTGAATTGAACTGAACTGAACTGAACTGAATAGAAGTGTATTAATTGAACTCAATAGAGATGAACTGAACTGAACTAAATAGAGATTAACTTAACTGAACTGAATATAATTTGAAGTAAACAAGCCCTTAATAACTTGTCTATTACAAAAAAGGAAGAGAGTGGTGAGGGGGATACAATTTTATAAATATACAATAGTAACTTTTTTTTTTTATGATAATGTGTGGGATACTATAATACTAGGTCTTGAAATCGGGCCCTACTACATATCACCCGGCTCAATTTTAGCCAACACACGTATCTATAAGGGAGATAATAAAGAATCATCGCAAATGCGTGCGGTCAGAATCGAACACATAACCTCAGTATCTGAAATTTTGAAGTCCTAACCACTCATATATACAATAGAAACTTAGCAAGGGGAAGAATGCAAAGTGTCCCCCCATTTCTCAACCACAAAAGAAGGAAATGAGATTTGGTAGGAGTTGAGTTACCAAAGAAAAGGAAATAGCATGCTGCGGTGCTGCCATGTGCGTGGTTGCATGAGTACAAGCAACTAAGCAAGGGGGTCCATCCTTAATTTATTAATTATTTTTATATTTCTATCCGTTTTATTTTATTCGTTATGCTTTGATTATTTTTTCTCAAAAAATAAAATAAAATTCAAATGTAACAAATAAAACAAAACAGATGGTTTATATACGTTGAAGCCAATGTGGCCATTTAAAAAATACTCGTACATGTGAGTGTTATACATTATTGAAAAAAAGATAGAAAATCAAACACTTAATATTTTTATAAGGGTAAAAAATTACTCTCATAAATCCTAATTGACATATGATTTTAACTTTTAATATAGAACCTCCTAAGCCTTATAACTTTATAAGGTAGACTCTCTCTCATTGACGGGTGCAACTCAAGACTGTATTTATTAAAAATTCAACAATATATAAATATTTATTATGCTACCTAAACTTTTTGTAGTTATAATTAATAACTTAACAAGTTAGTAATGCATGCCAAAATTACATATAGTTTGATATAATTATTGTTTGGTTTGAGTTTGATTTACGAGTATGTATTTATTTTTTTGACACCTACCTTATATGAGAACTTTTTTTTGAAGAGAAAGATAGAATTTCATTAATTTAAATTTATATGACGTCTACAATATGTATTGAAAAAAATTAAAATACAATCTAAGCAAATCAAATACGGAGTAAGTCTTATTTAATGTAACTATAGCGATGAACTAGATCTGACTATAAAGCACAATCCCCATTTATTCACTGAATTAATTATGCGGTCGTATATGAGGGAGTTTATCTTTTTGACATAGATGCAGACTTAATAAAAGTACTATAGATGTCATTTTCCCATCATTTTGATCACACTTACTTTGTAGTGTGTGTTAATGGCCAGCTGAATACTTTGCATGTGTAGGTTGTTAGTGAGTGACTAACTTCTCCCTTTATTAACGCAACACCTCTTTTAAGCTTTCTAATAATAATAAAGCAAATTTTCTAATGCCACTTGCCAATTGTCCTTTAATAATTCTGAGTAAATCAAATATCTTAATCATATGTAGCTCTTTCCTAATCATAAATGAAGGTGATATAATGAGACTTTGTGTTTGGTAGCTTGTTCTTTAATTGGCTTTTAGCTTTAGGTTCTTTAAAAAAACTGTCACAAAAGATGTTTGGTTATTTACTTTTTATTTGGTTAAAAAGCTGGGTTTTAAGCTCCTAAAAATTATTTGGAGAAACTTTTAAAATTAATTTGACTTGTTAATCTATAAACACTTTTTCAAACAACTGGCAATCAACTTTAAAAAAATACATTCAGTCTATTTTATAAGTCCGATAATCTTATTGGGCCCTATTCAATTAAATAAATGGGCTTACATACATCCAAGGAGTTCACAATAAACTATAAATGAGCCTTTGGCCCAAACAATTGTTAAGTCCTTTTTTAAAGATCAAGCTTAAAAAAAGGTTACTCACCACGGCCAACGAGCTACTAACACGTGTTAACCCTATATTGGCAAGTTGAGGACTAATGTATGTAGTCCCCTCAAACCATTGGGAAAAAGGGGTCCAAAAAGGCATTTATTACTCTCATAAAATACATCTCTAAATCTCCAAAAAAAAATCTCATCAAGTGCAAAAGCACTTCATACATGATTTTCAAGCCTAAACACATATATCTTCATTATCTTTTATGTTATATCTAACTTAAGCATTATTGGAGGGGAGATAAATGGAATACCATGGTATACTTCTTTGTGCAAGTCACATGGGTAGGATAACGAAGTATAAACTTGACGAAATACATCATCAACAAAGAATTTTTTTTAAAAAAAAAACCGGCAAGGTACATGAGAAGCCTCACACTTTATCCTATCTCAGAATATAAATATGAGGAGGGAGGGGGGTACCAAGGCTTGATCCCGGATGGTCCGGGACACAATAGGAGTAACTCACCAACCGAGCTACTACTACCTCGGTATCAACAAAGTATATCATGGACGAAGTACCATATTGATGAATTCCTCATAATAAAATATGGAGTATATTGGCGAATTTATTGACAACATAGCTTGTTAATTTTCACTAGTAGAGTTTAAAAGTATAAAACCCATAATCATTCACTGAGTAACATACTTTGGGGGGGGGGGGTGTCTATAGTTTGTTTTGTGGTTTGAATATTGGTTGGTTCCATTTTTATTCAAAACATAATTTTGTAGGTTAGTTTGATTTACTAATATTATTAAATAGAACGAAACCATCAACTGTATGCTTTTTTTTTGTATTTAAAAAATATAAACTTATCCTTTTAGAGTAATCTTTTTATTTTAAACTTGTAGGATTGTAAAAAAAATATGGTTAAACAGTCATTCAAAGTAGTTTGTAAGTTATTTAATGGTTTAATGTTGAGTTAAACCTTCTAAAAACACTGTTAAAATAAAAATTAAACAATGATTAAACCACAAAACACATTTTATGGTTTATTTTATGTGAATATGTTGTACAATTTGGTCTAAAGAAATCGAAACTGCAACTTTACGGTTTGGTTTGAGTGTCAAGCCGCAAAAAAAGGGCCACATATACAGACCCCTACTCATAATTAGATTTTTTTCGCATGGGATGCGTGAATTATAAAAATATATATCTAGGCAAGGATAAGAATTATATTTTAGTATGTTTAAAAAACTTATGAATTGAGATTAGTTTCCTACTCCTTAACTTTTGTTAATTAAGATTAGGGCTTGTTTACTTCAGATTAAATTCAGTTCAGTTCATCTCTATTAAGTTTAGTTCAGTTGAACTTAATAGAGATGAACTGAAATGAGTTGAATTGAACTGAACTGGACTGAACTAAAATGAAATGAATAGAACTAAATTGAGTTGAATATAATTGTTTATGAGAGAAAGATAATTGAGAAATGAATTGAAGTAAAAACTCAATTGAAAATAAATTCAACAAAGATGTTTTGGGCTTGATGGGCTTTTTGCCCAAAATTTTCTTTTAATTTCAACCCAAACCTCTCTAAAATCTGTGTTTCTTTCGCTTTCTCCTATGTTTGTCGAAGTCTGTAACTGAGTTTGGCGACGGCGTGGTATATGTGGTGTATTTCCTCCATTAAAGCCGAGCTTTTGAGGTACGATATTTTTTTGTTCCGTAGAATCATGGAAAATCGATTATACAATGGGGTTAGATTCTTCTAGTGTGTGTTATTGAATATATCATACTGGGTAATTTATTGCTAGAGTTTCAAGCGAAAGTAGAATTTTCAATCGAATTTTGTTGATAATTTGCTGTAGATTTTTGGTTATAGTAACTGGTAAGGTTATATTAGAGTGACTCTACGAAAATGGAGGTTATTGCTGGAAAAACTAATTGGATTCACTGATCATGATGACCTTTTGTCTTTCGTTTCGTTTGTAACGAAGATTTACTGTGAAAAAAATCGAGTAAGAATGATGTCAAGTCACAGAATTGTCAAGCTTTCTCTGAAATTTTGGCCTCAAGAAGCTCTGTGTTTGTATGGTGTTTGTCAAAACATCACGAACCCTAGTCGTTACCTTTATGCTTCCTTTTCAACCTCTTTCGAGACACCAAACACGGCTAATTCATCTGATTCTGTTGAGTCACCTGAGCTGCCTAGTTGGATTAAGTTTTGCGAACATGAAAATTCTTATTCTGCTGAATCTGATGATGATTTTGTATTGCCCAAAATCGCCAAATGGGCCGATACCCAGAAGCTAAATGTTGATCATAGCAAGCATGTCAAACACATGGTAGGTGAAATTGTAGATAGTGACATCAATAGTTTGTCTGATGTTTTGAAAGGATTGTTTGAGTCCCCTGATGATGTTGGTTATGCCCTAGCTGAGTATAGTGAAATCAAATTATCTGAGGTTTTGGTGGAAAAGATCTTGCTGAGGTTTCGTTATGATTGGATACCTGCATTTGGGTTTTTCAAATGGGCAGGAGAACAAAATGGTTATACACATACGGCGAAGTGCTATGATATGATGGTTGATATATTGGGAATGTCTAGGAAATTTGGGGTTATGTGGGAGTTGGTGGAAGAGATCCATAAGCTAGGAGGATTCGTTTCCATTTTCACGATGAGCAAGGTCATGAGAAGGCTTTCTAAAGCGGGGAAGTATGATGATGCTATTGAGGCATTCGAGAAGTTTGAGCTCTTTGGCTTGGTTAAAGATACTTCAACAATGAATTTACTAATCGATTCCTTGGTTAAAGAGAAGAATGTTGAGCGTGCTCAGGAAGTAGTTCTGGAGTTGAAGGATGAAATAGGAGTAAATAATCGCACGTTCAACATTTTAATTCATGGGTGGTGTAAGTTCAGGAAATATGATGATGCAAGAAAAGTAATGGAGGAGATGGAGAAGCATGGGTGTTCTCCTGATGTGACATCATATACTTGCTTCGTCGAGTACTATTGTCAAGAGAAAAATTTCCGTAAGGTCGATGATATTTTGAATGAGATGCAGCGAAAAGGGTGTTCTCCTAATGTAGTGACGTATACTATAGTTATGCTTGCTTTAGGGAAAGCCAAACAGATAAATGAATCCATGGATATTTATCAGAAGATGAAGCAAAATGGTTGCATACCCGATGCTAGCTTCTATAGTGCCTTAATCTACACCCTGAGTAGTTCCGGAAGGTACAAGGATGCGTGCGATCTCTTCAAGGATATGTTGAAGCAGAATGTTGCGCCTGATGTCTTGACGTACAATACCATGATCTCTTCTGCGTGTTCTCATTCGGAAGAAGAGTATGCAATTGAGTTGCTCAAAGAAATGGAGGCGAAATCTTGTGCACCGAATCTCCAGACGTATATTCCATTGCTGAAAATGTGTTGTAGTAAGAGGAGAATGAAGTTGCTCAAGTACCTTTTGGAGGACATGTTTTTGAAAGACGTTGGTGTTGACCTCACAACGTATTGCCTTCTGGTGGACCGACTATGTAAGAATGGGAAACTAGAGCACGCGTGTTCTTTCTTTGAAGTAATGGTTTTGAAGGGAATGGTTCCTAGGGATAAAACGTACCAGTTTTTGATCGGAAAACTCGAGCAGAAAGGTATGGGGAAAGCTAAGCAGCAGATAGAGAATATAATGTCGAAAGCGACCCAAAAAAATGTCATTAGTATAGCAGGTTGTATGGTTTATGATGATGGTTGTAATTTGTAACCTTGTAATTGTAGAGAAGGGCATAATGTAATAGTTGAACTCATCTTAAGTTTCTGCCTTGTCTATATTGCATATGGATTTGGTTTTAGTTATTTAGATGCCAAAGAAATGTTGAAGGGAGTTTTTAGTGATTGATTTACTTTATTCCTTCAGACCCTCACTCTGATTTGTAAATTACTGATTGTTCATTTCAAATATACCTATTATTCATTTCCTATATAAATATTGTTTATTCAAATTTATAAAAGGATAAATATTTAAACAAATTACTAATAAACATGAAACAAATTTATTGTTTATTTCCAATACACTTATTGTACATTTCCAAAACACTTATTGTTCATTTCTAATATTCATAAAAATCTGTAACCAAAAAAAATCTAAAGAAAAAAAAAACCTTTTTAATATAGGAGAATTTGTTTACAAGCCGTAAAGAAAAGAAGAAAAAAAATTAGCTTTGCCCTAATGTACATCCTAATTAAACTATTGTACAAGCATGAGTACCATTCTCATGGTGCTCATAAGTGCACTCACATTTTTTTAAATAAAAACCAAAATTTTCTTTTTTTTTAAAAATAAACTAATTTTTTTTTTTTTTTATAAAAAAAATCTTAACTCGATAAGATAAAATAGTCATCCGTGTTTCTACATTTCTTCTAAAAAGTTAACTACTTCCACTGTCTCAAATTAATTGTTTTATTTTCTTTTTTATATCATTCGTTCGAGACATAACGTTAACTATTACTATATTGAGTTATATTTAACAAAAAATTTGTTAAGACAAATCAAACAAGATCCGATATAACTATGTTTTTTCCTTATATGTATAAAGTTAAAAAGAAACAAGATTACCATGTAAATAATGTCTCAAGTCAAAGTGGATCACTTATTATGGGACACAGGGAGTTAATAGTCACTTTCAGTTAACAAATAGATATGCTTTTTTTTAATTACAAACACAAAAGGATAAAAAAATTAATTTTACGTATCACTTTTTTAGGTGGTGGTCTCATGTGGTTTAACATTTTAGTTCTCTTGTTAAAAAGGACAAAATACTCAACCTAGCCATTTTTTTCCTTAAAGTACTCTTAATAAAGTGGCTTTTCCCCATTTAGCAAAATTAGGGGGAAGAAGAAACAACTTTTTAAAAAAACTTAGTTTTGGATGACAAGCTGGTAAAAAAAATTTAATGTGAACACAAGTTTTAACAAAGATCTGCAAAGACAAAGTCAAAATAAATATTACAAATAATAAATTTTGTTTATATTTGAATTTGGGTACAATCTCTAATATGCACCTCTGATTCGATCTCACTTGATTTTGATTTGGTTTGTTAACTAATTTAGTAAGTCAACAAACACTTGTTGTAAATTTCTTGAGTTTTATAAAGTAATTTGATGTCGATCTAGAATAGAATGACACGTTTGATGCTTGTTGTCCTTCTAGGGAGTAATTTGGTGTCGACCTAGAACGAAATGGCAGATCAAATACTTGTTGTTCTTTCTAGGGAGTAATTTGATGTCGACCTAGAACAAAACGGTACTTTGAATACTTGTTGTTCTTCTTTAGCGACCTAGAACAAAACGGTAATTTGATGTCGACCTAGAACAAAAGAATACTTTGAATATTGTCTCGAACTTTAGCGAGATTGTTTTTAGAGAAAGGCTATTGGAGAGTTTTGTGGAGATGATTATTTGGATTGGGTTTTGAAAGATTTTACTTTTCTCCGTTCTCTTTTATCTCCCTAATGAAGTGGAGTCCTCTTTTTTTAAAGGATGTCTCCTGCTCAAAACCCTAGTATTTAGAATCGAAAAATTGTCATCCATGGTGCATCCTTGACGTGCTTTGCCTCTTGGGTTTATAATTATCATAACATGACAATGTCGCTTGCAAGTGGGTTGATGCTATCGGCTCATGTTGATTGGAATTCACTTCATAACTCATGAAATCACTTGCTTTTTTCTATCAGCACAGTTTTGAATTAGACATTAGCTACCGATAGATCAATCAATCAAAGTTTTATTCCCATAAGTGGGGTCGGCTGTATGAACCAAAGTGATTATTCCAAGAGGTCGCCCACATAGATTTTCCTCCTCTACCTCGCACGGTCGAGAGCCTCAATCTCTTGTAAATTCAACTGCTTCATATCATTTCTAACTGTTTCATATCACTTTATTAGCCACCAATAGAGGCCTATATAAAATAGAAGTTCTAAACACAACACACACTCCTTTTCCACTTGGGAGTTGGGAGTTGGGAGTTGGGGTGTTGGGCAATACAATAGGCATATACTCTTTTGGATTCCCACTCTTCCTTGCTTCTTTTTCCCTCTTTCTCAAACCTTCATATTCACACTCATCTCCTCCACACAAAATTAACACCAAATTTACATCATGCCAATTCAATTTTTGTCATTACAGGTTACTCTCAACAATCTTTCACTTTCACCCCACTTGATTTGACTCCCACTATAGAAACAACACGTTTCTAGCGTTTCTCAAGCTTGCGGGAGGGAACAACAATGTCGTCAATGGCAGCTGTTTTCTTTCACTGCCCTTCTTTGGGCCTGCCTACCCATCTCTACAATCCACGTTTTCTTAAGCTTTCAAGCTGCTCTAATGGCGGCCATCATATTTTCTCTTGCAATAGGGCGTTCCTTTCTTCTACCCTTTTCTCCAAATCCTCGTCCAATTTCCGGTATATTTTATCTTCCTTCATGTCTTTTCTTTTGTATTATAATTTATGCTTTTTTTTGGTTTATTTATTTCTTAGATGATGGATTCTTCATTGCTTCTTAACTAAACATTTTGGTTTAATTATTCAAATTGAGTTTTGATGGGATTTTTAAAAAGTTTGAAGAAATTACACTAGCAACTCACTTAGTTACTTATACAGTTATGTGATTGATTTGCCTCTGTTTATTACATTGTTGGGGTGGTTCATGGTTGGTGGTAAATTGTTAATCACAATACGAAGTAGAAATGTTGCAGAATTGATGATGTAACATGATGTCAGAAGTGTAATTTGCTCATTGATTGTAATTATGGAAGGTTTTTTTTTTTTTTTTTTTTTGTGTATTTCTTCCTTTAAACTGTCTGGCTCCTAATTTTGATGCAAGCCTTGTTAATGGCAATGGCCTTGTTTAGTTGTTTAGAAGCTGCTTTAAAACTAGTTTGTGATCTTAGAGCCAAATATATGCTTGTTTAGTTGTTTGTTTTAATTATTCAAATTGAATTTTGATAGAATTTTTAAAAAGTTTGAAGAAATTACACTAGCAACTCACTTGTACAGTTATGTGATTGATTTGCCTCTGTTTATTACATTGTTGGGGTGGTTGTGGTAAATTGGTAATCACAATATGAAGTAGAAATATTGCAGATTTGATGATGTAACATGATGCCAGAAGTGTAGTTTGCTTATTGATTGAAATTACGGAAGTTTTTTTTTTTTTTTTTTGGTGCATTACTTCCTTTGAATTGTCTGGCTCCTAATTTTGATGTAAGCCTTGTTAATTGGCAATGGCCCTGTTTGGAGGCTGCTTTAAAACTAGTTTTTTGATGGACTTTTGGATCTTTAGCTTTCTAATGTGATCTTTGATTCAAATATATACTTGCTCGGCTATGAAAAGAATCGGATTTTTCTGCTATTCGACATACATTAACCAACCTTAAAGAACCAATGCCAATAGTTAATCAACCAAGGGAATTTGTCAACAACCTATTTATAGCTGACTTCTTGAAATACCTCCCTGCCAAGTCACAAAAACACAGCAAAATGCAAGAGAAAAATCACAGTGGTAGCAGCTCAAAGATTGATATTTGATTGATAGGTAAGAGATAACAAGGTAATGGGTTTAGCCCATAAGTCTCCAAAAGCCAAGCTTGTTTGAATTTTTCTGAATACCCTTCTACTACTATGTCCTTTCTCCTATTTATATCCTCTCTTCTTTTGTCTTTACTTCCCTACAGGATCATTACAAAAAGCTGGACAAAATCACTAGTACAACTTAAAATAGCTAGAGTTAAAACAATTACAAAATAAGGACACAAAAAATAAATTGCTAAAAGAATTGCTGCTGCAGTTGTCTCATGCTTCTGCTGTCCCCATATTGGGCTGGTGGTGTTGCTTGGGCCTGCGCTTGTAAGTCTGGACTGTGGTGGTGTGGCTAGGAGGGAGTATTACATCATCCCCCCCTAAAAGAGTCACCTTGTCCTCAAGGTGGAAGCTAGGGAACCGGATCTGAGTGAGTTGTGCATCCTCCCATGTGGCTTCAAATTCTGGCAGACCTGCCCACTTCAGTAGCACCTCTCGATCCCCCTCTGCATTTACCCTCACAGCCAGCAGCTCTTCTGGTTCCACTTCTAAATCCATCTCCCTGTTCACTTGAGGTGGAATGTTGGTCTCGAACTCCAGTCCCCCATAAGCCTTCTTTAGTTGTGATACATGAAAAACGGGGTGGATACGTGAATATTCAGGCAGCTTCAACTTGTAAGATACTCGACCAATGCGTTCTTCCACTTCATAGGGGCCATAAAAGCGGGCTGCTAGCTTCTCATAGGGTCTCTTGGCCAAGGATTTCTGCCGGTAGGGTTGCAATTTGAGGAAGACCATTTCCCCCACTTCGAACTCCACTTCCCTTCTTTTCAAGTCAGCACTCTTCTTCATCACTTGTTGGGCTTTGTTCAAATTGATTTTGAGTTCATCGAGGATGTAGTCCTTCTCTTTGAGCATGACTTCCACGCTATCCACTGGGGTTTGCCCTTTTCCTACCCTTGTTAGCTTAGGTGGCTCTCTCCCATACACTATCCGAAACGGTGTCATTTGGGTGGAAATGTGAGGCGAAGTGTTGTAAGAGTATTCGGCCCATGGTAGCCATTGGGCCCATGCTTTGGGTGATCCCCGGTAAAACAACGGAGGTAAGATTCCAAGCCCTTGTTCACCACTTCGGTCTGCCCGTCGGTTTGCGGGTGGTATGATGTACTCCTCTTGAGCTTAGTTCCATGAAGCCGAAACAGCTCTTTCCAAAATACACTCAAGAAAACACGATCTCGGTCAGAAACAATGCTTTTAGGGATTCCGTATAGCCTCACAATCTCCCTCATAAACACATCGGCTACCACCTTAGCCGTGAATGGATGCTTGAGGCCCAAAAAATGAGCATATTTGGACAAACGGTCCACCACCACAAAAATCGTGTCAACCCCCTTGGATTTAGGTAATCCTTCCACAAAGTCCATAGAGATGTCCCCCCACACTTCCTCCGGTATCGGTAGGGGTTGCAAGAGGCCGGCGGGGCTTTGTTGAGAGTTTTTGTTGCGTTGACAAGTAGAACAAGACCGTACATATTCTGCCACATCCTTTCTCATCCCATGCCACACCCACTCCGATGCCATCCTCAAGTAGGTTTTCGTTTCCCCGGCGTGACCCCCTTCCGGTGAATCATGATAGGCCCTTAGTAATTTCTCTTTGAATTTGGAGGCTCTAGGAATTACCACCTTTCCCTTGTAAAGAAGCCGATTATCCACCACAGTATACCCTGCCAAAGCGTTCCCCTCTTGCACTTCATCCCTTGTCTTCATTATGAATGCATCATTGTTCACCTCTTGTTCCAATTTCCCCCAATCCACCCCATGCTTAGTCACCATAGAGCTCAACTCCCCATCTTCCCCTTCCCTTCGTGATAGGGCGTCCGCCACCCGGTTAGAAGCCCCCGGTTTATAGTGGATCTCGAAGTCGAACCCAACCAATTTCCTCATCCATTTTTGGTATTCCGCCCCCACCTCTCGTTGTTGAGTGATGAACCTTAGACTTTGATGGTCGCTCCTAACAATGAATTTTCGGCCCAAGAGGTAGTGTTTCCATTTTTGAATTGCTAGACATACCGCCATGAGCTCCTTTTCATAAGTCGACTTTCCCCTTCCTCTGGGCCCTAAGGCCTTGCTAAAGAATGCTATCGGTCTCTCTTCTTGCATGATTACCGCCCCCAACCCAAATCCGGATGCATCGGCCTCCACTATGAATATCTTCTTGAAGTTCGGCATAGCAAGAACCGGGGCTTTGGTCATTGCTTGTTTGAGGTATGAAAAGGCGTGGGTAGCTTCATCATTCCAACAAAAATTGTCTTTCTTTAATTGCTCGGTGAGAGGATGGGCGATCCTCGCATAATTTGCCACAAATTTCCGGTAATAGCCGGTCAATCCCAAAAACCCCCTTAGCTCACGGAGATTCTTCGGCAATGGCCACTTGAGCATGGCCTCAATCTTGTCTTGGTCCATAGCCACTCCATCCTTGGAAATTACATGACCCAAATAGGCCACTTTTTCTCTTCCAAAATCACATTTCTTTATGCTAGCATACAAGGTATTCTCATGCAATTTAATCAAAACTAACTTTAAATGATAAGCATGCTCTTTTTCATTCCTACTATACACTAGTATGTCATCAAAGAAAACAAGGACAAACTTGCGTAAATAAGGTCGGAATACCTCGTTCATAAGGGATTGAAAGGTGGCCGGAGCGTTCGTGAGCCCAAATGGGATGACCCGGAACTCGTAATGCCCTTCATGAGTGCGAAACGCCGTTTTGTGTACGTCGCTCGGCCTCACTAGAATTTGGTGGTACCCGGACTTAAGGTCGAGCTTCGAAAATATGCAAGCTCCTTCCAATTCATCTAGCAACTCATCGATGACCGGAATTGGATATTTATCCGGCACCGTCTCCTTGTTCAATGCTCGATAGTCGACACAAAATCTCCAAGACCCATCCTTCTTCTTAACCAATAGGACCGGACTCGAGAACGGGCTCGTTGACGGTTGTATGATACCCACCTCAAGCATCTCCTTGATCATCTTCTCAATTTCGTCTTTTTGGAATTGGGGATAGCGGTATGGCCGTACACTTACGGGGTTGCTGCCCTCTTTGAGGGTGATGCTATGTTCATGTCCACGGGAAGGTGGAAGGCCTCTTGGGACCTCGAAAACCCCTCGAAACTCCTCAATGATGGGCTGAAGATAACCCGGGACAGCCTCTGCCTCTACTGTCTCCGCCACCTCGTCGCAATGCAAGCTGCACAACTCCACCAAATAACCCCCCTGCTCCTTCTGTAATGCTCGTATCATAGCCTTGAGAGTGACCCCTGCTCGGGCTAAGGAGGGGTCTCCATGTATACTCACGGTTTCTCCATTATGCTCGAAGGTCATAACTTGCAATTTCCAATTGGTGACTACTGCCCCTAGGGTCTCCAACCATTGTATACCCAAAATGATTTCAGAATTGCCCAACTGCAGCGGTAAGAAGTCCTCCTCGATTTCCACCTCATTGCTCAGCCGTAGCCGGACCCCTCTGCACACCCCATCACCCTTCACAGCTTCCCCATTCCCCAAGGACACTCCAAAAGTTCCCCCCGTTGTAACCGTCAGCCCCACGCGCTCCACGCACGGCAGTGACACGATATTGTGCGTTGCCCCGGGGTCAATCATCACCACCATCTGCTCACCGTGGATCTCTCCCATTAGTTTCATGGTCTTAGGGTTCGTGAACCCCATTAAAGTGTTCATGGATATTGCCGGACTTTCCTCGGGTTCGACCGGTGCTTCGCTGTCCCAAAAAATATCTCCGTCGTCCTCCCCTTCGTCCTCCACTATGAGCACACTCAACTCCTTCCCTTTACAACGGTGACCCACACTCCATCTTTCATCACATTTGAAGCAAAGACCCTTGGCCTTCCTCTCCATTAACTCCTTCTCGGAAAGACGCCTGACATCGCCGGAGAACCGACTGGACATGGTTGTTCCGGGTCGAGTCTTGGAAAAATTCTGTGAGGTTTGGGAATGAGGGGGTTGTGTTTTGTTTGGCACGTGAGATTGGGAGGCCTGGGTTTTATTTGTGTGAGGTGAATTAAGTGTGGAGTTGAGCTGGGATAAGGTATTGGTATAATAATTTGAGTATTGGGCTGGGCCTTTTTGTGGGGTTGTCATGGGGCTTTTGTTGAAATAAGAGAAAGGGGCCTTGTTGGCATTTCCCTCCCTTGAATAAACCCTATTCCTCTCCTCAATTCTTATAGCCAGATCCATGGCCTGTTCCAAAGTGGGTGGGTCGAGCATTCGGACCTCTGCTCGGATCCTCTCCTTTAAACCGTTTATAAATTGACCCTTCATAACACTTTCAGCCACATCATCTAACGGGGAAGCTTTATCAATGAATACCCTTCGGTACTCCGCCACCGTCGTGGTGTGAGTGACGGCCAACCACTGTTCGTGCAGGTCGCCGACATTCAAAGGCCGGTACTGAGCGAGAACCCTCTCCTTGAGTTCCTCCCATGATATTAGCAGTTTCCTCTTGTTCTCCCAGCGATACCACCGGAGCGCCGACCCCTCCATCGATACTACCGCCGCCTGAAGCTTCTCATACTCCTTCAAACTCTGGAACTCGAAGTACTGTTCAGCCCTACAGATCCACTCGTCGGGGTCGTCCCCGTTGAAGGTGGGCATTTCCAACTTTTTGAAACGACTGAACCCTCTCACTCCACGTTCACGTTCGTCACCGTCAGCGAAGTCTTTGGTTCTAGGCCCTAACCCGCTTTCCGCGGCTTCCTCTGATCCCTTCTTTCCTTCTATTAGGGCTTTTATCTGAGCAAAGAAAGTCTCTTGACTCTTCTGCATAGTCTCTACTTGCGACTGCACCTCTCCCAACTTCTCTTCTATGGTGTCTATCCTCTGCGTGTTGCTTCCTGGCGCCATAGTCACGGCCTCCTCTGATACCAAGTGAAATACCTCCCTGCCAAGTCACGAAAACACAGCAAAATGCAAGAGAAAAATCACAGTGGTAGCAGCTCAAAGATTGATATTTGATTGATAGGTAAGAGATAACAAGGTAATGGGTTCAACCCATAAGTTTCCAAAAGCCAAGCTTGTTTGAATTTTTCTGAATACCCTTCTACTACTATGTCCTTTCTCCTATTTATATCCTCTCTTCTTTTGTCTTTACTTCCCTACAGGATCATTACAAAAAGCTGGACAAAATCACTAGTACAACTTAAAATAGCTTGAGTTAAAACAATTACAAAATAAGGACACAAAAAATAAATTGCTAAAAGAATTGCTGCTGCAGTTGTCTCATGCTTCTGCTGTCCCCATATTGGGCTGGTGGTGTTGCTTGGGCCTGCGCTTGTAAGTCTGGACTGTGGTGGTGTGGGTAGGAGGGAGTATTACACTTCTATGCAATAGTCTTATTGGTTTCTTTAAGTGAACGTGTTAAACTTGATAGTTGAATGTGCAGTGCAGTAGAAAAATCAGAGGTCTTTTTTTCACTAATATAGTACGAAGTAATATGACTTCTCATATAATTCCTTATGAGGTTTATTTTGCACATTGATGACTTGAAGTGGATAGACATGTGCCTGGGTGACAAGGTCCATGAATCCATTATTATGGAGGAGAAAGGGTCAAAGGGGTAGCCACAGCCCATTACCTGACTGTTGTGAATCAAACGCGCCCGCAAAAGATTTAGGTTTATTTTTCCTTACTTGAACAGCTCTGCCTGACTTATAAAAATAAGACAATGAAGTCATATTGACTCCAATATGTTCCCTATTACAAGATATTGAAATGTGGCAAATAGACAAATTTATGGTAAAACATGGGAGTTGTTAGTTGAATTATACCCTAATTACTAGATTTTCTTATTGATTTGTGGAATGATTAAGAGTTGGGAATACACTTTTTTGATGGAGAATCATCAGCCATGTTGGCATGCTAAATAGCGCCTCCACTTGTTTCAGCATATCTCTCAATCGGCTCGGTTACAAATTAGCATATTTTCCTGGCATCCTAACGTGCATGGGGAAGGGGAAAAGGATTTTCTTTTCTATCTATAGGTTTTACTTGTATATTGTTTCTTTTTTCTGTTGCATATTTTTCCTGCTGTAATATGTGCCTGCTCATCTGCTCACCTATTCATAAGTCATAAGTATTGAATTTATGACTTTTGTTATTATGCTCAACACCAACAGTATCAGAAGCTTTCAGCCGGAGGATGCTGGGGTTGATGGTGCAAGCACTAATGGTTCCATGGATGAAGGTGTAAGGGTGAATGAGGAGTTATTCAAAATACAAGAAGACAATGGGAAAGGTAGTTCATTATTGGCGAAATTGGCAATTGGCCTTGGAATGGCTATTACCATCACTGTCTTATCTATTGCCCTCAAACAACAAAATTTGGGATCTTCTCTTGGGATTGAAATCCAACGTCTGGCTGATGTTTCATCCTCTTCGAGTTTGGCCGCATCATCTGTCGGTTTCACTTTTAAAGCATTTGGTTACAGAGTGGTACTTCCGCAATATGCTCCAGGGTATTTATAAAATTAACAGTTGACCTACTTCAGAATTGTTTTATCTAATGTGGATGATATGTGAAAGAAATGGGTTTGCATCATCAGGTGGATCTACTTTTGGTTGCTTATGGCTGCTGGATGTGGACTTTTCATCAGTGAAGAGGCTTTAAATATATGGGTCTGTCCTTTCTGCTGGTACTTTTGTTTCACAAACTCCAATATTATTTGTTTGTCTCTTCTATTAATTTTCTTGTTTATTTTTTTACCTGAATGTGAGAGTTACATTGTCACCATGGATATAGGTTGGTATAACATTGTCTCGGAAGTTAGTTTTGGATGGTACGTGGCAATCTTTTGCTGGATCGTTTTCCAATAATGCACCGTACATAATTTCTACAGTTCTATGGGTATACTGGTAATTGACTGTTCTGTTTTCGTCATTCATCATTTTATGTATTTTCAATCTTCCTAGGTAAACTGATACTAATTTTTGGCTGGAGTCCATGTTATGGAAAATTTTGATAATTCTTTGGTTCTCGCTGTGAACTTGATAAAATTTTCTGATCTTCAGGGGAGTTTGTATTAGTGATATGGTACCATTTTACCTCGGGAAGCTTTTCAGGCAGACTGGAGCTTCTGATGATTTGTGTTCAAAGGTTTGCTCTGTTCCTCGTACTACAAATGAAGATTATTTTTATTTTAAAACTTGTGTATCTTTCTATGACTTTCTTTTCTGTCTTGGCATTCATCTCCTGCTTATAGATTCCCTTTCTGTGAATGTAGTTAGGGGTTGGCAAAGAGAAGGCAATGAACCTTACACGTGCTATTCAAAGATTCGGCAATCTTAGTGGTTTTGGTAATTATTTTGGACTTGCGGATAACTTTTTGTGGTTTATTTCATAATTTCTTCTGCATGTTTTAGATTATGTGATTTTATGTATGAATGGCAGCAAGGAAAAGAGGTCATAGGTTTGAAGTTGCTTAGTATACTGGCATAAGTGTGGGTCATGATGTTTACTATAATGCAAAAGGCCTAAAGTCCTTGTCTTCCTCTTGCTTAAATCATTGATTAAGCTCAGTACTTTATTTCCTTGGGGGTTTTGATTGCCCTGTTATCTGATGTTTGTATTGTGGGTCATGATGTTAACTCACTGTAATGTCTTTCTGAGGGAGGCTTTGAAGCACGAGTGTGCTATGGAAGTACGGAACTAAGGGTGTGTTCTCATAATCTCATCACCTAAATTGACCTTCTATAATTATATAGTATGTTACTTGGACTCTTCGTTTTACTTCAAGTACCCGTGTTGGGTCCTCAACACTCGGACATGGATACGACCCTTGGACACTTCATTTTCGGACAAAATCACTGAAAATTTTCACGACACCGCCGAGTCAGACAGTACTCATGATTTATTGTTCATGATTTTTTTTAAAATTTTTTTAGTGAATGGTCATGATAGTTTTTCTAAAGTGAAGCGAACAAAGCCAAGTTCTCAAACGTAGAACACCCTTAGTACTCTAGTTGTCTAGTTCTATGTATTCAACGTTTTTGAGGAAATTAATTTTGACAGGCAGCCACTTATTCTCGGTACTTGTCAGACATCCCTTTTCTGTTTTAATGTGGTCTTTCTTTTATGGCCATCCATTATTCTTGTTGCTCTATCAATTATATACATATAATATATCTGAGGGTTTGCCTGTGGGTTTAGCTCTTTTACTGCTTCACTGATTGTTAATGCATTATTATTACAGTTGAACGATTCTCTCTTGGAGTCAGAAATCCAACAGCATTCCTTGCAGGAGCAATGGTTAGCATCCATAACTCCTTGAAATTCTTTTGAATCTAATGCTTTGCCATTATTTTCGCGAGTTTCTATTGCTTAGAGGGTGGTCATTTTCACTGAGTTGTATCCCACAATATCAACCCAGTCTATCTCTGAAATTCGTTGGGCTTAACTGCACTTGTGTTTGTGTTTTATCATGTAATGCAGGGTGTTTCTCCTGAATGTTTCTTTATTGGTGTCTGCTGTGGTGGTTTGATTACCCTACCTTTTCAGGTTAGCACAATCTTCAATTTTCCACTTCATTTATCATCAGCTTTTCAAATAAATAATACTAATTCTAAAACTATTCCTTGTAATACAAACATTCAAACACTTCACCCCAAATGCAACATTTTTTCCCTTGATCTACATGAATCCTAATTCAACACTGTTACACTGTGCTATGTGAAAAATACACAGCACTGTGACATTTTAGTAAATAGAATCAAAATTCCAAACACACATGGCACACACCCATTGGTGATTTTGGCATGCAAATTGCAAAAGTACTAAAATGCTACTGTGCTATGTTTTTTCACATAACTAGCATAGTTCTGAGTTAGTCATTGTCTTGCAAAAAGTGGATTGTGGAGGCAATTCCACAATATTACTGCATACTCTCCCATTGTTAGGGTGAAATACAAAATAGAAGGTAGTCAATGAACATAAACAATATCTGAGCGCGTGTATAGAGGAAGCGATAAATTATTTAAACCGATTTGACAACTCATCAATAGCTTATTAAATACCAAAGAACATCATGGCGCGTATACATGATACACACTATGCATACGCCTCTACCTACAAATATGCATCGGTCGTCTTGTATCTTTGTTCTTAAACCGAGGATGGACTGACAGTTAGTGTGTCAAATATTGCAGTTGGGCATCGGATTCTTATTACGGGAACGTCCTCTGTTTGCCGTAGCTACTGTTGCTACTGCAGTGGTAAGTTTAAAGTTATGTCCCAAAAGTCTGAATGCAGTTTCCCTTTCCTAGACAGATGAATCTTCCTTCACATCACAGCTTATTCTATCTAACCCTATTGTTTTTTTTGTTTTTGCTGAACAATATAATGCAGGGTATCTGGACTATATTTCCATATGTTCTTGCTGCTTCGACAGCATTGTTTTTCTATTTGCGCCAATCATACTCATCTTCATAGGATTTTTTCTACCCAAAAGTGCTCGCCGTGTGGCTTGAAGAATGCCGAAATTCCTACACTTAGAGGAACAACCTACAGTGGTGGCATACCCTGAATTCTGGCATAATGACCCCCCCCCCCCCCCCCTTTTACATACAATAGGGTAGGTTGGAGAATACAAAGCTTTATTGGAGAAGGTCTTCAAAGTTGGAATGATTGGCATATATTGAGATTTGTCTAATGTACAGGGTGATGTATATCTGTTAACTAGCCTGACTAACACTGGATATTTCATTGAATCACTGAATCAAATATCTTTTATGGAATTTTTTTTTTATCTCAAGTAAACAAATAAAAATTATTTTTTTCGTTGAGTTGTATTCCACTTTGCATTAATCTTTATTTCTGACGGATTATCTAGGCAATGGTTACATATAGCTTTGTTTATCTTTTAGAAGTTATTCAGCGAAAGATATAATCTTGGTTAAGGATCATTTATTTCATCATCTCAAGTTCTCAAACTTTCATCATCCAAGATGGTTCAAATTTCTACTAAAATAAATATCTTTGACCATAGGGACCACACGTCGCCCAAGGCAAATGGTGCACTTGCAGCATACAACGAAAATGTATGGTGTTGAACGGTCTAATGCACAAGCAAAGAGCCCGCCAACCACACAAACCAAATACCACTCACACACCATCACGTACCGCATCACAAGGACCGTGCCTACATGCACCCCTACAACTACAAAATAATTGCAAGGGAGAGTAAGGACGGCCCCTAATCAGCACCGCTTGGCATGAAATCTACACAATAGGGACATTAGATAACATTGGCTTACCGGGTGTGATTGAGCAATGCAATTATGCATTAAGCTTTGCACCACCACCCTTCACACCATTGTTCTGAACTGACATCCGTTTTCCGACATTCCGTTCCCTCATCACTCCTCCCACACTTCCAATCCCTAAAAAACTACCTGTCCTCGCAAATGCAATTTCCAGCGGCTTCTTTAAACGAGATCGTACCATGAAGGACGATTGAGAGGGTCTTTGTGTTCCCTCATCACTCCTCCCACACTTCCAATCCCTAAAAAGCCACATGTCCTCGTAAATGCGATTTTCAGCGGCTTCTTTGAATGAGATCGTACCATGAAGGACGATTGAGAGGGTCTTTGGGTGCCCTCATCCCCTTCCCACACTTCCGATTCATGAGAAGTCACATGTCCTCGCAAATGCGGTTTCCAGCGGCCTCTCATAATAGGGGATCGTACAATGTAGGATGGTTCAAAGAGTCTTTTAGGTGCCCACATCCCCGTCCCACATTTCCAATCATAGAAAAGCCATCTTTCCTCGCAAAAGCGATTTCCAGCGACCTCTCGTAATGATAGTACTTCATAAGACGGTTCAAAGGGTCTTGAGTGCCTACGTCCCACCCTCCTACCCTTCCAATCCGTGAAAAGTCGACTGTCCTCGCAAAAGCAATTTCCAGCGGTCTTTCGTAATGGGGATCGTAAAATGTAGGACGGTTCGAAGGTCTTGGGTGCCCCCAACTCCTTCCAACCCTAGAAAAATCGCTTGACCTCGCAAATGTGATTTCCAGCGGCCTCTCATAATAGAATTGTACTACGTGGGTCGATTTGAAGGGTCTTGGGTGCCCATGTCACCAATCGAAAAACCGAACCCGAAAAAGTCAACCATCGTCGCAAATGCGATTCACAGCGGCCATGGGTGTTGGAATATACGATGTCCGAAAAAACACGAATGAAAAAGGGCTGCCCATGCACCCGGCCCCCGATAGCAACTCATATCCATATCCGAATCCATACCACCTATAGGGACAACACGGACCCCCAACCCTCGACTTCGGTGCCAAATAAGACCAACATCAAACATATAACACCTAGCTTCATTGGGATAGTTGATGGTGTGGTGATATGCCCCCTATGGCTTTATAGCCCATAGCCCCACTATCCCCCCATCGATCAAGGGGAGGAGGATGTGTAGTGCTTGCCTGCCCACTATCAGTTTCCCCCTAAAGAGTCTAAAGTAAATGAATACATGAGGGTTGTGTGAATACACCCATGTAAGTTAAGGCGTACACACTCATAACACACACAAATGACCTCATTTTCACCTGAAATTTTGAAGGATGGTTTCACACCACCTCCGAGACCTGTCCGACCCGAACCGCCCCGTTCCGGCCCGAGCCGGTCAAATTGCACCCAAACGATGTGATTTAGGCCCGAAATCTTGAGTGATGGTTTCATACCATCTCCGGACACCGCCGCCAACTCCGGGACCCGACCGACCTTGGTCCCCCCAACCCGGTCCGGCCCGACCCGACCGAATTTCACCCAAGCACTCTCGTTTTGGCCTGAGATTTTGAGGGATGGTTTCATACCACCCCTGGGCCCCGCTGCGCTGCAACTTCGGGACTCGACCAACCCGGGCCGACCCAGCCCCGACCCGTTTTTCCGCCAGCTGAACGAACGGTCTTATGTGCATTTTCGGGGTTGCTGCTATCCACTTGCGTAGGATCATTATATGACCCAACAAACATCCCATATGATTTTTGGATGCTTTCATTCCGGGACCTCGGAACGCTCCAAACGCGTGAATTATAGCCTTCAGTTCTGCCTGTTCGGGATGCCGTTTCGGGGCCTGTCATATTTTTCCCCTAAATTCGATCATGTGGTCATGGGTACCATATGGGGCTTGTATGTCTGTTTTCACCTTCAAATCACCACGTATGCAACCAACAAACCCGTTTTTCCCCCCAATCGAACGAACGGGTCTTATGTGCATTTTCGAGCCATCAAACGGCCTCGGTTGCTCCTATCCACTTGTGTAGGATCATTATATGACCCAACAAACCTCCTATATGATTTTCGATTGCTTTCATTCCGGGACCCCTGAACCCTCCAAAAGCATGAATTATAGCCTTCAGTTCTGCCTGTTCGGGATGTCGTTTCGGGCCCGTCACCATTTTCCCCGAAATTCGACCACGTGGTCCCGGGTACCATATGAGGGTTGTATGTCTGTTTTCACCTTCAAATCACCACGTATGCACCCTACAAGACCGTTATTTCGCCAGCCGAATGAACGGGTGGTAGGTGTATTTTCAGCCCTTTAAACGGTCTCGGTTGCTCATTTCCACTTGCGTACGGTTGTTTTATGACCCAACAAACCCCCATATGATTTTCGTCCACTTCGATTCCGGGACCCCGGAACCCTCAAAATCGTGAATTATATAGCCTTCAATTCCAGCCGTTCGGGATGCCGTTTCGGGCCCCGTCACAGTTTTCCCCGAAATTCGACCACGTGGTACCGGGTACCATATGGGGGTTATATGTCTGTTTTCACCTTCAAATCACCACGTATGCACCCTACAAGACCGTTATTTCGCCAGCCGAACGAACGGGTGGTAGGTGTATTTTCGGCCCTTCAAACGGTCTCGGTTGCTCATTTCCACTTGCGTAATGTCGTTTTATGAACCAACAAACCCCCCATATGATTTTCGGTCACTTCGATTCCGGGACCCCGGAACCCTCAAAAATCGTGAATTATAAGCTTTTAATTCCGGCCGTTCGGGATGTCGTTTCGGGCCCCGTCACCGTTTTCCCCGAAATTCTGGCACATGGTCCCTGGTAACATATGGGAGTTGTATGTCTGTTTTCACCTTTAAATCATCACGTATGCACCCAACACGGTCGTTTTTTCGCCATCCGAACGAGCGGGATGTAGGTGTATTTCCGTCCCATCAAACGGCCTCGGTTGCTTATTTCCACTTGCGTACGGTCGTTTTATGACCCAACAAACCCCCCATATGATTTTTGGCTACTTCAATTCCGAGACCCCGAAACTCTCCAAAACCGTGAATTATAGCCTTCAGGTCTGGCCGTTCGGGATCCGTCACCGTTTTTCCCGAAATTCGAGCATGTGGTCCGGGGTACCATCGGGGGGTTTTATGTCTGTTTTCACCATCAAATAACCAACGTTGCACCCTATATGCATGCCTTGTGCCCATGGTGCCCATGCCTTGCATGCCTTGTGCCTATGCCTTGTGCCCATGGTGCCTATGTCTTGCATGCCTTGTGCCCATGGTGCCTATGTCATGTGCCCATGGTGCCTATGCCATGTGCCCATGGGGCCATGCCATGTGCCCATGGGGCCATGCCATGTGCCCATGGGGCCATGCCTTGTGCCCATGGTGCCTATGCCATATGCCCTTGGTGCCTATGCCTTGTGCCCATGGTGCCTATGCCATATGCCCTTGGTGCCTATGCCTTGTGCCCATGGTGCCTATGCCTTGGGCCTATGCCATGTGCCTATGGGGTCTATGCCATGTGCCCATGGGCCTATGCCTTGCATATATTGTGCCTATGGTGCCTATGTCTTGCACACATTGTGCCCATGATGTGCCCACACATTGTGCCCATGATGTGTCTATGCCTTGTGCCCATGGGCCCTATGCCTTGCCTACATTGGGCCCATGATGTGCCTATGTCTTGTGCCCATAGGGCCTAATTTGTAGGAAATGGTAACAAAATTTGGAATAAGAAAATTCTTTGATTGAATTTACCTTCTCATCAATCAAAACCACAATAACTTTGATTTTTTGCAATTAGAATCATACCAAAGGCTCCCAACCCCCATATTTTATTTTCCAGTTTTATTTTTGCAGTTACAGTTATTAGATCGTTTTTTTATTGTTTGAAAGGAAAGCTGTTAGATGTTAGTTATAATCATTGTTTGAAATTCAATCTAAATCCATTCCATTTTTTTGGATTTTGATCTAAATATTCATTTCGGATTACACATTAATTTTAGGGTATCAACTCAGATGTTAATAAAAGATTTCTGATATCCAAATGTATCTGATCCGGATGTTTTTTCAATAAGCAAATAATGAAGTAAACATTGCCAAAGTCTTTTTTCTTGAAAATTTATAATAATAAAACATATTAATGCACAACTTTACAAATTTAGCCTTGATCTAATCAAGAATCATCTTCATGTTTGGTAACTTGGTATCAACTACCTTTTATTCATAAGATATCCTTTTTTATTCACAAGGCATATGTATTTGAAATGAAACACTCACTTTTGAATAATAATAACTTACATGTAATAAACAGATTGTTCTTTTTTATGACAGTTTACAAGTTAAAAAATAATCTTCAACTATAAATAGTTTTATCTCTATGTAAATTCTAATTTATGCTACTTATTTTAGGCTCTTTGTACTCTCTCTTACAAGATCCTTGAGCCATACATAAATCTTAAATATACATCTTTAATCCAATACTGGATCGCTAAACATCGTCCTAAAATTACCATGTATCGCCTAAATTTTTTAATAAAATGACAATATTGCTCTTAATAACTTTGAAAAAAACACCTCAATAATCCCAATAATTTGGACAACGGCCCTGAAAACCACGCCACACGAACACAATGATCACCACCACCACAAACGGCGGAGATGACCCAAACTTCCCACCCTAAAAAAAACCACAGTGACCTCTACCATTCGTGGTGGTGGTGGTCGTGTTTGGGTGGCATGGTTTCAGTGGTTATTATCCCAAGCGACTGTGATTGTTGCGGTGTTTTTTTTAAGTTAAGAGCAATATTGTTATTTCATTTAAAATTTTGGGCGATACATAGTAATTTTAGGGCAATGAATAACAACTCCCAATCCAGTATTGTAATATTAGCTCCCGAATTGAACACAAGTCCTAGAGATATATGGAGCATACATAGAGATTTTTTTTTAATCATTTGATTGTCCGTTGGAAGCGAGATATGCAAGCTGAAGGCTGTAAGCTTCTTTAAGCTCCTGCAGTATCACAGTAGTAGTAGGCCTGATTGATGCATCCCTTTCAACACAACTTGAAGCAATAGTTGCTGCTTTCCTCATGCTCTCAATGTTGAAGTCTCGCTGCAAATTATCATCCACTATTTCAAATACTCCCGCTTGTAGAAATGGCTTCGCCTACAACCGAACAACCACCCGAACCAAAGTTGATGTTATCATAATGATATACTATATAATTAGAGAAGAAAACTGTTAGAGAAACAATGAGAAAAGATGCAGCATTTTGAGTGACTTAACGGGTATATCAGGTTTAACCCTATGTGGTACTCGACTTTTACAATTTCTTATGTGAGACGGTCTCACTGCAACATCAGGTCTCCCTAGGGAAAGTTAAAGAAAATCATAGTATACGAGTATAACATAAACTTAAGCTGATGGTTGATGCCTAAGATTATGTCATATACTCTATCAGGAAAACTTGGAAAAGTTAACTTTTTACATATTTTGAATGACTTTTGTTGATTTTTTTCCGTAACTGGTCTCACATGGTGAGATGGCCTTTGCGCTGCTCGACTTTTCATGTCATCTTATATATTTATATAGGATCTTCAACGCTCTAACATGAGTATATAGGAACTTAACTATATCAAAAATTAGAACATGGAAATTTTCACGAATTAGCTGAGTATGAACTTTGGACACATACCCTATGTCTACACCAGCACTCAAAGTCTCAAAGCCCTCCAAGTAACATACCCACTATTTTCTGAGTCTTTTTTTTGAAGGAATTTTCCGAGTCTTAATTTAAACCGAATTTTGCCTTTTAAGCAGAATCGTTAATCAGAAAAAGGCACAACAGTTAATGTACATACCCATAAAACCAAATTGAAGGTTTCTGGAGTTCCAGATCGACGAGTATATGGTTCACGACCACAAATGAGCTCCAAAAGAACAACGCCGAAGCTATAGATATCACTTTTTTCGGTTAATTGTAAGGTAGAGTAGTATCTGCATAAAGAGCACAAGGTCGAATTAGGAAAGTCTTGAAATGCAGCAATTAATAATGCTCTTTGAATGGGCCAAGTTCAAATCTTACTCAGGGTCAAGATATCCAGCAGTTCCCTTTACAGTGGTGGTTACATGGGTTGCATCTTCATTTGTTACTTGCTTAGACAGGCCAAAGTCAGCAACTTTGGCATTCATCTGTGCATCGAGAAGGATATTACTACACTTAATATCACGGTGTATGATTCTTGGTTCGCTCCCATTGTGCAGATAGTGCAAACCTGCAGAATTGTGGTCAGGGAATTTTATGTGATTTTCCTTACAGTACATACCATATAACTCCATTGTCTAAAATGAATGAGAATATATACTGAATATACCTTTTGCAGCATCAATAGCTATTTTAAGTCTCCGAACCCAGTTCAGTGTGAACTTCTTACTGTTTGAGCCTGTTCATTTTCAGGGTAAAACATGGTAATTCAGAAATCCAAAAGAAGAAAAAAAAAATGCATAGTATTGTTAGGCCCTGTTCTTTTGGACCGAATTGAAGTGAACTAGATTGAATCAAATCCTAGACTCAGTAGGACCTGAACTGAAATTTTTGAAATTGAAGTCAAGAACAGGGCCTTAGTGTTTCTGATCATGATACCATACCATATAGGCTGTCAGCCAGTGATCCACCAGGTAGAAATTCATAAACCAGTATCTGTTGTTTCGATTCATGACAGAACCCCTCCAAAGATACTAAGTTCTGATGTCTAATTTGTGAGAGCAAACGAACCTAAAATCATATCCAATTTCATAAGCAATTGTTAGTATTTAGCATATGTTACATACATGGATTGTTAAATGATTGTGATAGAGTATATAACATATTCCTAGGCCTCAACTGTTAGCTTAAGCTTTTGGTTGAGGCTCAAGAATATGTTATATACTCTATCAGATTGAACCTCCTTTACAGGTAAGGATGTATAAATTTATAAAATTAGGATAGAACAAATGTGAGATTGAACCTCATTAACAAAGCAATCAGCCCCAAGTTGAGTATTATCATATCGAACTTTCACTGCGACCATCTTTCCATCAGAAAGCTTCCCAAGGTAAACAGATCCAAAACTCCCACGCCCAATAGCATCCTTAAAATTGTTTGTTGCTTTTTTAATTTCTTTATAGGAAAAAACTCTAGCTCCATTCCAGTTTCTGATTTCGACTTCTGATCCTATTTTTGCATACAAGTACACATATTAGAAAGACAACGCATCAGTTTCACATAATAGTACTAAACATTCGAGCTCATAATCAAGTTTACATACTTTTTACATCACTGGACATTTGTGATGTATTCTTTTTCACATAAAAGAACACCAACAAACCAACCAAAATTATCACACATATGCTTCCGAACACTGCACCAAGTATGATGAATATATGTGTATGATCTCTGTGCTTCTTTTCAGGGACCGCCGTAAATTGTGGTGCCTCAATTGGAGCATTCCCTGAACTGTTACATGCAGATGTGGAGGAAGACAGACACAAATTCCCCGATGTCCTGCAGCACACCACAAGTACAATCAAGGTGAATGGTTTTGAAAAGATGAGCTAAAAAATCACAGAAATATAAGAAGCTACCTGACAACAAGACTCTCACGCTTTAAAGTGTGTGGAAGAGGTCCTTGTAACTTATTGTTTTCTAAATTCCTGAAACATAATTCTTGCTTATTTAGAAGTTGTAAACACATGAAGATGAATTTCTAGGGTGTAAATTGCACCAACTTGTCCAAGTTATGCTTTGTTAGTTTCTTACAGAAGTTGAAGTTTCTTTAGGGCTCCCAGGTATTCCGGGACTCTTCCTTGTAAGCTGTTGTTTTTCAAATCCCTTCAAATAGAAACCAATTAACAAGTTTAGATGGCTAACAGTACACTGAAGTAATAAAGAACAATTTCATAGTTTAAGACTTCAATATGACTCACAGAATCTGAAGATTAGGCAGGCTTTCCAGCTCAGTCCCAAAGGAAGTGAGATCATTGAAACTCAGATACCTACAAATCGTGGTTATCTTAATAAAAATCCTATAAAAAACTACTCACTCCGTAACATAAAACTTTCAACAAATGGTTTTGCACGCATTTTGAGGAAGCGATTTAAGGGTGTAAACGAAGGAATTAGTCAAAATGGTTCCTATTATTTTTAAAATTATATTGACTAATTTCTTCGTTTACACCCTTAAATCGCTTCCTCAAAATGCGTGCAAAACCAATTGTTGAAAGTTTATGTTACGGAGGGAGTATGAAATTTCAATCATTAGTCTTACAGGAGCTTACAGTTGCTCGATATGTTGCAGACCGTCGAGATTTTGTATCTTTCCTGCTAATGAGGTGTTATGCAAGTCCCTGGAGCATTCATCAATCGAAATTTAATTGATACGGCAAAAAAAAAGCTACATAGTTGTATGATTCTACCTTGCCTTTGAAGGACTTACAATATTCTAAGATTCAGTAGATCACCAAATGCAGGACTGATTGACCTCAATCTTACACCAGAAAGTTCTCTGCACAAAAGGCAAACAATTAACTACAAATCTGCAGAAAACATTACATTATTTTATGATCTAAGTTTTGGCTTCACATACATAGATGTAACTAGATTTCCATTGCATGTTATATGATTCCAAGGTCTAGGAAAACATGGATCTTCCTCCCATCCTAAATCAAGACCTGTGTATTGCTGAATGACCTCAAGAGCCGAAACTATAAAATCAAGTAGATAAACAAATTATCCACCAAAAAAAAACATAATCAAATAAAATTCCCAAGCAATAGTAAATAAATGACAGCATTACCTGTGGTTGAAGAAGTTTCTGGAGGTATATCAACAATTTGAAACACCTCAATAGCACTGATAAGAGGGTAGAAGCTGATGTTTTGGAGGGTAATATCGAGTCCCTGAACTTGCTCCATCGTGAAATAGGAAACAGAGGAGCTTCTGCTTATCACAGAGTAATTTGATTGAATAATTCCTCCATTAGCCAATATGTTAAAACTGGAGGATACTGGTACTATTCCAGAAAAGTAGAGAATTATATAGTAGTTTCCAAGCTCATCTAGTGGAAGATTGTAAGTCAATAAATTTTTTCGTTCCAGCAGTCTGGCAGTTCGCAAAACAGCCAAAGGCGGCATTTCGCGTATTGAGGAAGCATTGAGGTCAAATTTGGCTTTAAGAGCAGGTGACAAATGAGAAGGGGAAAAATATTCATCAACGTCCCATACACGATCATATTGATCTAAAGGGTACCTGTTCATGTTCAAATTGATAAATAAGAGCTAGTAACCTTACACATATGATAATATTGATAAGTCAATAGTCAATACCAAGTAAGAAACATTTTTTGTACCTAAGAGGCCCATTGGTAAAACCACAATTTATCCGATAGCGCTTCCTTAGAATTTTCTTCTTAGGAAGGCTCAAACTGTTATTATAAGCTCCTTGAGGAAGTGGGCGAAGTTCAAGTGAAGAAATTACTGGATCTCCACCATTTGGTATATGATAAAGACAAATTGGTATATAATCCTTATTAAATGATGGCCATATTAATTCTTCAGTCCAAGGATCAGTCTTTGAGAGGTCTATTGTAGCAGTCATAGATCTACCAAGAGAAAAAGAGAATACTGGAGCTTTCATGAGTTTATCATAGTTTTGGTACACAAATTTGGCTCGAACAAGAATGGAAGATGATGCATTTTGCATTGGAAGCTTATAACAATTCCGTACTTTTGCATCAGGGAAATATCGGATCGAAGTGTTAGATGAAGAGGAGCCATTAACACTACTATTGACAGTGGTTGTTTTACCCACATTGATATAATCCTCATCAGAGACCCATGTAATGTTTAGTGAATCAACAGATGTTGTTGTCCCCCCACAGGATAAGCTCAGAAAACCTGAAAATAATACATGAGTACACAACTACATATACCAAAAAAATAATTACAATAATAACAATAACGAAGCAAACGTAGGTGGATGCTTTTTCTGAAGACCTGAGCTCAAAAATGACATTAACTAGTGGAATTGAGGAACCTAGAAAGTTAAGTTTGAAAAGGGGATATTAACCTTCTCGGCCCTAAGCATGATATAAGATGCAGGAATAAGGCCCTGTTCTTTTGAACCGAAGTAATCTGAAGTCTGAACTGAATTAAATTAAATTAAATCTCAATTAAGTCCAAAAGAACAAGGCCTAAATCTTCTACACTCTCGACTTCACTACCTAGTCCCGTTTTCCCCATCTAGTATTCTAGTGCTCAAAGAGTTCTTGGTGAAATATTGGCTAATATAAATACATTGGTGACTAATTCTCTCCTCGTACTTAAGAATCCAAATGTAACCACCATTGTGAAAGTGAAGAAGTAATAAGTAGATAGTATTTTGGACCCTAATTGATTGAAGAAATAAGTAGATAGTATTTTGGACCCTTATTGATTGAAGTTCTATGCTTAGATTCAGCTGGCGAGGAAGAATAAACAAAGATTTCCACATCTAGTTTAACTATCCTCTATTCTACTCTTGAAAAATGACCACTTCTTACTCCCTTAGTCCCCAATTCAACGCACCATTTTTCTTATTTGGTTGTCGTGGATCCTCTAATCCATCTATTCTTTGACAAATTTTTTTCTCTTTGCCTTTTCATATATGGTGAGGGCCCACATAAGTTTCAATATAATTTTCTTTCTAATTTTTAAAATTCTTTGCTTTTGTGCCAAGCCCACTAGAGACAAAGAATGGGACGAGGAAAATAGCACTGCCATAGGTTTCATTATTGGAAACAAAAAAGGATAACTAATCTTATTAGGAATTAATAAATTATCTAGTAATTTATTTGCAGAAACTCTTGCCCTTAGGAAATGAGTCAAACAAGGTCTTATTATTGAAGGAAACAACCTAACAGTCATAAATGCGATCCATAGTATCTGGCAAATCCCTTGGAAAATCTACACCTTGATTAAATATACTAAAATTGATCTTGATAAACTTATTTATATCAATATTAATCATATTTATAGAGAAGCAAACTAAGGCACCAAATTAACTAGAAAACAAAGGCCATAGCCATAACACATTGACATGTTAGAATACTCAATTTGCAACTTTGAGCAAAGTTAAGTACTCTCCATTAACTTTTAAGAAAAATCTAAATTCTACTACACTAGAAAGCATTCTCACAAGAGAGTGAGGGATAGCTCATGTAGTTAAAGCTTCCCTCCCGATTTCAGGAGATGCTGGTATCGATTCTCATCCCGCCTTTGCGGCTCTTATGACACCAAAAAAAAAAAAAAAAAAAAAAAGAAAGCATTCTCATAAACCACTAATTAATTTCCAAAATTAAAGCTTCTTAATAAGCAAAATGGTATTCAATTAAGCATCCCAAAAATAAAATAAGGTAAGTAAAATCAACAAAATAAAGGAGAGACAGGAAGTTACCATGTTGATCACAGAGAATGACAATAAAAATGGCATTCAGGAAACATAAAATAATTAATGACTCCAATTGAAACCCCATTATCAGTCAATTCAATATGAATAATGCAATTCACAATTTTCCTTGAAAAAAAATCATTCAAGACACCCCAAAAAAAGGGGTGATTTGATGATTTGAATTTGAAAAATTTGAGGGAAGAATGATGCATGTATGCAATGGGTTTATCTGGGGAAAGAAATGAAAGATTGAGTGGGTGGGAGTGGTTGTAGTGGGATGAAATATTGATGATGGTGGTGATGATGAGACTAAAAAGGGTGGTTTGTTGGGTTGCCGCCATTGATAGAAGCTTAGAGATGAGACAACCAGCTCAAAAGCAGAGTATATTATTATGATGATGATGATGAATTGATGATGATTAGAATGAGAGAATTGATAAAATATGTTGATATAGTTTCATTAGTTTGATTGTTGTTGAAGAAAAGTTAGGTGATGTTGTTTTGCTACACTAAGCTTAATTCTTTTAAATAACTGAACTGAACTAAACTAAAGTAGCATAAAGTGAGCTGAATTATACTAATAATGACTAATTAACATTAATAATATTTCTCCTTTTCTGAATTAGAGAAGGAGACCATCGCTCTTCTCAAGCGGATCCAGCCGTTCTCCATGGCTCAGGATGTTGGGGCACGTGCTGCTGCCCATATTTTCTCTAAAATAGGATTCGCTATAGCTAGAGGAGTAGGGGCACACATTGTTTCTCGGCTCCCCTCTAACTTCTTGTAGTTTTTTGGATATTGTAGTTTATAATCTTTCTTTAATAATAATAAAAAAAGATAAGAATAATAAAAATAATATTGATAATAATAATAAATAATTATTAAATTAATTAAATGAAACATGGGTACTTCAAGTACTACTACCATGTTCAATTCCCCTTTGTTTAATTAAAGGTGCGGAGATGGATGAGGTCTAAGGATTAGATACAGTGGCGGATCTATGAACGGGCCTAGGGCTTAGGCCCATCCATTCAAAATGGGAAAAATCAAGTTCAATTTGAAGCCTTTGGGCCCAAGTTTAAGGTAAAAAAAAAGGAATGGTTTAAAGGGTGAGGTAGGGCTGAGTAGAAAATTCAGGTATCCAGACCCGATTCAGTTGGGAATGGGACTGGGTCCAAAAAGTAGAACACGATCACTTGCGGTTTTAGGTCTGGGTAATAATTTTTTTGAACCCGGTACCCAGTGGGTACCGGGTTGTACTGGGCATATAATTGTATCAGTTCGTCTAGGATGGACTGATGGAGGTGTCTGACTTTGGGTATAATGTATATTGTTGCTGACATTATTAAGTTAAGTGTCCAATGTTTTGCTTTAAATGCTTCTTTTGTTAAAAGATTAAGAAATAGAGTGGTCTTAAGTAGGGGTGTTAAAAAAAAACCCGACCCGCTTGACCCGACCTGATGACCCGCCGACCCGCTAATTATTGTCGGGTATTTTTTAAAGGATGTTCAAATTTTTCGGGCCGGGTATCCGATCCGCTACAAACTATAAGTGTCGGGTCGGGTAATGGGCCGGGCAATGCGCTAGTCGGGTACCCGGTTGACACGTAATTATTTTTTTAATAAAAAAATTCAAGTAAAAATATTTTTTTTAAAAAAAAAATTATGGAGTAATAATACATTTTAAAGTACATTTCTTTAATTTGGTAGTCGGGTACCCGGGTACCCGAGACCCGACCCGGTAAAATCTTGTGTTTTTTTAAAAAAAACTTTGATAATCCGGGTACCCGATTTTATCGGGTCAGGTCATTGGCCGATTGGTTCACTACCCGAAACTTCGGGTACCCGCTCTTTCGGGTACCCGAAAACCCGGGTACCCGGTTATGAACACCCCTAGTCTTAAGGTTGGCAAAGCTTAAGGTTTGGATGGAGGAAATACCTCCTGAAGCTCAAATTTTGAACCGGGACTCAGTATTGGAATCGATACCCACTGAATCTGGGTCCAGTTCCCAAAATTTGGTATCCGGTTGAACTGGTTCCAATTTCGGTTTCAGGAGTCTCGGACCCACTGGTTCGGATTCCGGGTCCACTAAATTTAACGGGGGTACCCGGTTATGCTTGGCCCCAGGGTGAGGGGAAGTTCAGGGGAGAGAAATAAAAAACCCTAAACTTCAAAATTCGCCTCTTGACGCATCTCTCACTCTCCGTATCGTTGGGGTTCGCTCCTGTGTTTGTGTTCGTGACTAATCATGCTCTTCGTGTTCGACTGTCTTTGTTTGTTAATTGCTGCTCCTCCAACCGCTCCTGGCTCCAAACGACAGTCGTCCTCGCTAGTCGTCGTTCCCAGGACGTCGCCACCGCCCACGGCCCATTCGTCCACGCAAATTCGCAAACCCCACAACTAAGGTATGAATTCTGAAATTCTAAAACCTAAAACATTGTATAATTGATTTGCTTAATTATTTTTACTGTTTATTTGATTTGTTAACTTAATTGTTTCATACTTTCACATATATTGGCCTATCAATGGTTCAACTTTGATAAGTTATCGAGTTGGTGACCTACCATTATAAAAAATTCTGGATTCGCCCCTGCACGTGACATTGAATGATATCAGCATATTATGTTTTAGTATATAATTATAGATACATAAGACTACAATTATAAAGGTTATAAAATAAAATAAACAATTAGAGAGACGTAGTAAAATAAAAATGTTAGTTATAGAAGTTGTAAACAAGTAATAAGTGTCCGTTTACTTCAACTTAAATTCAGTTAAGTTCAGTTCAGTTCACTTCAATACTCAATTTCCTCTATTATAAAACATTACTTTCAGTTCAGTTCAGTTCATTTTAATTCACTTAAACTAAAGATACCTTACACCAAATAAAAAACGAAAACATAGAAAAATAAAATTGAAAGCCGCACTTTTTTCCCCTTCTCTCAGCTACAGCAGTAAAACCCTAGCCGCTTCTGGTACAGGCTCACTTCTCTCCATTTTTCTTCCCTTTAATTTCTCTCATTCTACTCGATCTTAAATCTTGTTTAACTTTTATTCGCCATTTTTTTGTTTGATTGTTATCAGGTTTCTGAATTTGCTTCAGTTAATTTATCGTCATGAGGTATGTTTAGCTTCATCATTTTCGTTATTTTCATTCCTTCTGCTGATTTCGTTTTTTCTTTTTTCGGATTTGTTATGTAATATAAAGAGTATTTCATTACTGCTTTAATTTTTATTTTTATTATTTACCCTTTTCTGATTGAATCTAGTCTAGAAAATGGATTTCAATTTGTTTTATAAATGATAAAATTTATATGAGATAATAGAATGTTAGATAATTTGAATCTGGTATTGCTTATTGGCATATTAATAAAATTATGTATTGATTTTGAGGTGTGTAATGTTATAAATGGATCGTAACTAGTTTGTTCTGTATATAAACCTGTGACTTTGTAAGTCCAGACCTTAAAATATGCAATAGTCGGCTTTGAAATGAGCTAAACCCTAGTTCTTAATGCTCTCTTTTCGTTGCATTTTGTTGTCTTTTTTCTCCCAAAATATCAATTTCAAGTTCACTCTAAATGCAATATAAATGCAATACGTTTGTCTATATATAAATGATTGATTACATTTGATTTATAATATATATGGGTTTAAACCTTGTGAATTGTGGCCATTCATTATCTTATCATACAACATAGGAACTGAGTTGTGTCATGAAATGATCACTCTGAAAACCTCTGTATAGTGCCCGTTGTTAGTTCCTTGTGATTTGAGTTTTCTGTTTTTTTTTTTTTTTTTGGTTTGTGAATTGTTATGTTTGGTGTCACAGTAAGCTTAGTAACGAGGCTGTTAGAGAATCTATCAGTGGGATCGTAAATGATTCCAAAGAGAAGAATCGGAAGTTCACCGAGACAGTTGAGCTCCAGATTGGACTCAAGAATTATGACCCTCAAAAGGATAAGCGTTTCAGTGGCTCTGTTAAGTTGCCACACATTGCTCGTCCCAAGATGAAGGTTTGCATGCTTGGAGATGCACAACACGTGGAGGAGGTAAATATATATATATCTCTTTAATTATCTGAAAAAATTGAATTTAGAGTGCAAGATTTTGTTCTAGGAATTACTTGCTGATATTAAAACTCTTGAATTCTTGTTTTTAATTTTGAAAGTATTTACCTTTGTATGCCTTTGGAGAATTTTAAGTCCTTATATGGCTGAATTCATGTGCTTATGGATTACAAATTATTAAAGTTCAGAAGTTCTGATTTGTTAGTAATTCATCGTTTTTTTCCCTATTATTTATGCATTGGGTGGCTTTGCTATGTTGTATGCACTATTTAGGCCTTTGTGCTTTGTTGTTATTTTTCCCCTCGTTATTGATGCAAATTTATGTGATGGATAGGCTGAGAGGATAGGTTTGGAATGGATGGATGTAGAAGCGTTGAAGAAACTCAACAAGAACAAGAAGTTGGTTAAGAAGCTTGCAAAGAAGTACCATGCTTTCCTTGCATCTGAAGCAGTTATTAAGCAGATTCCTCGTTTGCTCGGTCCTGGTCTCAACAAGGCAGGCAAGTTGTTCGACTGACTTTTATACTACCTCCGTTTCTTATTATTTGCAACGATTTGACAATTTTCCTCTCTACTTTATGTCACATTGTTGCAAATAATAAGAAACGGAGGTAGTAAATTAAGATGAATGCCAGCCATATCATTGCATGTGTTTTAGGAGTGTGGTTGACTGGTTATGTAGTCTTTTATCCCGTGAAAAAAGATCTAGCTTTTGTTTTTTGGCCTCACATGACATGCAACATCATACATATTAGTATATTACTCCCTTTGTCCCTAAATATTTGCTACATTTCTCCATTTCACTCTCTCAAGACAACTTTAATCAAATCAATCAATCAACACATGCCTATTCAAACTATATCCCATGTAACTATACTTTTCATTGTATGTATATGAAGTTATCAAGTGAATTTTTAGCAGTTGGTCAAATATGGCAACACTAAAGGGACAGGGAGTTATGAGTTTAGTTCATCAGTATAGTGTATTCAGCAAGCACCATCTTTATGTGAGGTTTCATCTCTTATTCATTGAGCATGACTTTTATCTCTTATGGCTCTTATGCGTATCTCTATGTTGATTCAGGTAAATTCCCAACCCTTGTTACCCACCAAGAACCCCTAGAAAACAAAGTGAACGAGGCCAAGGCAACTGTCAAGTTTCAGCTGAAGAAAGTCCTGTGCATGGGAGTTGCTGTTGGTAACTTGAGTATGGAAGAGAAGCAAATTTTCCAGAATGTGCAAATGAGCGTTAACTTTCTTGTTTCACTCTTGAAGAAGAATTGGCAAAACGTAAGCATCATCTTATTTCGTTACATCTGTGATATGATATTATATGATATGATATACAAGTATTATGATATATGGTATGGTATGATATGATAAGATATAGTGTTGTTTATTATAACTTACTGTATTCAATTTGGCAGGTCCGGTGTTTATACCTAAAGAGTACCATGGGCAAGCCATACCGCATCTTCTAAATCAGTAGCTCTCATCAATTTTGGTTGAATCGCGTTTTAGGAGTTGAAGTTTTTTGTTGATTGTCTTCTTGTATTACAATCTTATTTGTTGTGAACTAGTACACCAGGATGATGTCTTTAAATGAAATTCCTAAATTTTTTCTTGGTTTTATTGTTTTCAGCAACTTTGTTTATTACTGAACAATCTGTTTATCACTGATTAGTGGTGATAAAATTACGGTCGGCCAGGGCTATGTTGAACCAAACTAAAGTAGCCAGCAAAATTTGAGGTGGGCTTGTTGGGACAAAATTATTTACTTGAAAAGGAATTTTAAAGCCAAATTTCAGGGCTTTGGACTTGAGGCCTTTAAAACAAGCTTGCAAAATTTTAAACTTTAAAGTATGATTAGTAGTGTACAATGTGGATAATGAATAGTAGTGTTTTTTTTGTGGCTTTAACAAAAAAATAAATACTAACTCCATTTTAAAAAAACTGCTCCATAAGGGTTTGAGATAGGATTTTTGTCGGAATTTACTTTTTGTGAAAAGTAAGGGTAAAAGTGTAATGTTTAATTTATTTACGATAATGCCACTGAAAGGTTTGATTTATTTACGAAAATGACATTTTAGATGTTTTGTTAGGCATTTCTCATGTAATTGCATGTTATCAAGGCGATTTTTTTATATGATCTTCTAAATAGTTGAACATAAACTTATTGGCATATAGTGGCTAGACTTTTTTGGATTTTTTTTTTTTTTTTTTTTCGCATCACATTAAGGAAAGTATGATTTGTCTCTCTAATATTTTTGAGTGAAAAAAGGCTTTTATAGCCCTGTTAACTATATTACCTATAATATGTCGGTATTCCTAAATAAAAGGGGAAGATTAGATTTGTCGTGGACAAGAGATTTGTCTAGAGCTAGTTTGATAATTACATTTTAAAAAAAAAAAAATTGTATGGATAATTTGTTTGATTAGTTCTAAACACACCTCATAAGAGATTATTGGTGAAGTAAAGAAATGTCATTATTAGAAAATAAAGTTGGCTACTTTGATTTTATATGAAGTAATAACAAGTGATGCCGGGTGACTTTTAATTCATTAAAGTCATACAATAATGAGGTATTCGAGGTTATGGGTTATCAAATTTCTTCTACATTATTGACCTCTTAGGGTTTGTTTACTTCGACTGAATACAACTGAAATGAACTGAACTAAACTGAATACAGTTGAAAGTAATATTTTATAAAAGAAGAAATTAAAATTAAGAGTTGAACTGATCTGAATTGAACTAAACTGAACTGAATTTAAGCTGAAGTAAACAGACCCTAGCACCCTAGCTATGTAACCCCCAAGAATTTAAGAATCAAAAGTGCAATTTATTAAATTCAGTAGCTATTATATGTTTTCAAAATCACAACGATTTTCATAAATTTGGCTAATTTGTATTCCTTTGTATAACACACATCGATCATATAACTTTTAAAAGCCAAAATAAAAAATAAAAAAACATAAAACTATAATGATCTTAAAATAGAGTGTTTAACCAAAATAATGTTGGGAGCAAAATTATTTACCAAAGTACTGCCAATCCAACAATATTTACCAAAATATTGTCCACGTCAGCTTTGTTTTTTTAATTTTTTTACGCAGCATAAATCGCTATTTCAGATAGAGATTTTCTTAACAAAATCGCTATCTCAAATAGCGATGTTGTTGAGGTTAAAAAAACTCAATCAATGCCTTTATTGTAGAGAATAATGACCAAAGTTGGGTTGTTATTAAGTAACAGGGGAAATCGCTATCTGAGATAGCGATTTACCATATATAACAAAATCGCTATTTCAAATAGCGATTTTGCTACAAATAATTTTTAAAAAAAAAACATGAACACTCTCTCTCCTATGTGGACATCATTCTTATAATTATTTTTTCAATGGCAGTATTTTGGTAAATAGTTTTGGCCTCAACATTATTTTGGTAAAACACTCCTTAAAATATTGGAGTTTCAAGGGAGGATACAACAACAACTAAGCTTAGTACGGTCGCCTTTTGGACCAGATGGACGACACATTCCTGACGTATGAAATTTTTTTTGACATTCATCAATGCATTTTATAACTTCACATCCAAGCTCTACTAATCTTGGTAGCTTCAACTTCCACATCTAATTAAAAGATCATCACATCAAATACAACATAAAAGTATAATTAATATTGAGTTTAAAATATAATATAATACTATCTCCGTAACATATTAACTGCAACGATTTGACCCTTTTTCTCACTACTTTATGTCAAATCGTTACAGTTAATTAATATGTTAAGGATGGAGTATAACATAATATGACCGGTACACAAGGTATGTTGTAGTCAAAGGACCTTGGATCAGTTAATCCAATTGTCCCCCGTGATCTCCGAGGTCACCGGCTTAACACCTCCCAACCCCACCTACTAAGGTTAAAAACTGGTCATATGCTTTGCACATTATAGCTTATTTTTCCATATAAGTTCTTTTTTCTTTCTGATAACGGTATTATTGTCTTACATAATTGCCACCTTAGAATGAATGTTATATAATATAGATTGTCACCTATTAAGGTTAAAAATGTTTTCCATTTGCTGAAAAGGGCTATTATCGTGTCCGGATAAATATACCAGGATTTAACATTATTTCTCGCATCTCTCTTCTTTTTAAAATTTCTAAAATGTATGAGATGTACACTAAACTAGTGGAGTATATAACAAATTATAAAAAACTACCCATAAATCATAAAAATTAACCCCTTATAAAATTACTGATCTACTAGTGTTTGGAGGTTAAAATTGAGAAAATGAACATTATAAAAAGGAAAATAAATGAATTCAAAAAAAATAAAATTACCAGGGCTCAAAATTAGAGCAACACACAAAAAGCATAGCAACTGAAATTTGTTGATTTGGATTATATCTTTGCTCGCCATTGCAATATTAGATATTTAAATTTCACTTTGCTTTAAAATATTTTTGCACTTTTTATTTGAAAAAAATAATAATAATAATTTGGTTTTTCTTGGCAAATAAAGTGGCTAAAAATTGTATATATATATATATGTGCATAAATTGGCAGCATATGAATCTTAATAGTGTGAATCATTCTAGCTAATATGTTCATACTTGATACTAAAATAACTACATATTCACACGAAACGTGTCAAAGTGGGTCAAATAATTCATAAATTTCTTCCCAAAAAACAATAATTCATAAATGATAAATTCAGTTACATAAAATTTCTACCCATTATCTTTATTTTATAAGCCGATGAACTATGGTACTAATTACGCAAAAATTTAGATTTATTAAATGAAAATGATACAAAATACATAATTCAGATAAAAAAAAAAAACACAAAAATTTAATCCAATCGCGTGATAAAATCACCTGATAATTTTCTTTTTGTTTTTTCAATAACTTTTGCTGGTTATAATAATTATTATTATTAAAATTATCAGGTTATGATACAAAATACATAATTCAGTAAAACATGGTGATACAGAATTACCACAAACTTATTGTCGGTAGATATAGGAAACACAATAAAGTAACATAAACATTTTATTCTCAATAGATAATGTAAACATAAAACACGAACAATTTAAAGAGCTAAAGTGGATGAGAGCTAATTTAATTGGTTATACAAAATAAAAGGTGTTCATCATGAAAACCTTAGATCAATCAATGTTCATCATGAAAACCCTAAATCAATAAAAATGTGGAGTTTGATTTCAATTTGGAGGGGGCATTGTGCAACAGCAAAGAGAGGCATCACCGCATACACCTTGCATGCGAAACTGATCACATACATTATGACATTTAACAGTTTCACAAGGTGGTGATTTTGGCTTTATACACGTTTCAGACAATGATGGAAAACCACCTTCCCTTATGTTGTCATTGGTTGCTTCAACCTTCGTCACTATATTAAATTAAATCATCACATCAAATGTAAATCATAGACTTCAATTAATTAATAAATTAATTAAACATTGATCAATAATTTACAAAAATAAATAGAAAATTTGTCAAAAAAAAGCAACAATTTGGGTTGTTTTCTCTAAGTCACAAGATCTACTTCAAAACTATTGTAGATCGATTGTACTAGTCGATATCTCTTATAGCAATCTATGTTTTGTCAAAGTTGATTTAAATTTGATCCATTTTGATATGAAAAAGTTGTTACTGATTTTTATTGTAGATGTCGCATGACTATCAATTGATGTATTAACATTTCCCCTTCCTAAAAAAATTCAGGTTATTTTGAAAAAAATAAATAAAATAAAACTTGAGATTAATGGTAGAAAATGCCCCAAATTTAGGATTATTTTATAAAAAAAAATTATATTTACAACAGAGTTTGTTCCTTGTTTCATACGTTCAAGAACATAATTCAAAAATTCTTTAGTGAGACCGTCTTACCAAGTTACCGCAAGACTATGTCTCACTAGTAAAAATTAAAGAAAAACTTCCGAAAGTTATACGGAGCAGTAAATATATAAAAAAGGTTATATATGTATAATGGTCTCACAAAAACGGTCTCACTACAAGGTGTTGTTTGGTTGGAAGAGATTTTCATGGAAAATCTAATTTCCTAGGAAATGCAAATTAGAGGTCGTGTTTGGTTTACACTTCCATAAGAATTTCAAATTCCCATAGAAATTTAATTCATCCAACATGTAGGAAACCAATTATCATGACCCCCATTAGTAAGTTTAATTTCCTGTGAACCAAACACATACATATATTCCCTAAGAAATTTACAAGGGAAATAAATACCCATAAATTAAAATTTTCTGTACTAAATTAATTCTGACATCAACTAAACGACACCTAATTCAATTCATATATTATTTTATTTTTAACATAAGGAGTATGATGAAATACATACCTGAGCACAAAATCACAGCAATACACAAAATGCATAATAGTAGGGTTTTGATGATTTGGATCATGTCTTTACTCGCCATTTCAAAATTAATTCTCACTCTTTCGCACTTTAATTTCCTTCTTGAATTTTTTTTTTTCTTCTTTTTTTACTGATTAATTGTTTTTGACAAAGACATGTATAGGTAGTGCTTATTTATAGTGAACTATTTTGATACTCACATCATCTTGAAAATAAAATATTTAAGGAAAAACAATTAATGAATTGAAACCAAAATCCTGAATAATTATTCATTTCTACATTCTACTTAGGAATGTACCTTTTTTATTTCATATATAAACCAATTACTTTCCATAATCAATTACTTTCTATATAGTGAATTACTAAATTATTTTTACATTCAAAATTATGCGATGCGGACTCCTATGTAAAAAATAGATTTAAAGAGAGAGAAAGGCGAAGAATGAATAATAAACTAGTCCAACGACGACAAAAGTAAAGTTTTTTTATTAAAAAAAAAAACTACATATGGACATTTTTTTCACTAAATATAGTAAAAAAAATGTTGTAAGTATTGCGTTACAGACTAAAATGACAAAAGTTGCGAGTATTGCTGAAAATAATTGGAGGAAAGTATTATTATTAAGCTAAGAATGAAAAATTACAAACTTTCACAAGGAAAACTATATTCTGAAAGTCTTACTGTAAGGAGACAACTACCTCCCTTTTATAGCAAAAGAAAAGAACAGGGGAGGAAAAGAAAAAAACATAAAAGAACAAAGCTGCTAACTAAAAGAATTAAAATAAAAAAGAATTAAAACTCTTTATATAATCCTATACTCCCCCCTCAAGCTGGACAATGAAATAAGTCCAAGCTTGGAACAAAGAGCATGATGTTGAGGAGAACTTAGAGCTTTTGTTAAAATGTCAGCAGTTTGCATAGCAGTGGTGACATGAGAGGTCTCAAGGAACCCTTCTTCTATTTGTTCTCGGACATAATGCATATCTCTCTTTAAATGTTTGGTCCGTTCATGGAATTTGGGGTTATGAGCAAGTGCTTCAGCTGATCTGTTGTCACAATAGAGAACTATAGGCAACTTAGTCTGCACCCCCAAGTCTTGAAGTAATCCCTCCAACCAGACCAGTTCACTAGTAGCATAGGACATGCTCCTATACTCAGCCTCTGCAGAAGACTTACTGACAGTGGGCTGTTTCTTTGTCTTCCAAGAAACTAAATGTGAACCCAAGAACACAGCATAAGCATTCAATGATCTTGAGGTAAATTGACATGCACCCCAATCAGAGTCACTAAAAGCATTCATGGTTAAAGTGTTAATAGCAGAGTAAAATAAACCATGATCTGTGGTGCCTTTGAGATATTTTAAAGTATGCAAAACAGCTCTTAAATGAGGTTCTCTAGGACAACTCATGAACTGGCTAAGATGATGAATAGCATATGACAAATCTGGCCGAGTGATACTTAAATAGATGAGTTTGCCAATGAGTCTTCTGTAAAGTTCTGGATTTTGTAATTTAGCTCCTGTGTCCATTGATAGCTTTAATCCAACAGCCAAGGGAGCATTAACTGGAACACAATCTGCCATTCCTGCATCCTGCAAAACATCCTCCACATACTTCTTTTGGGATAAAAATACCCCTTGTGAGTTCCTTTTAATTTCAATACCAAGAAAGTAATTTAATTCTCCTAAATCTTTAATAGTAAATTCATGATCAAGAGCAACTTTAATAGAATTGATTTGTGAGATAGAAGTACTTGTGATGAGAATATCGTCCACATAAACTAATATAACTAAAAATTCTCCTTGCTTTGATCTAGTGTATAAAGAATAATCTTGCTTGGATTGTAAAAATCCAAGAGATTTTAAAAACTTACTTAATTCCTTGTTCCACTGCCTGGAAGCTTGTTTCAAGCCATACAAGGATTTAAGTAACTTACAAACTTGTCCTTCTTGGGCCTTACTATATCCTGCAGGTGGTCTCATATAAACATCTTCATCAAGATGCCCATGTAAGAAGGCATTGTTTACATCTAACTGATGCATGGTCCAATTTTTAGAGGTAGCAAGAGAAATAATAACTCTAACTGTGGCTAATTTAGCAACAGGGGAAAAAGTTTGACTAAAATCTTCCCCTTCTATTTGTTGGTATCCAACTGCCACTAGTCTGGCTTTCAATCTCTCTATGGACCCATCTGGCCTTAATTTAGTTTTATATATCCACTTAGAATTAATAGCCCTCTTTCCTTTAGGTAATTCAGTCAAAACCCAAGTCCCATTTGATTCTAATGCAGCAATTTCTTCATTCATAGCTTCTTTCCACTCTTCTGAATTTTTGGCTTGGTTATAATTACTGGGTTCTATATTTGCATTAATAGCAAAAGATTTAGACTCACTAGAAAAATCTGTATGATCAGTCCTATGAGGCACATAATCAACAACAAAATCATCATACTTGGAAGGTTTTTGTATATGCCTTTGTTTAGGAATAATCTTATTATTAAAATCAGAATTGTTTGAATTAACAGATTCAGTGCCATAATTTCCATGCTGTGATGAGGTGGAACCACCCCTGTTAGGAGAATGTAGAGGACTTATGTCCTGTGCTGTAATTCTAGTAGTTAAATCATGATTACATGAATTATTTGCAACATCAAAGGAAACAGGGGATCTTATAGGAGTATTTTGATTTTCTGTATTAAAAGGACTAAATGAATCTGTACTCAAACCACTTTCTTGATGATAAATGGCCCTGTTCTCATGACAATCTGTTCCAAAATTTACCATATTTGGTTGTTTGTGTATATTAAAATTACTTTGATTTTCACTATTTAAAGGAAAACAATTTTCATAGAAGATAACATCTCTTGACACAAACAATTTTTTGGTGTCTAAATCAAACATTTTGTATGCTTTTTGCCCACAAGGATATCCCGCAAAAACACATTTCTTGGCTCTTTGATCAAACTTATCCCTTCCTTTTTCATTATTATAGGCATAGGCTAAGCAACCAAAAACTCTTAGATTGTCATAATTAGGCAATTCTTTGAACAAAATTTCATATGGAGATTTCCACTCAAGAACTTTAGTTGGCATTCTGTTTATTAAATATGTAGCAGTTAATAAGCATTCACCCCAAAATCTTTTAGGTAGGTTGGCTTGAAATCTTAGACATCTAGAAACTTCTAGCAAATGTTTATGCTTCCTTTCAACCCTACTATTTTGTTGTGGAACTCCAGGAACACTTCTTTGATGACATATCCCATTTTCTCTAAAAAGTCCCAAACAAAGCTTATTCATAATTTCTGTTCCATTATCTGTTATAATGGTTTTGATCTTGGCATTAAATTGTGTGTCAATCATAGCAAAAAAACCTTTAACACAATTCAGAACTTGTTCCTTGTTGTTTAGCAAATAAGTCCAAGTAATTCTACTATGATCATCTAATATAGTAAGAAAATATTTGGCTCCTCCTATAGATGTCACTTTATATGGTCCCCACAAATCTAAATGAATCAGATCAAAACATCTAATAGCCCTTTTGTTACTAATAGAAAATGGCAGTTTATGAAACTTTGAAACAGAACAGATATGGCAATTATATTCCTTCAAGTTTCTACAGTTACAATCAGAAATATGAACCATTTTAGACAAAGAAGCATGCCCAAATCTAGCATGTAATATATCTAAAGTAACAGTATCTCTACATTGCTTATCTACACTAGTAGAAGTCTTTCTTGGCAACAAAGTTTCACCAAAACAAACTACCTTATTCCTTTCTATTTTAGCTTTCTTATTACAATTACTAGTGAAACAAAACAAAGTACCTTGCTTCTCTCCATCTCCAAGTAATTTCCCACTAGATTGGTCCTGAAACCAACATTTTTTATTATCAAAAATTACTTGCACTCCCAATTGTTTAATAAGCTTCCCAATAGACATCAAATTATATTTAAAACCCTCTACAAACAGAACATCTTTTAAGACTAAATGATCATTCAAAACCACATTTCCTATGATATTAACAAGCTTAAAATTTCCATCAGGAAGGCCAACCTTTATAGGCTTTGTTAGTGTTCTTTTATTAATCAACAAATCAATATTAAAGGTAACATGATCAGAAGCACCACTATCAATTATCCAAACATATTTAGCATTATTAATCAAATTTTTAGAACTAAAAGATAATAAGTTTTCACCTGCACAATTTACCACAGCCTCATAGTCTGAATCAGCAACTGACTCTTCCTTTATTGCTTTTAGAACTTCTTGTTTGATTGAATTAATAATGGCAGAATCCATTTTGTTCCCAGCAGTCCTGCTTCCTTCATATCCTATATTTGCATCAAGCGGATTATCATCCATATCAGCACTGATATGAGCAGCAATTCTTGGGCCCTTACCCCCTCCATTTTTCTTTAATTCAGCATACCAATCAGGATAGCCAATTAATTTGAAACAACTATCCTTTGTATGCCCTTTCATACCACAATGATCACACTTTCTTTCATACTTGTCCTTCTTCCAATCCATCCTATTCTGAATTCCTGAGTAATTTCTTGAACCAAACTTGTTCATAGGCCTCTTAGAATCTGTTTTACTCTCATATTTCTGTATAGCCAATGCAGTACTATCCTTAGAAATATCATTATCTGCAGTTACCTCTTTCTGTGCTTCAATTTGAAGTGTTATAGAATAAGCTTTGTTAATGTTTGGCAATGGTTCCATTGAAAGGATGTTGGTCACTGTGTTATCATATCTTGAATTTAATCCTAAAAGAAACTGCATAACTTTGTCTTCTGATTCTAACTCATTTAGCCTCTTGACATAATTGCATGTGCATTTTGCCAAAGCTCCACAAGTGCAAACAGGCAACCTTCTCAAACTTTGCAACTCATCCCACATATTCTTGATTTTACTATAATAACTCAAGATCGACAAATTCTCTTGTTTGAGAGCTGCTAGTTCTTTCTTGAGCTGATATACCAATGGCCCATTTGCTTGCCCAAACCTTTCATTGATTTCTTCCCAAAGCTCAAAAGCTGTCTGATCATCAGACTCAAAATCCTCGGCCAAATCCGATTGCATGGAACTCAAGATCCAGCTTCCAACCATATAATCTGCTCTTTGCCATCGAGCATAATTCTTGTCTGTTTCCTCTGGTTCCCTCAATTTCCCAGTTATAAAACCCAATTTGTTTTTCGCTGCAAGAGCCCTCCTAATCCCTTTCCTCCATCTACTAAAATTCTTTCCATTAAAAACCTTTGCAACCAAAGAACAATTCGGATTATCCGAATTGGTTACATAAAGAGGATCTGTAAAAGCTTCATTTGAAATTGCAGATGTTTCAGAAGATTCAATCGACATAATTGCAATTTTAGGGAAGAACAATTTTGTCGAGATAATCGAATTATTGAAGAAGATTTCTCAAATTGAGAAGAAGCTCTGATACCATGAAAATAATTGGAGGAAAGTATTATTATTAAGCTAAGAATGAAGAATTACAAACTTTCACAAGGAAAACTATATTCTGAAAGTCTTACTGTAAGGAGACAACTACCTCCCTTTTATAGCAAAAGAAAAGAACAGGGGAGGAAAAGAAAAAAACATAAAAGAACAAAGCTGCTAACTAAAAGAATTAAAATAAAAAAGAATTAAAACTCTTTATATAATCCTATAATTGCAATACGAATGTAATATTTTAGGTTAGAGAAGCCTATTCACGATCCAGTCTTTCATATTTGAATTGACCGAACATATAGAGAAATTACAAATACCATTTTTTAAATCTTTCTGATCCTAAATAACTACTTATTTTACACAATATCATTTAGAACCAAGTTTAACAAACAAGAAAACAAAAGTCTAGTAAAAACGTGTTTGATTTCATTCAGATCATCAAATACTAAAATTAATACCAAGAACAACTATAAACAGAATTCAAGTCATAACCATTATGTACAAGTTTTCGGTTGGTTCACCATAGGAATATAATTCCTACATGATGTCCAATCTTATGTGAAATATATCCCCTTGTCTATTTCCTAGGAAATAACTATTTGTGTTTGGTTCACCATGGGTATCTATATTAGACACAGGAATTTGCATTCACCTAGGAAGAGGTAGGTTGATAATTTCCCGCACTTCATAGGAATTTCAATTTCGTATACTTTTATTATTTAGTGTCAATCAAGCACAATGTGATTTGACTATTTTCCAAAAATTTCAATTTCCAGGGAAAATATGGTCGAACTAAATAACTTGTAAGTCTAATACAAACAGATGATATGAAATCCCTTAATTCTGCTCTTTGTTTAGCTAGTGTACAACTATAAGTTTACGACTATGAAATTACTTGTATACATGTTCTCTAACAGCCTGTTTGATTATCGATAATAAAAAATAATGAATTTAAAGTGTAATTTTGTTAAAAGAAAACTTATAATTCCCATGGAAAACATAATTTTATTACCAAGCTAGATTTTTTTTCTTCTTATTTTCTGTTACCATCCATTACCATAGAAGGTAGTATTAGATGGGAATAAACTTTTATAAAGAAAATTAGATAAATTAAAGTTAAACCAGCATCACCATGAAATGAAATTTAATTTCTCAAATTTGGTTATAATTTCATTCTCATACCTCCATTTATAACCGGCTACCAAACGAGTTGTAAATAACTTCCTTTTGCATACAATTCCAAGGATAAGCTATGGCACAATTCAGAGATCCAAGAAATCCGACAAGACGACACATTCAAAATTTCAGTTTACTCCTAAAACAGCTCGGTCTGCTAATTAAACTGCCAAAAATCCTTGACCAAATGATATGTAGATTCAGAGCAAATGCCGAACAAAATTTCAAAAGTAATCTTAAAACAAACGATGGCTAAGATGGAATGAAGTATAACACAATCAAAGATCAAAGAAAACAAAATAAAAATACAAACAAACTCTATTAGACTAGATTGACAAAATCGCAATTCAAAGCTTAGTACTTCACGTCTGCAAGAATGTCCAGCTGAGACCCAAGCTTTTCTTCCACGGCCTTCTCAGCCTTCACCCTCAATCTGTTAAGCTGCTTCTTCCTTTCGTAGACAGCCTGTGCCCTTTCCTTCCTCTTCTCCTCAAGCTCCTGCAATCGGAGAAATCGTTAGAATAAAATTTTAGACTAGTTTCCCATTAAACACGTGTATCTTTTCATGCTCAACAATTTAGGGCATCTTCTCTTCACCTTGAAAAAAATTTATAACTTTAAGTTCAAATAAGTTTAGATAAGGTCCAATCAAATGTAATAAGTTTAACAAGGTTTGATCAAATCCAATAAGATACGATACGGTCCAATTGCTCCAAAATAAGGGCTAATCAAGTACAATAAGTTTCAATCAGATTTATCAAGTTAAGATAATTCAAGTCTAATAAGTTGAAAGAATGCACCATTAGAATGTTAAGTCTGTTACCACATTACAAATTAAGGCAGAATAGACACTTGTTCTACTCAATATCAACATTTCTTAACCCATTAGCATGCTTATATGAGACTAAATATCAAACCAGATTACAAATTAAGGCAAAACAGACGCTTGTTCCAAGTGTAGTTTACAAAAGGCAAGTTGGGGAAGAAGTGACTTTATTTCAAAAACGAATAGTGGCTTCAACAATTCAAGTGCAAAAGGCAACATAAGATCCCATAGCATATTTAACATTACAATTAGAGCATTGAGAACTTATGTAAATGCCAGAAAAGTTTAACACATTACAATTCCCAAGTTAACAACAGATTAAACATGAAGAAGTAGAATCTGATAAAACAACAGCAATGCAATAACTTGAACTAGCATTCAGAGGAGATTATATATATTAACAGGATTAGAATAATCAGAACCAAGCACACAGAGAACTATGTAGACTGGCACAAGCTCACTATCGACGCATTCACAAAAATAATCTCACAAGTTTAAAAAACAAAACATTCTACAAAGACATACCTTGATGGTGTCATAGTGGTTCCAGCCGACTTCTTTAGATAGACGGCCAAGTAAGCAGTATTTGTGACCCTTTTGTAGCCTCAACACCCTGCATTTTACCAATAGCAAAGATCAGCTATACACAGCAAATGTACAACAGACCCCAAAATACACAAACTGAACCCCATAATATAGATGAAAATCAAATTGTTCCTTTACATATCAAAAAAATAGATTTTACACAATGGCACAATAGATTGCATATAGAGGATCCCAACTCACTTAAGGGCATCTGGAACAACCACCCTCTTGGTCTTGTCGTATGGAGGGGGGACACCCTCATACACCTTCAACCTTGCCAAAGCAGCAGCACCTCTCTTTGTCTTGTGAGGAATCATTCTACACAGAATTTCCAACCATTACAAAATCATCAGCCTCAAATCATCAGGAGCTAAACAAAACTAATCCATGATTACACTTCATTTAACAGCTAAAAAGGCAGGAATATAACTTACATAATCCATGATCCTCAAATCTCTTATCGAAACAATGATATAATTTTTTTTTTTTGAAAGAACAATGATATAAATTTGACATATATAAAATCCTTAAACTACAATCCCCAGAAAGAGGGGAAAAAATGACGTAGAGAACATCACCATTCACCATTATAAACAATCAAATGAGGAGCACTTTCAATAAAGGACACTGATTTCAAGTTTCAACCCTAAATAGTCACACTTGAGCTCAACAAAGTACTAAAAACACTCTCAAAGCACATATAAAGTATAAACAGCATGAGAGCTAGGGTATTCAAATAGGGTTCCACAATCAAAGACAAACAATCTCAAAATCACATATAATGAAATAAGAAACTACATTTACCATAAAAAAGATTATGAATCAAAACAAAAAATAGAAAAATACCCTCTAACAGTACGCCAGAAGATCTTAGAAGGAGCACGGAAATGAATAGGACCATGAGAAGGCTTAGTGTTCATCCTCTTACGAAGAAAACGAAGATACTTCATTTTCTGCCTAACAAGGCCGCCGGAAAGTGCGATCTCTTCGCAACGAACCACCACAACACGTTGGCCGGTGAGAAGCTCTTTCGCGACAATCGATGCCAGACGCCCTAGCATGTGGTGGCGTGCATCTATCACCACTCTCTTCGCCATGATTCCGGAACCTGACACCATTTTTGCGGTCTGATTTTTTGCTCACTCACAATCTCTCTCCTAGGGTTTATGATTTAATAGGTATATATATGTGGGTGAGGGGGAAATGCTGGATTGCTCATTGCTGTGTGTCTTATTGGGTTTTGACATGGGCCTTTTGTTTTGGGCTGATGGGCTAACAGTGGTTGTTAATGGATTTATTTGTTTTTATTTTCTATTTTTGGGTTTTCTCATTGGGATTTAGAGCTCGTTTACTTTAGCTGAATTGAACTGAACTAAACTGAATACAGCTCAAAGTAATATTTTATAAGAGAAGAAAAATTGAGAGCTGAACTGAACTTAATAGAGCTGAACTAAACTGAACTGAATTTAAGCTGAAATAAACAAGTCCTTAGGAGAGTTAGAAGTGTACTCAGATACTCGTAGTTGATATTGCGACTTAGGTCCTGTTCTTTTGGACTTAAAACTTAATAAGGCCCTAAACGGGGGAGTTAAACGTGCATTCCCTTCGTTTTCTTAGATATACCACTTTGATTATGGCACTATTTATCTAATCCACTTTGATCGTTAAGTGTTACTTACACATAAAGAAAAACATAGTCATGTGAGATCTTGTTAGATTCACCTCGGAATACGCTTTTCAAATATATAAATTTTATATTTTTTTACACTTATATATTTAGATATATTATGAGTCCAAGTTGTATCTCGACAAGTGCGAAAAGAAAAGTTTTACATTTAAAAAAACGGAGGGAGTAGTAAATAACTTCTCTGTAATTTTTAGTTGCAACAATTTAATATAAAGTAAAGATATACGGGGATTATGTGGCCTAAAAAAACGGAGGGAGTAGTAATTTTTTGCAAATCACATATATGGAATAAATAGTCCTAACTACTAAGTGAACCATCACCCCTTAGATTTGCTCAATTGTAATCTAATTCAACTTCATCTTCATACATGGATTCCTAACCTCATTTTCATCTTCCAACTAGAAAATATGCGCACTTCATTTATTTATAAGTATTATATATGCATGGAGTATTAAAATAGAATATGTTAATGTCATTAGAACCCATATGTCATATTCTAAAAAAAAATAAAAAAAAATCTTCTTTTAAAACTAGTGATGACATTATTTTCCTTCTAATTTAAACCCTATTAGGTTTCAGATACTTCCTTGCAAATTTTTAATGAAAATATGACTACATTTTTTTATGTGGCTACATCTGATTTTTGAGGAAGGCTTTTTTATTCTGTCAATTCCTTAGTCTTGCAACTAAACTAAATAAATGGTACTCCCTCCGTCCCAATTTACTTGCTACATTATCTTTCTCACAACTCCCGAACACAAATTTAAATAAAAATATCTTTAATTATATATAATAAAAAAAATATATATATATTTAAAAAGTAGATCCATCATAACTATATTTTTTCTTACGTATATTAAATTAAATAAAGTCAAAATTCACATGTGAACAGTGTCCAAAGTCAAACTGTGACAAGTAAATTCGGACAGAGGGAACATACAAATAACCTAATTTGATAGTACAACAAAGAAGACTTGAACACCCCACAAACACCAACTAGTCTACTACTACTTAATAGAAAAAGTTTCCACGCTCCACTAAGCCCAACTAATTATACATTCGATTAATTAATACACATTTACACAACACGATGGACCAAAAACTGTGTCCCCCACGGTATTATACTACTTCATATTTTATTTTATTATTTATTAGTGACACCGTGAGAGTACACTTTGTATCTGAAATGACATTATAAGTAAAATTTGGGGTGTATATGTTCGATCGGAAAACGATAAAGTGACTCTAAGTGTTATCAACCCTTTTAGACACATATGAATAAAATAATATTCTATATGTGATAAATTTTTCCTTTTTACTTTATGTCAAATCGTTGCATTTACAAAGAAACAAATGTTGTAATACACTTTATAAAAAAATTATTAAAAAAACGTATTAAAAAACGACATGGTTAGACGAATTTGACAAAATCCCATATGAATATCGTTTTTCATTATATACAATGAAGATTTTTCATTTTTTAACTTTTCATCTTCTTATATCTTAAAAAACAAACGTAAAGAATAAATTGAAACGGAGGACAACTATTAATGTTCATTCAAATTGAACTAATGTACACATATAGCTAGGATGATTTAGGCCTAGACTTACCTAGGTAGTGGACTCGTGGTCCACCCCATGTCATGAAATTTTAAATAAATATCATGATGTTTTTGAAACAACCCTAGAAACTTGGGCCATTTTTACCGAACCTTCAGAAACTAACTTCTTTAATACAACCCAAAATGTGAGAAAATCTTTTAAAAAAGTTAAGTTTCATAAAAAATGACCGAGTTCTTAGGAATTTAATTAGGATTATTGAAATTAGATTAGGTAGTATTTGGATATATGAAATTCATTTCAAATTGATGAATTCAATTTATAAAATTGAAATGTTAAAATTCAAATAACAATTATTTGTTTGGTTGTTTTTGGAATTTGAAATGACATAGTTTTGTTAAGTATTTGAAATACACAACATTTGCTTGTTAAGCATTTGGGTTGGAATTTGAGCCAAATCTAATTCAAATTTTTTTACTTGCCAAATATGTCATTTGACCCAAATCCATCATTTCAAATGAAATACTTATATACAAAAATAACATTAGTTTAATCCATTACATGAGGGTCAAGTCATAGCCCAGTGGTTAGGGCTTCAGAATTCCAGACACAAGGTCGTAGTAGTGTCCGGTTCTAAGGCCTTTCGGACTTGTATTGGGGGGGGGAGGGGGAGTGTGGTTGGTGAGCGTATAAACAGACAAATCAAAGCTGTGGGCAAAGAACAACAAAATTCAGCTTTCACCAACCCCCAATTCAAATATAAACCCCAACCCAACCCCCTTATCAATTTTGATTTTTCTCTTTAATTAATTTGCTCTTTCTTTCTTTTTCAGCCCACCAACCCAGTACTTTCCTCCATTCCATCATTTTTTTCCTTCCAATCTCTGCTCACCCACTTTGTGTCCACCATTTTTTACTTTTAATTAATTTGAAATTTGATTTCTTTCCTACTTCATCTGAATCTTATTCAGAGGATCTTGCAGAATTGGGTGAAATCAAATCAAATCTAATCAAATGGGTGATGAAGGAAAGGTCTTCACTCTAGCTGAGGTTGCTGAACACAATTCTTCTAAGGATTGTTGGCTTGTTATTGGCGGAAAGGTCTTTACTCTTTTTTACCTCTTCATTGATTTTATTTATGTAGTTTAGCTGATTGATTGATTCATTGATTTTATTTATGTAATTTAGCTTATTGATTGATTGATTACTGCTTGGAATTTCCATGTTTTTTAGTTCAGTTGATTTTTAGTGATTTTTTTACAATGTATGTTAATTGGATTGAATTTTGGAAACTTTGATTTATGCAATTTAGCTTATTCATTCATTGATTGCTTGTTGGAATTTATTAAAATTATGTTTATAATTGTGACACTTGTTTGTCACGAACTCATGTGTTTGTTTTTTTGGGTTATAATTTTGGAAAATTTGATTTGGTTCTTGCCTTTTGACTTGGGGATCCTGATCCAAAGTTGTTAGATCAATGTGAAATTATGATATGACAGTTTTATCTTTTATTTTGTTCTTGAGGTGGGTGTGATTCAATTTGGAATATATTTAATTGCTTGTTTGGTTGTAAAAAAAAAGTTGGGAAAATGCAGATTCATGGGAAATAATAAAAATGAGTGTTTGGTTGACATAAAAATGTAAAAAGGGAGGAATTGTGAATGTGAACTCACTTTGAATTTCAATTTCCCACAAAATATGGTAGATACATTATCAAGTCCCCTTGATCAATCAATAGTTTAAAGAATTTCTAGGAATTTGGCTAGGGAAATCATTTTCCAAATTTCGTAACATGGCAACCAAACAATTAATGAGATAGCTCTTCTCTTATTTCTTTCGGGGCAGTGATATTGACACTCTAAAATATTGACACTAAGCACAATGTTCAATGTTTACTCACAATGTGGAGTGCCAATGTCAATTTATGGAGTGTCAAACTGCCAACATCATTTCCCCTTCTTTCTATGCCCAACATTTTTGTTTTTGAGGGGCAAAAACTTCTGAGATGGTTTCACGATAAGTCGTTAACTTATTGATTTTTTTACAATTGTATTAAGTTATTTGGGATTAACCTTGAATGTCTCACACTAAGTGTTAACTTTGTAAGACAGTTTGATCCCAAGACTAGTTAGCTCATTTGGTTGGGGAGAAGGGGGTCAGGGGGGAGGTGATTATTATCATATTAAGGTTATATATACAGACTAAAAGGCTATAAAAGATTTTGGCTCTTTATATTTTATACTATAGTTGTTGAAAATTTGTTTGAAGAACCAAAAGAAAAAACTATTTATCTTTGTTTCATCTTTCAATTGCCTGCCACTTTACATCTTTTTTGTTGCCTTGTTGAGTGCTGGTTGAGAATTGTTGCAAAATGACTTAAAATGTGTTTTTGAATGGTATGACTAGTGCTCAAAAAACAAAACAATGAGTGAGTTAGTTGAATGGCCACTAATTACCATGTTCTAAGTGTTTGTTTGTTTCTTTCCATTTTCTTAAATAGGTATACAATGTGACCAAGTTTTTGGAAGACCATCCCGGTGGTGATGATGTTCTGTTGTCTGCCACAGGTAGTACCCTAGCAGGACTCATTTTATGCTTAATTACTCTTTATTGAACGTATTTTTATTCAAATGTTGGTGATGCTCGTCTATTTGAAAGATGTTTTCGACTCTTAGGCTTTGTTTGATTCACCTTGATCTGAACTTTTTTTTTCCTGATATGATCTAATATGAACTTATTGTCTAATTTGACAAAACGTTGACCGCGTATATATGCTAATCCATAAGTAAAATAAATTAAATTATCTTATCTGAACTTGTTTTTTTCTGATCTTATATGAAATAAATAATAAGGTGTTGAAATAAAGGCTATCAAACAAGGCCTTAGTCATATACAACATGATCACTGAAACTGGAAATAAAACTGTTGATGCTCATAACTCTACATTTATTATCTATGGCCTATGGGTATGACTGTATGAGTATCTATTGATATCAGAGAGGGGGTTTGTTAAGCTATAAATGTGTTGCCACCTGCCCACCTTTTTAATGTTAATGGGACACAAAGAAAGGAGAGTCATAGAAATTGATGATCGTACTCAGAAAACCTGGATCTGAAACATGAGATTTTGCTTGAGGGAGTGATTAAGTGACGAAGGTCTTGCTCTTTTGGACCGAATGAATCTTAATTGAACTAAATCCTAGACTCAGGAGTTGAACTGAATTTGTATGAACTGAAGTATAATTTCCGAAATTAAGTCCAAAAGAACAGGGCCTAAGAGTAAGATCATAATATAAAGTTTTGTAATGTATGCACGCAGGAAAAGATGCGACAGATGATTTTGAGGATGTGGGTCACAGCAGCACAGCTAGAGCCATGATGGATGAAATGTATGTTGGTGCCATTGACACAGCTACAATTCCTTCCAAGGTCAAATACACACCACCGAAACAACCAAAATACGACCACGACAAGACTCCAGAGTTCATCATTAAGATCCTTCAGTTCCTAGTTCCGCTACTAATTTTGGGTATTGCTGTTGGCATGCGATTTTACACCAAACAATCATCTGAATAAACTTGAATTGTTCATCTGAAGAAACAGTGATGATTGACAATAGAGTGCAGTATGTATGGAGTCTTATTTCACCAATTAGAAATTTCACTCCATGGATTCATAGGATAAATCCACTCTATTTCTTCAGCTTCTTTTTGGGCATTTGATGTTTCTTATATCCTTTTGCTCTCTTTTTTCTTTCCCCATTTTTTTTTTTGTGTGATTTTGCAGTTGCAAGCAATTTGTACTCCGAATCAACTATTGTCATTCGTCTCAGTGTTCGCGCTTCTTAAGTTCTTATAATTAAACAACAAACAACATTTTCTTCATATCAGTTCTGTAACTGTTCTTTGTTAACAGCAACGTGATCGATGTTGAGTTCTTCCTTCCTCTTTGGCGGTAGTCATGAATTGCTTTTATATACTTGCATAATCTAGTATTCTGTTTGAACACTTTTTTTTTTTTGGGGGATTTGGTAAGGTAATTAGCCTGTAGGCTAACCCTGCTAGCTTACTAAGATGCAGGTCCATCAATTCATCTACTGGTGAAGGGGTTAGTGCTTAGCTAACCCATATAATTACATAGTCCTTGCAATGAGGGGGGAGTAAAGGGGAATTCTCATGCAAGATATGAGGATCGACCCCGTGAACCATAGAGCTAAATCTCGATCTTTGTCCTAAGTGTGTTATATTGACAATTTTTGAAACATATGTTTACACGCTTATATCTTTAATTGTGTTTTGTAAACATATATAAAAAAGTTGATAACTTGATATGTTACTATTATGTGTTATGGATGAATCTAATAAGATTTCACATGATTTACTTTTAATTACTCCGTGCATATTAATGGAAATTTATGGTTTAAGTCTATAAATTTTGATTCTCAAAAGGAGATGTAGTAAACTTAAGGGAAAGAAGGACTACAATTTAACTAGACACATTGCACCCAAAAAAACCAGTCCAATTGAAACCATGCAACTCAACTGATTTTAAGTCTAAAAAATGTGAATTTTTTTTTATCAACATGAAGTTCTCTGGTGCAAAATAAAATTAATTTATTGTGTCAAAGTGTTTGATAAAATATGTATAAAGCCTTCTTATTATAATATTGTATTTGTCATCGAGGAATGAAGTTTTCTTTACGCATTGTTGGATAGAAAGGGAGGGAAATGAAAGGAAAAGGAACATATCTCTCTTTTGGAAAATAGGTTGGGGGAAGGAAGGGGAGGAAGAGCTAATAATTCATTTTCCCTCCTCCCCATTAATAACCACTATCTTTCTAAACTTGGAGAGATTTGGAAAAAAATTGGAGCTCCAGTTTCTTCCTTCCTTTTTTGTTTTTCCCCCCTTCCTTTCCTTTGCCCTCCATGTCGCTATCCAAACATAGTGTTAATAATTTCGATTTGAAAAGGCTGCAACAGCAAAACTCATGTAAGATGTAACCCCAAAATTGAAATGGTACATAACATACATAACCCTTGCTTCAGACTTCAGAGCTTACATATTTCCATATCATGAACTAGTATATACAACATGCCAAAAAAAGACACTACAAGATCTCCATTTCTTTCCTTAACCTTACAGAAAGATGCAGTAGATTACCCTTTTGGCAGAAGTTGACTGGTTTTCTTTTCCTTATCCAAAAACAAAAAACTGCAAGATCTCCATTTCTTTTGTAACATTCATAAATTGAAAAGAAGGGCTATCACTAAGTTAAAAGCACAAAGTCATATACAAAATTAAGGGGCAGAGGTGGCAACTGAAATCTCAAACCCTTTAAAAACATACAGTCATATATGCATTGTTCATGCTATAAACATTATTATTAGTATGTTCTATCAGTCACCTTAGAATCTGTCCTCTGTGACTGCCTTGAAGGAGTAGGAGAACTAGATGCCCTGGAAGAATAATTTCCAAAGAAGCTTAACTTCCCTAGCTTTTTTGAGAAAGAAGTCAAGAATTTACGCGAAGTAGATTTTTGCATGGTTCTCTTCATACAAACATGATCTTTTTCCAAATCATTCAATCTCATTCTCATACGAGCCAGTTCAAGCTTTAGCTCTCGATTTTCTCTCCTTAACGATGCATAGTTGTCTTTGGGAGACATTGATGCACTGAGAGCTCCACTATTGACACGCCATGAATGAAACATCGGCTTAGGGTCCTCTTCGGCCATAGAGCACCCTAGGGCAGTTCGGAGTCTTAGCTGCTCGAAATACAGTACTTGGACTATTGACTGCAGTGGAAGCCGCTCGTTTTGTGCTGCATGTGCACCGGCTTCTTGTGACAGCTTTTGGAAGTCGATCAGCTTGCAAAGCTTTCTCTTGTCTGTATCGGATAAACCCTGATGTGCCTGGTTTCAAGTGTAGAAGCAAATCATTAGTCATAGAGTAATAATCTTGGTTTTAAATAATGTATAATGCATATTGTTGGTATTATAATAACAAGGGATGTTATACAAATATGAATTCTTCCAAGGCCAAGTAATAATATCCCCTTTATCCCAGTTCAGGTAACTAGGTAAGCATGTACCAAATATCATTTGTATTGTGAGCTCACGGTCTAACAACACTTTTATATAACTTATTATGCTTTATATAAAAACTAAAAAGTTATGATTTTAGGCTGAAAAGTTGCAATTTTTAAGCAAAAAGTTAGTTATCCTGTCAAAATGTCTGACGTTGGAGACTTGCTGTTTACCAAAAGAGCATGTCTAATGCATATTCTACTCTAACATTTTTCCCTAAGCCTAGGCCAAAAGATCTTTTGGTAAACAGCAAGATCACCTAGGCACCTGAGTCAATGCAAACCCTCAGCCAGGACAGGAGAAAAACAAAATGAAGCATCAAAATCATGAACTCGAACGACTATTATCATGACACACAAAACTGAAAAGCATCCTGTTGAATCAAATTTGCAAATATAAGTATATAATTGACAATTTACCTTCAAATAAACATCAATGGCTCTATATAATCCATCGTGAATGGTGCGTGCATGCGCTGGCAAAGCTTCGGCAATAACCAAGAACTTATTAAGCTTGAGGTTTGCATCCGGTGCAATTTCAGCAAGGTAATTGTCCACCAATTTGGAGACTTTACACAGAGCTCCCTGAGAAGGTGACTGAGGACTATCCGACTCAAAAACTGAGACATCATCCAATTCTTCTTCACTATCATCTTGCTGAGAGAAATTAACCAAAATCCTATGAATTGTATCCACATCAAAAAGAGTATCCCCAGCATGGCGAAATGAAGGGATTAGAAGGTCATCTAAAGTGGCCATATCTAATTGTGATCCTATTCTTCTCTCTAAATCAAGCCTGCAAGCCACAGAACAGTCCAGCAAAATAGCACTTCTCAGAATCCCAAACAGAAAACTAAGAGGCACTATTAGTTTCTCTACTGGCAATAGACTGACAATTGTTTCAACCACAATCCTCTCATGGCTACCAGACACAGCAATAACCTCGGGTCTTGATTGACCCGATGCATTCCACAAGCTAGCTTTCTTTGTTAGCTCTTTTTCCGCATAATTAATTAGTGAAGCACCTATACTTTCTGGTCTAACCCCTCTACATTTCATTGCAGATATTACTCTCTGATATAAGTCTACTCGGAGGGCCGAAAGATCCTCAATCCACCAGTCCCCTTCACATTTTACAGGCCGGCTTAAGTTGAGCCTTCCAGAGCTGCTGTACTCCAACCTTGAGAAACTAGAAGCTATCTGCTCAGTACATGTCTTGGAGGCTATAGCATCAATGCATCTTCCAACTATTTTCAGCTCATCAGCCAGTGGGAGAAGATTTTCGCATTGCTTTAAGACTTCAACACACATCTCTAGGTTCTTGCAGACAACACTATCGAGGTATTCTTCAGCTCGAGACTCTAGATTGTCTTTTGAGTAACCTTCAGACATTTCGAGGAAATCAGATACACAACAGAGCTGGGCAACATTGGCTGGAGTAATCTCAAAGTTTATGCCGTAGCAGAACTTTGCTGCCAACTCAAATGATTCGGCACCTCCAGGTAGGTTAGGAAGCTCAATATTTGATTTCTCAGAGTCTCGGTTATCAGCCACTAACTTTCGTAATCGTCCACTACGAGACACTAGAGGGAACTGCATACATGAGACAGTAGAAAAACAGGACTATGCATCAGAATTATGCATGACTAGCTAGCACACCAAATCAGTGTTCAAAATGTATCTTCCTGAAAAAAAAATCTTTAAAGGTGAATTTATTGCTCATATGCAATTATCCATGAAAAAAAGGGGAATTCACTGGTTTCACTTAAACAGGAACAGTTCAGAAGTCTAGCAAAAGATATGCAAGTGTAAACCTTGAATCCCAAGCAGCGTCTAATCTAGGTTAAATGCACTTGTAGTGAAAAAAGAAGCAAGAAATGATAATTCCATGGACATAAATTTGCTAGTTACAACTTACAAGGGTTGTCATAAACTCACCTTATGAAGGGGAAATGTCCCTCCAGGGACTTCTATGGTGATATCACTGGGAACATCTCTAAATATCCTGCAAGAGAAAAGAAAATGAAGGCAATTAACATTCCTATAGTGGAAGAAACAGAAAACTAGAGCAGGAAGAAAGCCGAGAACAAGACAAGAGACACATTGCATCAGTTAAAATGAGCATCAGTTGACAGTTACCATGTATTCTATGTATACACAATTACCTTGCAGCATGTGAAAGGATAAGCTGAACAAAGAATCTATAAATTTTCTCCTCAGATACAGTATTTAATCAGCATTACGGATAAACAAAATCGAAGATGACTAATTAATACGAAAGGCGTTGATGGTGTTGAGATGAGAAGGTCGAATGTGGTAGAAAGGTTTCATATTTTTCCAAGTGGAGGATTATCTTAATTAATTTACATAACATAGCTCCTAAAGTTCAAGTATGCTATGGATTATGGACTAAAGCACTTTCAAATATCAATAGATGAAATTAAGGGTGTTGACAAATTTAGAGTATCCAATTCTCTTTGACTTAGACAGTGAAGCCAGAATATATAAGGAAATTCAGTGGTCCTGTAATTAACCACAAATAAATGGAATTTCTTCCATCAACCACCAACTTGAACAATAACTGAATCTACTCATTTTCAAGTAATGTCTATGTTTTGAACACATTTGATTGAAGCTCTAGATCTTCCATGGTAATTACTGTAACATGTTAAAGAACACACAGATAAAAATTGACCAAGAAGAAAGCAGAAGTAAATTTAACCCAAAATTCTATAAAACAAAATATACTTTGGAAATTCTAAAACATACAGATAAAAGTCATAAAACCCATGAAAAAATAAAGTTAGCAGCTCCAATTAGCTCATGAATTCAATCACTCCAACTAATTTCATAATTTGTATTCACAATCAGAACCAATGTCACATACTTCTCTAAAGTGCCAGTGAATTGCGATCCGGAAAAGGCAAACTACGGTCCATTTTGTCCCATTTTGAGGGCGAACTGCGAATTATAGAAGTGAACTAAAAGGCAAACTATGCAACACTGATCAGAACTCATGAAAAACCAAACCAAAAACATAAAATTTTGGAATAACATAAACAACCCTTCAAAATTCAAACTTTTATACTCAACAAGAACAGCTCAACTCAACCAATTTGCATTTTTACTGTGAAAATTCAAACAGTTGATAGCATCAAAACAATGTTAATTGAGATGGTATGAAACAAACCATTCATTGCAACGCTGTCTAGTACTTTTAGACAGGGGAAGCTGCTGTCTATCAGTGCGCTCCATTAACAAAAGAAGAAGAAGAAAGAAAATAGATAGTGGGTAAGACAGAGAAAACAGGGAATTGAGAGTCTTGAGTTAGAAGACAGAAAAGATTATGCCAGTGAAAGTGGGGCAAAATGAAGGGAAACTAAGCAAAGACAAAGACACAGCTCAAAGTGCTGTTTATCTTCCCTTTTTTTTTTCTTCTTCTTTTTGGATTTTAAGGGTGGGAAATTTCTTTGAGGAATTTCGTCGAACAGGTGGTGATCAAAGCCATAGATTGCTCTTGTCCAAAACAATGGCCCTATATGGTGGGTCATCATCATTTTTCTTTCCTTAATTTTGGTTGGAAAGAAAAAAAAATACTGGGATGAATGAATATGATTACTGATTAGATCAAATTTAGGCTATAATAACAGTCTTAATAATAAAAGGCCGTTAAAAAGGCGCAAAAGAAGACAAAAGTCAAATCCTGTGTTTGTGGGGCGGGAAAAAAAGGTAGTTAATGGAGTTTGACATTATTATTAATCTCATTCCTCACTCTAACCTAGTTGTTGCATTTTGATTTGTAGCATTATTTATTTGTGATTTTTTATTGTTTTTATTTTTACAAGCGTAAGGAAAACATAGTCATTGTGGATCTACTTTAATTCCTCTCAACATCTATTTTTCAAATATATAAATTTTATAATTTTTTTAATATGTGTAGTTCAAGATATTTTTTTTAATGTCGTGTTTCGAGAGATGTGAAAAAGTGAATGAAACAACTAAATTAAAACGGATGGAGTTATATCATACAAGTACTAACCTATTTTTATCATCAGCAACTCTCTTGTCAGACCATTGCTTGGAAATGGTAACTTTTGCATACAAAATTGTAAAAATTATTACTAAAGACACTGATAAGAGGTTATAAACTTATTAATACATCCCTTCAAAAGAAAACTTATTAATACATCCATTGCAAGTAAATGTCTATGAGGTATAAAAGTAATTGTTAAACGGGCGCGACGGGGGAATGCAAGTCCACTTTACAAGACAAAGGAGGTTTCACCTCAAAATCATATGGTAAATTGGTAGTAAGGGAGTAACCTCTCAGCCATATAAAGTAGAGATAACTTTATCATTTTTGCAATGTGGGATTTATTCCCAACACTCTCCCATCATTACAAACTTTTTTCACACTCACATGTGGGCTTTTAAATGGGCTGATCAACAGTAATTTTTCCTACAAAATTATGCTTTTGATAAATTACAATTTTTTTAGTTAAAAGTTATGTCATAACTTTTCACATGAGAAATGTTTTTTTTTATTTAATTACCTACATGTATATTATACTCCATATATTGAAAATTTGTTTCCTTTTGAAAAAAGAGGAAAAAGTTTCCTTTTTTTGTCTTTAGGTAAAGTTGAAAATAACAAAATGATGATCGCATTTGTGTAACATCACCTTTGTACATGACAAATTTGCACCATTTTTTATTTTTGATTTTTTTTTTGTTTTTTTTTTTTTTGTGGGGGGGGGGTTGTTACACAAATTATATACTTTTAAAAGTATTATTTAATTTAGTTATTTTATTCCTTAAATAAAATAAGAAAAAATGTTAAAATAGGACTATAAATTAAAATACCCCGTTACCCCTTTTATTCAAAAATTTTGTGAATTGTTGATTTTTTTAATTTTTTTTTGTTACACCCATATGAGGAAATTGTTGAAATATTTATGTTATGAAGGGGTAGATAAAATCATCTAATACTATATTTATTTTGACTTATCTAAATTTACTTTATTAATTTTTTGGCTACTTATTTCAACTCTCGTAAAGCCGTAGACTATGAGGATTTGATTATGTTAATGTATAAGCACTAATTTTAAAGTTAGTTAAAAAATGTAGCTGAATAGAAAAGAACTCAACTCATTGATTAAGTGATTAATTCTTAAATTTATTACATTGTAATTTTAAATATGAGAAAATGCTTTTGCTTTTTTTATGAATATGATGGAAAAGCAAGTGTAAATGTAATGATAGATGATGTCAAATTGTCCATATATAAGAGAGTAAGAGACCAACTAATATTAAAATTTAGATAACTTCACAATTCATACATTGTATATATATAAATTACATTTTGTAGATGCTATTTATTTTTATTTTTTTTGAAAAGGTTTAAGTGTTTGTTCGATCAATATCATTTTTGTTTTCATTTTTTTTGGGAAAATATAACCAAGAAAAATTAGTTTGCACTTAATAAAGTAATATGCCGAAGGGCATAATTGTAATTATACACTTAGGTTGTACTTTCCGATATATATAAATATATTGTCAGGGCTCCCTTGGTAGGTGAGTTTCCCAATTATCACTTTATTAGTTGTAACTTTTCAAGAAAATTAATTACTTAAGCAATATATATTATATAACTTTCAAAAACAATAAACCATTTTTTTTATAAAAAAAAAACACGATAATACCATAATTTATTATATTGGTATAGTATTTAAAATTTGTATTGGTATAGTATTTTAATATGGTATATAATTTATTATTTTTTTAGGACCTACATTTTTTAATACCGTAAAAATGAACTCTTTCCATGAATAATGCTGGGAAGTTTCCTAATTCCCAAAATGCATTCACTTTTATATCAATTCCCAAATTACCGTTCACGTCAGCATAGGAAAAAATCGTGTTTTTTTTAATGAAAAACCGCTACTGGCATAGGCAGTAGCGATTTATGTGCAGTATTTTTTTTATAAAGGTGGAAAGCAAATAGGTTACCTAGGAAACTTATATTTTTTTAACTAGGACAAACCGCTACTGGGAGTAGCGATTATCTCAGTAAAACCACTACTCCCAGTAGCGGTTTTGTCACGAAAACTGAAAAATAAAAATCCATTGAACCGTCTACGTGAACGGTAATTTGGAAATTGAAGAAAAAGTATCAGCATTTTGGAAATTAATGTTATTCTTAACATTATTTAGGGAAAGAGTCCATAAAAAAATGCTTTATTAATTCATAAAAGATAATAATAATCGGAGTTAAAATATATCATCTTTACCTTAATATTTTTTTGATATAGTAGTATAATACTTATTTTCTTAGTACATTTATGTATCGAGCATGATTAAGACAAAAGATTAATTAATAATGATAATAATAATTTAATAATTGTCGTCTATCACCCATTCTAATTGCGTATTATTTGGTCAATAAATATTAACTCGTGCAACAAAATAGTAAAAATTCATGCAAAACATAAAGACTATCTTGGAAATTAAGCTAAAAATTAGGCTTTTTTTTTGTCATCACTTTCCTTTTGAAAAAGGTAACGTTGGGAGAAAGGTCATAAAAAGGAAATATGTGGATTGAGAATGCGGTGAAATACAATGATTACTCAACCACCTTAATAACACTGGGCCCGACATTATTATCTTAATAGGCCCTATGGGCCCGACCCACATTGATTTTTAAAAATAAATACTATCTCCTTATCACAATACTTGCAACTTTTACCATTTTATGTTGTAACATAATACTTGCAACAAATATTTTTTACTATATTTAGTATAAAAGGCAACCATCATCGCAAATGCGATTCACAGCGGCCATGGGTGTTGGAATATATGATGTCCGACAAATCACGAATGAAACTCGACCCTCGATAGCAACTCATATCCATATCCGTATCCATACCACCTATAGGGACAACACGTACCCCGACCCTCGACTTCGGTGCCAAATCAGACCAACATCAAACATATAACACCTAGCTTCATTGGGACAGTTGATGGTGTGGTGCTATGCCCTTTATAGCTTTATAGCCCATAGCCCCACTAGCTCCCCATCAAGGGGAGGAGGATGTGTAGTGCTTGCCTGCCCACTATCACCTTCCCCCTAAAAAGTCTAAAGTAATTGAATGCATAAGGGTTGTGTGCATATACCCATGTAAGTTAAGGCGTACACACCCATAGAAGTATAGAATACACAAATGACCTCATCTTCAGCTGAAATTTTGAGGGATGGTTTCACACCACCTCCAGACCCTGCCTCCAACTTCGGGACTGGTCCGACCCGAACTGACTCGTTCCGGCCTGAGCCGGTCAAATTGCACCCAAACGGCATGATTTAGGCCCGAAATCTTGAGGGATGGTTTCATACCACCCCCGGACACCGCCGCCAACTCCGGGACCCGAGCGACCCTAGTCCCCCCCGACCCAACCGAATTTCACCCAAGCACTCTCGTTTTGGCCTGAGATTTTGAGGGATGGTTTCATACCCCGCTGCGCTGTAACTTTGGGACCCGACCAACCAGGGACGACCCAGCCCCGGCCCGTTTTTCCACCAGCCGAACGAACGGGTCTTATGTGCATTTTTGGGCCATCAAACGGCCTCGGTTGCTGCTATCCACTTGCGTAGGATCATTATATGACCCAACAAACCTCCCATATGATTTTCGGCCGCTTTCATTCCGGGACCCCGGTACCCTCCAAAAGCGTGAATTATAGCCTTCAGTTTTGCCTGTTCGGGATGCCGTTTTGGGCCCTGTCACATTTTCCCCCTGAACTCGACCACGTGGTCCGGGTACCATATGGGGTTTGTATGTCTGTTTTCACCTTCAAATCACCGCATATGCACCCAACAAACCCGTTTTTTCCCCCAACCGAACGAACGGGTCTTATGTGCATTTTCGGGCCATCAAACGGCCTCGGTTGCTCCTATCCAGTTGCGTATGATCATTATATGACCCAAAAAAGCTCCCATATGATTTTCGGCCGCTTTCATTCCGGGAACCCTGAACCTTCCCAAAGCGTGAATTATAGCCTTCAGCTCTGCCTATTCGGGATGTCGTTTCGGGCACCGTCACCGCTTTCCCCGAAATTCGACCACGGTGGTCCCGGGTACCATATGGGGCTTGTATGTTTGTTTTCACCTTCAAATCACCACGTATGCACCCTACAAGACCGTTATTTCGCTAGCCGAACGAACAGATGATAGGTGTATTTTCGGCCCTTGAAACGGTCCCTATTGCTCATTTACACTTACTTACGGTCGTTTTATGACTCAACAAACCCCCCATATGATTTTCGGCCACTTTGATTCTAGGATCCCGGAACCCTAAAAAATCGTGAATTATAGCCTTCAATTCCGGCCGTTTGGGATGCCGTTTCGGGCCCCGTCACCGTTTTCCCCGAAATTCTAGAACATGGTCCCTAGTAACATATGGGGGTTGTATGTCTGTTTTCACCTTCAAATCATCACGTATGCACCCAACACGACCGTTTTTTCGCCACCCAAATGAGCGGGTTGTAGGTGTATTTTCGTCCCATCAAACGGCCTCGGTTGCTCATTTCCACTTGCGTACAATCATTTTATGACCCAACAAACTCCCCATATGATTTTCGGCCACTTCAATTCCGGGGCCAAAAACTCTCCAAAACCGTTAATTATAACCTTCAGGTCTGGCCGTTCGGGACTCCATTCCTGGACCCGTCACCGTTTTCCCTGAAATTCGAGCATGTGGTCCGGGGTACCATGCATTGGACCCTATACGCATGCCTTGTGCCCATGGTGCCCATGTCTTGCATGCCTTGTGTCCATGGTGCCTATGCCTTGCATGCTTTGTGCCCATGCATGGTGTCTATGCCTTGCATGCCTTGTGTCCATGGTGCATATGTCATGTGTCCATGGGGCCTATGCCATGTGCTCTTGGTGTCTATGTCATGTGCCCATGGGGCCTATGCCTTTTGCCCATGGTGCCTATGCCATGTGCCCTTGGGCCTATGCCATGTGCCCATGGGGCCTATGCTATATTGCTATGTGCCCAATGGTGCCTATGCCTTGTACACATTGTGTCCATGTGTTGCTTTTTTATTATTTTTAACTTTACTTTTGTTGTGGGCACAATTAATTATTCATTTTTCACTCTATATCTCTCCTTAAATCCATTTTTTTGCCTAGGAGTCCGTGTCATTTACTCATGTAGCGAGTATTGTGATATGGAGGTAGCAAATATCTTTGCAAATTTACAATTATATACTCACTTAGTCCTTATTTACTTGCTACATACCACGAAATCACACTGTTCATTTCAAAACTTTAATTGTTCCTAGTTCTATGTACATAATGGAAAATATAGTCATAATGGATCTATATATATATAACCAAAGATATATGTATATATAACCAAAGATATATATTTTAATTTAAAGTTGTATATTGGGAGATGTGAAAAATGTAGCAAGTAAAAAAGACGGAAGTAGTACATAATAATTTGTTCGCATCAATATTGGATTTTTTTTTTTAATTTCTACCTCCATTGGGATCAACTACCATTTTCCTTTTCATTTCCGTACGAGTTTTTAGTTAAAGAGGATAAATTAAATAAAGTTGTAATAAAAAAAAGGCCTATCTAAATGCTTTCACTTTTATTATCAAACATTTTTGTATATATCGGGTGTACATACACTATATTACTGTATGTATACTAGATTAAAGTTTACAAAAAATAAATCATAAAGTTACTGTTTATTTTTGTATAAACATAATTAATAATAATACAAAAGAACAAAGTATTGAGTACACATAAAGTATGATTTTATACCCGGTATGGGTATATAAGCATACAATTCAATATGAAAGTATTAAGGGAAAAGAGTGCTAATATCACCACACAATTTCATACAATTCAATCTTTTTTTTTTTGTTTTTGCCAATCAACCATTACGATTTCTTAGTCCAACATGATGACAACATGCATTTGGTACAAAAATCTTTTGTTCAACATACTGTATCCCATTTATGTTCCACTAATTATGATTGGTGTATAAAATATTTTAGATGCATGGGTTATTTAACCCTTTACTAGACAACAAGCTAGTGCCCATGTAGCTTAGTAAGCTAGCTAGTTGAGGTTAATTAGCTTATAGGCCGGCTAGTTTTTTTACCTACTCAAAAAATAAAATAAGGTAATAATTTAAACTATTTTTCTATAAGGAAAACTATAAAAAGAAATTAGCTTTTTTTTCCTTTTAAAAAGACAACTTGATTTATCAATAGCTAGAAAAAGAATTTAACAACCTGAAAAGAATCAATATCAACATGCGATATTGCGATCAATAATTTAAACTAATAATAGATGTTAAAGACATGAAGTTAAGTTATACTTGTCAAAATGAACTATTTAAATAAACATAAATGATTGAAGGAGAATGGTAGTTGCCCAGTTGGCCTATGACATTAAACATATACACATGGAGGTAATGAGGAGGCATTATACATGCTAACATACACACATACTATATGTCTATATGGACATGCAGTTCTTAGTTTCTTACATACACAAGCCAAGAAAAAAAAAAATTGGCCCGGCCAAATTCAATTTTAAATTTGTTTACTTGCCAAACACATAATTTAAGCCAAATAAATCCATCATTTCAAATAAAAATACTTGTATCCAAATATAACATTAAATTTTCAAAAATATTAATTCTATGTTTTAAACAATTATGTAAAAACCAAGTTTGCGCAACCGTAAAAGTGACTAGTGGCCAACAGCGAGGAAATGAATACGACTACGACTATACGAGTATGGACATGATAGGTATATGGATCAATCAATGAGTAGAAGTGCATGGTTTGATGTTGGAGGTTTTGGCCTTTGGTATGATTCACAACATATCTCGAACCTTACTGTACGCATTTGTGAGAATTCCTTATTTTCTTTCTATAGATGCATGTATGTGTTGGTTAAATTGGACAGTGCGACCTGCAATAGGATCCGCCTCAAAACTTAGTCATAGAGATGGCAATCAGATCGTTTGCCTAGGGTCAATTCGAGTTCAAAAGCTTTTAATTTGGGGTTGGATACAGATAGATTTAAAAAGCATAATATATAATCAAAATTACCCACATTAATGGTCAGGTAATTCAGGTTGTGTTGAGTCCGGGTCGATCCAAATTCGAATCAATACTATCGTATGAATTCAGATATATTTCGGGTTTTGGGTCGGGTCACTTTTATCACCTCTACCCAGTACCACTCATAATATCATTATAAAAAAAATATGGAGGAATCAATAATATACGGGTTGAATTGGGAGAGGTGAGCTTAGGGCTTATTTACTTCAGATTATATTCAGTTCAATTCAGTTCATCTCTAATCTGTTCAGTTTAGTTTAGTTAATACATTTCTATTAAGTTCAGTTCAGTTCAGTTCAGTTCATCTCTATTCATCTAATGTAAACGAGCCCTTAATGTTTTTTTTCATATTGTAAAAACAATGAGCCAAAATGCAGACATAATTGAATCAATCCATTTCTTGTTTAATCCACATGCACCCCCATGTTGCACCATTAGAGCAAGGTTGTCTAGCCCACAGGCCCCACAGTACGTTTATGAAAGGTAGTCCTTGTTGGAATTTTGGACCAAACATGTTCGCTATTTATATATCTTTTAAGGCAAAAGCTAATGAGCGCTCCATGGTATTAGATAAAATAACTAAAAATAGAAATACTAAATGAATTTTAACATCATTAATTACACTAATTTACGCGTGAATTTGACATACATTCTAAAATTAGTATTTACTATTTTAGGGAATATATTTAGTGCATATTTAACGCTATGGGCCGCGCCTTAGCATTTAGCAAGAACAATCGATCTCCTAATAGGGGAGTGACCAAGTGACTCCAAAGGGTTATCGCCTTTTTAATTTGAATTTTCATTGGTAATAAAAAAAAAGTTACAACTCAAAAATTATCAAATACAAGTACATTATGATTTGTTATCCAACTCTTTAATTGCTACATATAATAATGTAGTATGCTAACATCATTACTACATAATAATCTAGATACAATAAATTGATAAATTGACTCCAAGGGTTAATTAGATAAGAATTTCATATTTGGTTGGCCCTTGAGAAGGTAGTAGCTAGTTGCCTAGTTGGGGAGATGAGTCTGAAATTAAAAAAGAAAGTTAGCTAGAAAGGAATCATTTAATACAAAAGAATGCAAGCAGAGACTATGTGTATATATATATATATAGGGTTGGGTTCCGGTGAGAAATTTCTTATTGTGAGAAATGTGAGAAGAGATAAATACATTAACTATAATCTACAGGTACATTGACCACCAACTGTAGGTACATTCATCATACACTATAAATACATTGAGTAAAATACATTGACTTTATACCATAAATACATTGACTCTAAACTATAAAAAGAGTAAAGAGGGTGAATCAAATTTAATCTTAGCCATTTATTTGTTGATCAAAGGGTTGAAATTGCTTCTTACCTTTCTCACCAAAACTACATTTCTCACATGAGCCTACTTATATATATATATATATATATATTATTTGTATAAAGTACAAATTATAATAGTTAGATCACAATAAAGTACACATTAAGACGATTTCAAAGAGATTCCACATAACTATATTTTTTTTACATATATAAAGTACAAAAACTAGTTATATGAATAATTATGAATAGTTCTCAAATTACAAACATTGCAATTGTATCGGAGCGGAGGAAGTATATACAAATATATATTTTTTTAAATTAAAGGAAAGGTAAACAGTGTGAAGTTAGGTTGCCTTCCTCTCGAAGAAACAACCCGACTTGTCGGTATTTAAGAAAAAAGGAAAACTTGACATCCATAAAGGAATCTATATCAATATGCATAGGAGGAGCCCAGTGCCTGAGAGACGTTATAAAATATATAGAGGAGCAACATAGGATGCGGTTCATAATATAAATCGATCATGATGCTAAGGTCGATGATGGGTGAAGGCTGAAACGCATGCTCCTAGTTGATGAGATGAGTTGAGCCTTTTTTTAAAAAAAAAACAAAAAAAATTGGATCATTTTCAAGCATGCAAAATAATCACAATAATGTCAATAGCCTCTAATGTAGGCCACAATATGTTTGTGCTTCCACACTTGAACCATCAACCATGCCAATGCAAACACACTTCACATTACACAAAAGTGCAACAATTCAACCTCACTTTTTTTTAAATCTTTGAATTAATTTATTTGCTAATGATAGTTGACTTGGACCGAAAATATACTATCGGAATATACCCAGTCTAAAAACGTCAGAAATGTATCTAAATACTCATCTCAAGATCTACAATTTGCTCTTATTTGGATTTGAACCCATGACATGACCTTATGTAAAAGTTGTATATATGCGTCTAAACAATAGAGATTGTCGCATCTATTCACTGAGTCATTTGCGTGTTTTTTTTTTCATTCTTTTAAAGTTTTTGCTTTCTAAGGATGCAAACAAAGACAATGTACTAAAAACCCTTAGTTTGTATTTTGCTTATATTCATACAAAACTACTTTTTAGTATGATGTTTACACTTCTTCCAATTTTATTATTATCTTTTATTTAAAATTATAGTATTTTGATTTTTTTTTAATATTATTTACATGTCACAGTTTAGCTAATTTGATGATTTGTATATATGTAAGACTAAATAAAATCGAGTTAAATATTATTTGGCGTCACAATAATTTTTATATTTAGCATTTAATTTTATATACAATAATTTACCAATATATATTCGACCAAATTTAAATCAAAACTAGTATTAATCTTGTGCGATGCACAAAATATGAGTGAAGCATATGATTGAAAAATAAGTACAAAAAAGGATATAATATAATTATTTTTAAAAAGTAAAAGTAAACTAACGAAACAGATAATATTAGAATATGATATTGAAGAAATATAGATTATCCATGAATACAATATATATTATATACATATATTGTTAATAATAATTACCAATTAATAATTCTATTGTAGCGTGGCCGTAGTAATCTTCTATACTATATACTAAAACGGAATGTTGTTGATATCATTCTCACCTAAAAATGTATATGTGTCACTTTGTCAATCAAAATCTTCTCTCAAAGAATGCTTATGACATTATCTTCTCTTTTTTTTCCTATACTTTGAAAATCTAAATATCATTAACTTTATTCTTCCATTTTCTAAATACAATTAATGACCAATATAAATATTTCCGTACCTTCTATGTTTTTAATATAATAATAATTTCTTGATTTTATCAATTTTTAAATCATTAAGAATTTGTAGTAAAATCTTTTTATTGATGTAATGATTTTATGAACCTATAAATATGAAGCCCTACATTTATAATTTTATTAATTATAAGCCATTAGGCCTGAAGCCCGGCCCGATTAGGCCCATGCATACTAGGTTGGGTCTCAAAAAAAACTTGGGTGGGTAAGTTTGTGTTTTTGGGTCAAATCAAAACCAACAAAAACACAAATTCTTTTACCCGTTTGAACTTTGAAGGCTCTCTCTCCCCTGCTCTTCTGGCTTGGCTTTTTCACCAAAGAGAAGGAGAGGAAGAACCGAAGAAGTTGCAGAGCTTAGAAATTATGTATTCATGGCTTCGTCAAAGCTTCTCAAGGAGCAGTATCAGCGAAAAGCAAGATGCCATAAATCTGGAAACTTCCGCAAACCACAGGAAAGGATTTTCCAAAATCGAAGAAGATGAATTTTATGGCGTTACTTGTCAGTTGATCGAATTCGTTAAATCCTTTAATTTAGATACTTTCAAGAATTTCTCTATCCCAGGTAAGGTATGTTTATCTTTTTGATCTCATCCGGAATGCAAATTTTTAATGTTTTCTGATGATGAGTTTATGTAATTTTGAGATGTTTGCTCCATTTTGATTTTATAGGTTTTCTGACATTTGTGTAACTGAGATTATGTTTTGCAACTTTTGTTGATTGGTGTTGTGTAGAGGAGGAAAATGGTGGAATTCAGACGACATCAGGTGGAGTTAGGATGGATTTATCGGAGTGGCAACAGCAGCATGCCACCATTATTCTCTCAAAAGTCAAGGTTTGTTACTCTTATTGTTATCATTATGAATGAATCATAAGTGATCATTTGGTTTGTTTGGTATCTTTCATGAGTTACCCATTATGCATAACATATGAACCCGGTTTAAGGGATAGTTCATTGAGGCAGGTGAATGATTGAGTTTTATGCTCATTATGAAACAGATCTATTATATGGAATTATGGATAGACCAGTTTGAGTATGGAGGCCTTAATGTTTATAAAGATCTTATGTTAAAAAAGTATGCTTGGTTACACTTTGACATTGGGGAAGAGAAAGCCTTTGTTTTTCCATTTAAATGTTGCCTATGCATAGTTTCACTCTCAAGAATACTTATCTGTGTCTTAGGATGACTAAGATCGGAACATTTTAGTATCTTTAAGGGAATTTCACCCACGTGTGTTCCACATTGAAATATCGAGGAGAGGATGGCTAACATATAAGTTAATGAGCTACTCTACCTATCACCATTTGTTTTTAGGATGGAACCGTGTTGGGCTTACGTGTGTTTTAACTCTACTCTTGTGCGGGCTTGTGTTTGAGCCCATGGAAATTTATCAAGGGAAGTCGTATTAAGGTTGGTGCATCCATGAACATAGAGATTTTTCCTAATTATTTTATGTGATAGGAAGATGTTTAAACTCTTAAAGTTAGTTTCTAGAATGTTGCCTTCAAATGCAAACAAGACAGGATTAGGAGTTGGTACTTTGGTAGAGGGTAATTACTAATAAGGTTGTTGCAAGTAATGTAGGGGAATGAACAAGATTAATTATGAAACAAATCTAAAGAGCAAAAATAGAGTCAATGACAAACACATTTTAATGTGGAAAATACCTTGATAATCAAGTAGGGGAAACATCCAACAAAACAATCACTCAACAAATATTAGTAACCTACCCCTGTGAAGTGTGAATTACTACTTTTCACTTAAGATATCCAAACTACCTAATAGGTTTTGTAACCACTCTCTGTCTTTGAATACCTAAATGATATCCTCAACGTTCTTTATGTAGAGTTGTAGGAAATCCAACTCTATTGTACATTGAAGTGATTATAGCATCTAACAATGCTTAGAATACAAGTATACAACTATTAATAGGAAACTAGTACTCTAATAGCACTTTATCAGTCTAATTACTTATGTTACTTAGTATTAAAGTGTCCGACTCAACTAAACTGAGAAAAAGTCACAAGTTCTTAGTTAAAAATGAAGTATCCAAGTATCTTGTTGTGCCCGACATGACATAAGTCGACACACGTTTTTTGAGTTAAATAAATGTTTTGAAGTAACATTGCTAATTACAGTAAACAAGGAAATGAAATACTAGAATTCTAAACTCCCTAGATTTCTAGAATACTGAATCAATCGTATCAAGTTCGCAAATTTTCCTATATCTCACGCTTGAGCAAGCTCCTTGCATGCTTGCTCAAGCCATCTGGAACTCTGCAAGGCACAAGCTCCTGAAATTTCATGTTTGGCCATGCATTTTTGCCCTTGGAGTACATGTACAATTAGTTTTGGTGTATAGAATCCAAAATTCCAAATTAACTAAAAGTTTGTATGTAGTTGAAAATAAATCTTTTTAGCTCAGAATTTAATGAACAGTGATTCAGTGAACAAAAAAAAGTTTAGAAAGATTAGACCTTTTTGGTATGATGTTTGAGTGTGTGTACATACACATCCCTTTGACCAAATTCTTAGGACACAAGGAATAAATAGCTAAGTATGTACTCCTTCCCATGATACATTTAGCATAATTAAATGTCTCAAATCACTTGCTATATTTTCTTGTTTAGGTTGCAAACCCCCTATAATTTATACATATTTTACCCTTTTTGTCTACCTATATCATCTCTCTCTCTCTTTCTCTCTCTGCATATATTGTCATCTCAGCCAATAAAGTAATAGTCCCCGCTCCATGCCCCTCCTCCATTTGCATTCCCTAAAACCTTGTGCCATTGGCATTGGCTAATGTAGAAAGTAAAAAAATAGATAGATGGAGTACTTTATTTTTCAATAGCTTCTGATGTGTAGAAAGCTCTAAGCCTCTAATCACTTGAACTGGTACAATGTTGTGAAAAGCATGTTGATCTTTTATTTTTGTGGGTTCAGAAAGCTCTAAGTCTCTGAGCTAGTTCATAATGTGCAATTTAAATTTGGAAGTTAGAACAACAAACTACGTCTAATGTCTTGCTCATTTATGGTTTTTACCCCCTTTTTTGCTGTGAAGTATAAACCCATAAATCTCCTTTCAGATCTAACATCTATCACAAACAAGAACTTTGCAATCATTAAAGACAATGAAGAGGTCAACCAGGCTTCTAGCTTGTTTTTTTGTTTTAATTAAATATTTCTTTCCCGTCATGCATGTTAGTTGTACCCCATCAAAGTAGGCTGTAGCTTGTTTGGTAGGCTTATGAACTCATTAGTGGAATTGTAAAATCCTTTGCCTAATGCCTTTTTGAACACTCCAGTCCAGATGGGGCATTGGTGTGGGACTTGTTGTAGACTTGTATCAAACCTTCCTAATGTAATAGTAAGCAAAGGGGCTATCAGCTATCTTTACATGATTCTGAAAGATACACTGGAAGTCATTCTCCAATCAAAGGGGAATTTTACTGAGACTTTTAATCTAGTTCATTACATATAAGAGCAAAAAGAATTCCCATAAGGGAGAATTTTGTAAATTTGTTGAAATTGGTACTAAAACCTGAATAGGAGGCATTCATTAGCTTCCGTTTGTTTTGTATGCTGTTTGTTCCATCAGTAATAAACCAATTAAACTTTGAGTGTTCCTATTTAGAGGCATGAAGAATTTAGAATTTGTTGAGCAAATTATTGTCATTTTTTGAAACATTGGAGAAATATCAGAAGCTTACAACATATTTTTAGACAGTTGACTAGTTGAGGAGCTTTCTTTTAGTCATAATTCCATAAAGAGACTGTATACATGGCAAGGCTGAAGATTATGAACAGAGAATATAATAATAAGGTATTAAGGTGAAGGTTCAATCTACTTATCAATGAAGTACTTAATTTGGACACTTCTGGCATTGTGCTTGAGAAGGATTACTTAGTAACAGAAAAGTGAGGCGAAGTTATAAAGAAGTCTCAATGTGTCTCTTGTAAACTATAAGGAATTCTAAATTTGAAGGGCGTGCCTATTGTTTTTACCTTATCGGCATTACATTGCTTCTTTCTCGATTAAAAGATTTGAGATAAACAATAGGAGCATTGAGTCTTTGACATTTCTCACACGGAGATGTGGGGGAAGGAAAATTAGGAAATTTAAGTGCTTAATTTTTCGAGGATATAGATTTAGTTGGAGTAAATGAAGTCACGTGTTGACTCGAGCTTCTATTCTAATATTAGTTTGAAGGGTTTTTAGGTCTCAATTATAGGTTGGTAGCTTAATGAAAGTGGTTTAGGCTGACATGTGAACCAGTATCAAATACCAGGAAGTTAGCTTTGTTTCCCTGCTGTTGCTAGGAGGGGATTGATTAGTGGTGTTAAAAATTAATATTCTGGTGATTGAGGGTGAAGCCTAGTTATCCTTTTTGTCAGACAGTCTTGATGTGTTCGCTATGATAAATTGATTGAGGATCTTTATTCCTATTTCCTATCAGCATTTCCATAGGCCAGAGTATTGAAGTTCAGGTTGGGTTTCTGCTGAGAATGTCTTGAGTCAATATGATGTCGAGCCTTCCCTTCATCCAATTAGTCGTTCTTCTGATTGGAGTGATTTAATTTAAATGTGAATGGGGCTTATTATGTTTTTTCCACTCCTTTGTTGTGTTTTGTGGTTGTGCCCTTGAGTTTTCCAAATTCTATTTAGTGCCAATTTTCTTGACAAAATATATGGGTTACCAACTTGTCATTGTTCTAGTAATAATGCCAGGGGCATTACTAAAATAAACTTGGGTAATCATTTCTTGAATGTTTGAATATAAATCATGACATATTGAGATTGAAATGTCCTTATTTCAAGTTGTTTTAGGACATGGTTGTAAATCTCCTTTGCAGTCACAACACAGTCGTGGAACCACTTTTGCAGGCTCTTGCTGCATAATATCTCTATCTTGGTAAACTCAAAATTCTTCACAGTGCGGTCGAGATGCGATGTTGTGTCCAAGATTTAATACCATCTTCATTTGTGGGGGGGAATTATTAAAAATTAAGGGCTCTTTGGTTCATATTAAAATTTAAACAAAGGGAAAGGAATGAAGAAAGGGATGTAGGAGGATAGGAATCAACAAATGGAGTTTGTTATTTTTGTTGGTTCATACAAGAGATAGATTGGTCATTGGATAATCACCATCGTCATAATGGACTATCTCTTCCCTCCATGTTGATCCTTCATTCTCTCTTTAACCTTCATTCATGGACCTTAGCAACCCTTTTTCTTTCTCCCTCTGCTTCCTTGCTTTCATCTCCTTCCTCACTTTCAATTATGGTCAGTTGGCCATTGCTAATCCACCGCCATCCTCACCCAACTGCCAACGATTCCCATTTTTAAAGGAGTATTAAACTGCAGTCAACGATTCCGACTACCGGTTGTTCGAATTTTTCCATTATTTTTGTAGTGCTGTTGAAAACCAGGTTGGTTCTGTATTGTGCTTTGATATGATTATCTTTAGTCAAGATATTCTTTTTTTTTTCTTTCTAAAATGGGGGTTATAATGATAATACAGAATTATGGATTATAATGGTGAGCTGGTAATAATAGGGTGATTTTGATGGTGGTTGCTTGGTGGGGGTGGTGGTAATGTGTCAAGTGTTAATGGCATTGACGGTGATAGCGGTGTTGTTGAGGTGTTGGTGAGGTGACAGTGGTGACAGTGGTAATGTTTGGGTTGGGGTTGGTGGGGATGTTTTGGTGGTGGAGGTGGTTGTGAGGCTGATGGTGATGATGGATGGACCTAGGATGATGATTGCTTGTTATCTAGCTAGGGGAAGAGTTGAAGCTAAAATGGTCATGTAGGAATCAAAGTCCCTTGGCCCTTGGGGGTGGAGGGAATTAGGGCAGAGTGATTTGGGGTGAACTAATTAAAGAAAAGTATAGAAAAGGATTGGAAAAAAGATGAACCAAACACTAGCAATGAGAATTGAGGTCAAAGAATCCTTTTCCTTTATCACCCTTAACCAAACAACCCCTAATTAGTTTGAGATAGCTATGGTATTTTGACTCAATTTCTTTAAAATGAATTTATATCAAACATGGCCAGTATTTTAGAGACTATGGGAGTAATGAATAACAATTGCCTAAGTTATATTGACACATTTGTGAATATGGGCAATAGTGCATATCCATTTGTCAACCATACCGGAATTCGTAATATTGGACACGATGCTAATTGGATACGAGTGTGGGGACGCAGTGTTCAGGAACGATATTCTTATTTCTAACTATCTATAGCTTGAACATTCACGTTACAAATACATATACTGATTTTAGATATTTCTGCTTCATAAATTTGGCTAAATTTTTATTTCAACCCTTTGCTTTCATTCTTTCTGTATACAAATAGCTGTCCAAGTTATTCTGTACTCATATCTGAGCCCCTTACATCTGTGTTTCTTATTGCCTTCTGCATTTCAGATTTGTTTTAAATTTGTTTGAGCTCCCCCTATGAGTGTGTTAATGCGAAATTTCTAAGATGAAATTATTGTGTTTGTAAATGCTTATGGAGCCTTTGATAGGACTTAAATCTGTCACTAGCAAAACCGATTGCTAACACTTTTCATGTTCACTCTTTCTTCAAACTTCTGATATCAAAAGTTAGAGGAACATTTCTTATATAGATATGTGTATACAACTAAGGTTGCCATGTTACACATATATTATGAGAGGTCACCTCATATCTCTTAAGAATTCACCTATCCTTACCGTTGAACCTTAATACCTAAGAGGCTAAGACTGCCTTTTGTTACTTAAAAGTTTGTACTCATTTACTGACAAAGATATCTTATTGTTCTGCCTAAAAATGTGAACTTTAAAGAAAATATCATTCTATATGAAATGACCAAGTTCGTTACCTCACTGCAAGCATGTTGAATTTTTTCAATATATTTAAAATTTATTTCTGTGAGACTACTTCGTGCCTCAGGACTCAGGCTAGCTCTGCCTATCTTTATAGTTACACTTAATTTTTCCTACTTGCAACTTCAATAGTTTTAATTCTGTTTTAATTTTTTATATTTGATTTTAATAATCCAACCTTTTAGCCATTCGCAAATAATAAACCAACCTTTTGATTATTCCTGAATAATTCAACCTTTGTACTAAATTTCATAGAGTGAACCAAAACCAAATTTTAGGTGTGATATTGGGGCTAATTTAAGTGTTGTTTGTGTCTTTAGGTAAGTGGTCAACAGCGCTAGCGTTAAACTACCCAAACACTACTTAAACCAACTTCAAAACGACACCTAAAATTTGGTTTTGGTTCACTCTATGAAATTTGGTACAAAGGTTGGATTATTTAAGAATAATCAAAAGGTTGGTTTATTATTTGCGAATGGCTAAAAGGTTAGATTATTAAAATCAAATATTCCTATTTTTTATAATTTGCAACAGGAATTGTCTCAACTTAGATACACGCTATGTCCTCGCCACATGAAGGAACGCCAATTCTGGAGAATATATTTCAGTCTTGTTAAAAGCTACTTGACAGAGTAAGTTAGCACATTTACTTGTAGAAAACATTTAGATAGCTCTCTGAGGCTGCCATTTTTTAAAGCATTTGCAAAACCTAGTAGTACAGTCTTATTGGCTAATTGCAATGTTGATAGAAATCAAGGTTCACAAAGCAAAGAGCGGCCCTGTTTTACCAAATTTGAAGGTTCTATGTTTTGGGGGAGGTTTTAGTTCCTACGCGAAAAATATCTTTTATTTCAATCACTGACAAACGGGCTTTGGCCGTGCTTGCGTTCAGTGTAATGTGTACTTTTGCCTAAAGTGTTCCTGTTTTAATTGTCAGGTACGAGCTGCAGGCCATACGGCTTGAAAAACTCAGAAAGATGGCAACAGAGAAGGAGATAGCCTCGGATACAAACGGAGTTGAACTCGAAATGACATAGGCAAACCGGACAACTAGCATAGTTCATGGCTCACGAGTAAATGTTGAAACAAGCTGTGTGTTTTGTCTCCCTGAAGGTACAAATACCGAAAACCCCGTCTTTGATTGAGCAATTTCAGAGGGGAAATTGTTGGAGTAACCAAATGGAGTTGTATCAACTACAAAATGAATTATTGGTCTGATGAAAGGTCCTACCTTGTACTTATTTTCACCACACACACTGTATACCAATCCACCAACTTGTGTTGAAAAAAATACTGTAAATAAAAATCTGTTCCTTTCCTCCCTTATTTTCTTTTGGTTCTTGAGAAAGACAAGGGAGAGGGCCAGAGGGGTGATCAATGCATCTCAAAGACAATGAAAATAGATTCGATCTCGAGCTTTTTTTGTGTGTGTGTATTTTTGAGATACAGTTTTTCTTGATTTAGACGTTGAATTATTGAAAGAAAGACATGGGAGATCGGATAATTTTTGGACGTCTTTAAGACCGGGTAATCGGGTATCATGAACTCGGGTATAATATGGCAAATTTGTAATTTTGTTGAAGTGTAAATGGGGGAGTATTTTTACAGTGTCTATATACTTTGTACTAAAAATGTGTCATTAAGGACCACTATTTGTTTGTAGCAAATATACAGGGATCTTTGTCTGAGTTTACCACCATGAGCTTATTACTATTTGGGGAACATATTCATCAGTATATGCTATGCTTCAATTAATACTACTGTATATGTTTCTAGGCAACCAAAGCGAAGCTTGTGGTAAATCAATTAATCCAATAGCTCACTGCTGCTGTTGTCTGTAGTAGTAGTAATTACAGTTAAATAGTGTAGTAGTATAATGCTGAATTGCCTTGGGTAATGGTTATTGGTAATGATCTAACTAATGATTTTTTTTTTTTTTACAATTTTGCAATGGAATTCATCACATGATACTATCCTAGTGTATACTTAGTGTTTTGAGGCAAAGTCTCAAACTTAGAAACATGTTTTTTTTTTTTTTTTTTTTTTTTAATTGCTACTTACAACCAAATAGATACTCGTAGTTGACATTGCGACTTAGGCCCTGTTCTTTTGGACTTAAAAGCTACAGTAATCAGATCAGTTCAGATCAGTTTTAATATTATATTCTCATAAAATAATACCCCCACCTAATCAGATCAGTTCAGATCATATCAGTTCAGATCAGATCAGTCCTAAAAAACAGGATCTTACAGCTACTTAATTTCATTTTTTGCAATTTACAACCATTTACGTATGGAATAATAAATTACAACAAAAAGTCACCTTTCCTGAATTCTGACCAATTCAAACAAAGTGTAACATTGTTTATTTTTTGAAAGGATTTTTTTTTAATCACACTTTGTCTAAAATTGTTTAATTTGGTTAAAAAAAAAAGAGAGATTTACTTATAATACAATTAAATAATGGAATTAAGTGGGTGTAAATTGCAAAAACAAACTTAAGTGGCTGTAAGTCTCAAAATCACATGTTTATTAGGCTATAACTGATGATTTTCTTCCTATAAATCACTATTCATATGTTACAATTCATTAAATTTCTCAAATCTTGCAACAATTAGCTACTTAAGAACCCAAAACAAAGCCTAGAGTTATTGGATTTTCCTCCTTGATTGTGGTTGGTATTATTTATGGACACATTGATTTAACTTAAGAGGTTGTTTGGTATAGATCTTTCTAACACTGAAAACGGATTCAAGTAACAATTTGTTTGGTTAAATAAAGCTACTTATTTACGTTGTTTCCTAAATAAAGGTAATGATTCCAATCATTATTAATACCCTTTTACCCTCATAATTAAATAATGTCCATTGTTTTATACTCATCCTATCAAACACCTCTTAATTATGTGAAATATTTCTCCATCATAGAAGGAAGTTATCCAATGAGAAGTTAGTAGAGTAGATTGTTTTTGAATTAAAATGCCAACTACCTCAACATTAAACTTATCTAACCAACCAAATTAGTTAAAAACTTTTCAACTTTAACTAGCCTTTTTAGAGATAAGGTTCAAGTTGCGACATTTAAAAAAAAAAATCTCACGCTTACCTATATTTTATTTATATGATAAGTTCAGATAAGGTTTAATCATATGTAATAAGTTAAATAAGGTTTGATCATATTCAATCAAGTGCAATAAGGCCAAATTGTTATTATAATTAAGGCAGGCACAATCAGTTCAATAAATTTAATTCAAAATTAGAAAAGTTCAGGTCTAATAAATTGAAAAAAAAATGCACACTAATAAGGTTTTAAGTCGTCATAAAATGAGATTGGTGGGGAAAATTCGGGGAAGTTTTGGGTTTTAAGTCGGGTAATAACTATTGGGTAAGAAAATCCGGTCTTTTCTAGCTACACATATAGGGGGAGAGGATGATAGTAATAAGATTTGAACAGATATAAGTGGGAATACAATGAATACTACTTTGTCATTCCTCTTGACCTTCAAAGTCTCATTTTACTAGCAATATAATAGAGGTGATCGTGGGCCGGGCCGGGTCGATGCAAAAAAATCAAGCCTATAAAGCGGGCCGGGTTCGGGTCAGGCTTAGTTCGGGCCCAAATTTCTTAGCCAAAGCCCGAAAATTTAGTGCGGGCTTTTCGGGCTTTTTCGAGGCGGGCTTAAAAAAGTAACAAAAAAGTATAATTTTAAATGTCCAAGGCCCGCACAAAAAAAAATCGGGTCGGGCCCAAGTTTGGGCCTAATTTTCATATCCAAAGCCCGCAAAAAGCGAGTCGGGTCGGGCCGGGCCACTTTTGATCCGCTCTACAATATAATATAATTCGTTTATAATCTCAATCACCCTTTTTCTTGTCCTTATATTAACACCCCTTTTAGTTTAATTTAACTCTTTCTAACAAGATGATAGTCTTATTGTAGGTCGAATTATCATCAAAATATACATTAGTTAAACAGTAGGTCAAATATTAGGGTTAAATAAACTACGAAGAATTAAGTCTCAGTATGTATTATGGTTCCCTCACATGTTTCGTGAGACTATGCAACACATGAAGAATCCAATGCATGACAATTTACTGAAAACATGAGAGCAAAGAGAGTGAGAGAGAGGGGGTTATCATCAAATATTCAAATATATATATCTATTTTTTTTTTAAGAAAAATGAGTTTTGTTTTTTCCTTTTACAGAGTGGGTTTGATTCAACTTAAATAAGTATTTCTGTGCTTATTTTTAAAAAATTCAGATCATAAAAAATCAAATCAAATCAAAAAGTTCAGATCAAATCAAAAAAATTATGTAATAAATACTACAATCAGAAAAATTTAGATCAGATAAGAAAAGTTTGTATCAGATCAGACTATATTAGAAATTTCAGATTATATCAAAAAAATTCAGATGAACCGTACGAAACGCACCCATAATATTGTTAGTGGGCCTGGACTGGAGTCCTCTTATATGGATACTAGGTACTTTAGTTGTTACTTGAACCACTACTTACATAAAGGGAGTGGATAAAGTAGTCCTCTTGGTAAGGTTCGAACTCAAGTTTTATACCGTATAGTAGAGTAGTAGTATTATTTTTTATTTTTTTTTAATATATTGTAAGGTAAATTGTATACCAGTGCAAGGTTGAGGTATAAGTCTTAACCTACTAGTTACGTTTTGCGAACTCCAAACATGAGGTCTTTGGTTTAAATCACACCGCATGCGCACATTTGGGATGATTCCATATCTTTCAAAAGTGTGTGTCGGCTAAATTGAGTTGAATGACTTGTAGTAGAGCCTAATTCAAGAATTCCTAATTAAATTACTCCCTTCGTCCAAAAAAAATGCTCCCAAATATACATTATATTGTACATAAAAAAAAAATACACTCCAACACTACTGAGCTATGCTGTGCTGAAGGTGAGGATGAAGTCATAGCCCAGTGGTTAGGGATTCAAAATTCCAGATACGAGGTTCTGGGTTCGATTCTCACTGCACGCATTTGCGATGATTCTTTATTATCGCCCGTACAGATGCTGTGTTGAAGGTCTAGAGCTCGATTCTCGAGTTGCATTATTTACAAGTTATAACAAGTAAACTTGCAAATAAGAGGACCCATGTGAATTGAAAAAAAGATGTTTTTATCTAAAATGTTAACTTTGGCAGAGGCCGGTGAAACCAAAAACAAAAAACCCTACTGATATAGTGGGTCCCACTCCTCCTGTTTTTGGTGCAGAGTATCCCTGAAATAATTGCATCAGCTGAATAAAGGGAGAACCTTTAAAACCAACCTTGAGCATTCATTTCTTTTTTCAATTTCAATTCCTTCAAACCCCTCATCAAAAACCACCCCTAAATATAAAAAAAAAAAACCCTAAAATAAATGACTAGGTTGCACTTTAGTCGGGAACAGGTTCGGGAACAGGTTCGGAAACAAATAGGGATTTGAGACTGATAGTTGTGGCCCAGGAATATGTTATATAAAACGACAAATTAAAAAATAATTTTAATGGGTACATTCAATTATAACATGAAAAATCAGAATCGTCTCCAGGGGACGAATCGGGTTCGGAGATGACTAGCTATCTATATGAAGTACCCATACTACATAGATAAATATCCACTTATTGAATACTGTAATGTTCTCACTCAAATGGATTTTTCTTTAGAAAACTTTAATAAAATTAAGTACCCCAGTCCTATTTTAATGGCTACATTCACTTTTGCCACGATTTTTTTGGCAAGATAATTTTATGTGGGGTTCAAAAAAAAGGTATTTAATATTATGAGTACTTAATATGTAAGATGACAAAAAAAAAAAAAGATAAAGATGTAAAATGTATGTAGGTCATAGACTTTAAAAGAAAATGTACTCCGTAACAAATACTTTGGGACATTCAAATAAGAAAATTATAGCAAATAAATTGAGACGAAATTACAAAGTATTTGAGCCTCAGAAAACTGTCAAATGCTTATAATGCTATGTAGGACTTTTTTGGATTGTCAGCATTTCAGATAATTGACAAAGCTACCACCTACCTGAACTGAGATTCTAAAGTTTCTAATAAGATCGAGTAGTACTTGATGCACAATCACAATATAATATAATACAAGTGTAAACTGTAAACCAATCAATGCATTGAAATATCTATATCTATACTACTTTATCCGTAACAAAATAACTGCAACGATTTGATATAAAGTAGAGGGAATAAAATGTCAATAATTATTTTGTTACAGAGGATTAATATTTTTGGGGTAGCCTTTGGCAAGACTTCACCATGTGTCACTCTTTATCCTCTAGTGAAACCTTGACACGTCATAATACTAATCGGTTAAATTTCCTTGAAGGGAAAAAAAAAAAACACAAGAAGTTTCAAACTCTCAGCCCTTCAATAGCAAGTCTCGCTATGGACGAACTGACGTAGAAACTTTTTCTCATAAAACGATAATTTTTTTTATATTAACAAATTATGTAAAAAGTTATAGATATATGCTAAAAATAAAGTTAAGATTTTGAGTTAAATGTTCTGTCAGACCGTTTGACGTCTTGATTGGAGTTTTGTAACCCTTCATAACATACATAAGATTACTATCAGTCTATCACCATATATATGCTACACTAGTATTACCTAAACAAAAGTATATAACCTAGATTTATTGTATCTTGAGTATTATGAGGAATTTATATTTAAATATTTTTTTTTCAATGTCAAAAACTAACAATATCAATTTCACTTTGATATAGCAGATGAGGCTTAGCATGTCTCACAAAGTATATTGGATTAGACAGTGTGATCCAATACAATATTTTCACAATATATTGTGTCTAAGAGAATTATTAACCCTCAATCAAACATATTATGATCCTATTATCATGACCAAAGATATTGAATTTACTCCTCAATCCACACAAACAAATAATATAATTTTTTTAAAAAAAAAATCAACTCATTATTATTATGGGGTTTTTGGGAAAGAGGATGTGAACATTTTGGAATGCTAAAACACCGTTTTAATTTGCTGACTAAGCTGTAAGATATAAATTAAAAAATATAGATAAATGTCATTTATATGCATGGATTAGGGAGAAATCTAAACGAGTATTGACATCATTTGGCTAATATTATATTACTAGTTTATATCCGAGCAATTGCTCGGTTTTTTTAGTTCATTATAATAGATATAATACCCAAGCGGCCAAACATATATATTTTTAACTAACGTATTTAGATAATTTTAGTGGTAAGAGTTTTAGACAGGTATAGGTCAAGCATATGCTCAGTTTATCTAACTAAGGTATTGAGATAATTTTAGTGGTTTGCATTTTATATATATTATTACAGAATAAGTTGATGGTTTTTATTTTTTGAAAAGAATTTGGTTGTGCAATGTAATTTTATTGCGTAGTATATTTTAAAACTACTTTAATAATATAAACATGAAAGATGACCATAACAATGCTTAAAATAATAGTAATTATAATTCATTAAAAAAAAAGTCAAAAGTAGTTTTGAAAAATGGAAAACATTTAATGTTATCCTATTAAGTAGAGGGAGTTTTAGGATGGAAGAGAGGGAGTTTAAGAGGGAAAATTTATTTTTAGTGGTTTTCCTTTTAGTATATATAGTATAGATAGATAGATATGTAATTGTCTATAAGCTGTCTACTATAGTACCGTGAGAACGGCTTGGTGAAAACCGTCTCCGTTTCATTTTGTTGGTTGCGTATTCCGATCCATTTCAGGTGTTTGCTTTTTTAATTTGTTAGTTATATTTGGTGCGTTTTTATTTATATAAATCATTTTTTATTAGTCATCGATTGAAAACATTTATTATTGTAATATCATCATCAATTAAATATGGATTATGATCGTCTACTATAAATAAAAAAAAAAATTACATTAATTATTATGAGCACTAATAATTGTATTAAAATAAGCACTCTGCAATAAAAATAATTATTATTAACGTCACTACCTATTTACCTTAATAAACACGTAAGATTCGAAATGTAACTAACATATATACTATATATCTCTAAAAAAACATATATACTAAAATGGATGGAGTACATATTATTTCGGAATCCGGGACATTTAAATTGGTCTTATTAAAAACAACTAAACTTTTAGCCTGTGCGAGGCACGAGTCAAATGTGTCAAAACTAATTTCAACTGATCCTACAATCGATGATTAGATTACAAAACATCGCCTCTATTAATTTAGAATTTATTGATTTATATATACTCCGTATAAGACAATATTGAAATTTATAGTATAATATTCTTGAATTTGTAATCAATTACTTCTTATGAAGAAACCACAGTGAAATCTATATATTACATGATGTATTGATGGTGATAAGTATGGAGAGGAGAGGATAGTTGATAAATAAAAACTATCAACCTTTAGACTCGTAGCAATCGAAAGAACTATGTTATATATATATCAGTGTAGAACTGGAGAATTCGATATGAAACAAACCAAACTATTATCAATTTTAATGTGCATAATTGAAGTGAGTAAAAGAAGGTGAAATGTGTGAGAATAAGATGAAATTGTAAGTAAACAGAAAGGCTCATAATTAAGGTGTTTCCTGTTAGTGTAAGAAAAAAATTGGTCGCATGTCATGCTTATGGTTGTTAAAAGAGGGATAGCCACATGTCATGCTGGGTAGGGGTTATAATACTTGTAGTAGAAGTACATTATATTTTCTGTACTAATTTCATTCTCAACAAACTATATTTATTATGTCATATGAGTATAAAACAATAATTGTGAAGATTATTATATGAACCATACATGATATATATATATACACAGTAAGGATGTGTTCTCTTCACCTTAAAAAGAAAACTTTATGTTTAAATTAGTTCAGCTAAGGTCTAATCAGGTGTAATAAGTTGAATAAGATTTGATCAGGTCCAATCAAGTATAAAAAGATCAAACGGTTTCTTATAATCTGACTAATTACGTCCAATAATTAGGTCCAATAAATTCAAAAAAGGTCAAATAACTTTTTATCAGTTTTAATAAGTTCAAATAAATTCCATCCAAGTTTAACAGTATCATATAACTCCCTTTTTAAATCTCATAAGTTCAAATAAATTTAGATATTTTTACATCTAATATGTTGAAGAAAAACGCACCCGAAATACATACACAAAAGTGTGCGCTTCAAAAATTTGAAAATAAAATAAGGACAACAACACAAATCAAAAGCGTACGGAGTACAACACAACTACAACTATAAGTATTCATAGGGTAATAAAAACACCAAATAGAGAATCAAGTCATAGCCCAGTGGTTAGGGCTTCAGAATTTCAGGCACGAGATCCTGAGTTTGATTCTCACCGCACGCATTTGCGAGGATTCCTTATTATCCCCCTTACAAATGCGTGTGTTGGCTAAAATTGGACCGGGTGACCTGCAGTAGGGCCGGTTCCAAAACCTAATATCTCACACATTATCCTATTAAAAAATAAAATAAAAACACCAAATACAATACAAAAGTAGTCAGAAATTAGGGCATAAGAGTAATGAGAGAATATATGAGAGCTAGTCTTATCAACTAAAAATATAGTACATGCCGTTATGATCGACGTCCATTCATCGCACAAAGTGAAGCAGCATGGTTAACAAAAATTATTGATCTGTTTTAAGGGAATTTTTTTAAAAAAAATTATTGATATGAGTTGAAAACGAATTCTGACGATGTTGTAACTTGTTGTCGAACTGTAATTCAAGGATTCACACTTTCTACTTGATTATGACACTATAATGAAGAAAATTGAAGGCTTTATAGCTTATACTAAAGAGAGAAAAAGAAGATCGAAAAAGTATACGTACTATGTTTTTTCCTATCAATTAAAAATGTAAGATATTCTTAAAAATTTGTATTTTAAAATTCATATTATTCAGCTCAGATCAATAATATCACTTCGGAGTTATTATAGGATAGCGAATTAGCGATATACTTATTCTAACAACTTTATACTTGCATAAAAAAAACGTTATAGTGACGCAAAAGACTGATGTACAAGACATTAAAAAAAGGCTGATACTGTACACCAGTCAATTAAGTTGATTGATATATAGTTTGAGAATGGTCTGAATTACATTTAGAAATTCGATGCTTCTTTCGTTCTCAAGTGATGAGTCAAACTGTCAAAATTGTCAAAGATTCATAAGACAAGATACATACAACATCACTAATCTATATATATATATATTAACTGTTATGGGCTTCCGGGTCTGCTCCGGGATCCCGAAACAAAAATGGTCGAAACTTTTCTGGGGTTTCCTTGGGTCATGCAACACAACAACTAAGGTTTTCGGCGACACAAGCAGACGTTTTAGAGTCAAAATTTCTTTAAAAATACGGGATTCGTTATTATTTGGTTTTTCCGTGGTTAGACGCTTATAAAGGCTCTACACTCCATGTTTTGGACCAAATCCCTGTGGAACCCCCTTAGAACACCCCTGACATGTGGTTGATCAATTGAACAATTTTGGGAATATTCTGATTCGGTCATTCAAAATGTCGAATTCAAAGGCTATAATTCACACCATTTTTGAATTTTCTGTTCTACTTCGGGGCCCTGGTGGAAAAATATTCGAAATTTTTATGGGGTTTCCTTGGGTTGTGCAATGCACCCACTGAGATTTTCGGGACACCGGCACACGATTTACAGTCAAAAATCCTAAAAAAATACACGATTCGTTTTTATTTGGCTTTTTCGTGGTTAGGCGCTTATAAGGGCGTTGCGCTCCATATTTTGGGCCAAATCTCTATGGGAACCCCTTTAGGACACATCTGACTTGTATGTGGTTGATCAATTAGGAAAAATTTGGTGGTCTTCCGATCCAGTCGCCCAAACGAACGAATTAAAAACATACAATTCATCGTTGTTAATTAGCTTCCGGGCCTATATCGGGGCCCAAGACAAAAAATGGTTGAAACTATTTTGGGGGCTCCTCGGGTCTTCCAACGCGCCCACTAAGATTTTCGGCCACACCAGCGTATGTTTTAGAGTCAAAATTCCTAAAAGCTATTCGCAATTCGTTATTATTTGACGTTTTCATAGTCAGTTACTTAATTATAAGGACTTTACATGAGCCAAATCCCTATAAAAACCCCCTTAGAACACCCCTGGTCAATTGAGAAAATTTTGGTGTTATTCTAACCCCTGGTCACCCAGATGCCGAATTCAAAGGCTACTAGACTTTCATTCAAAAAAATTCAAAGAAAGAGTCAAAAGTTGAGAACAATCACAAAAACTATGATGAGTTACAAACAACAATAAAAATTCATGCATGACAAAAACTGAAGTACACTCCTCTTCAATTCAACTACCAAAAAACAACATATTACTCGAATCACAACTCACAAGAAAGTATTATATATTATACAATATGGACAACATATCTTCGCATGGTTATGGTGAGCCATAGGCAGTCCATTGGAGAAATGAAAATAGTGGTAAATAATGTAAATGTACATGTAAAATTGTATGGAGTGGCAGACAAACAAAAATCACAATCAAACAATTTTTTTTTTTAATTTTTTTTTTAATGAATTCATTTGGAATTATATGTAAGGTTTTTTTTTTTTTTTAATGGATTCCATTAAGGCAACACAGTTTGTGCCCCTATTATTGCCTTTGAAAGTAACAGTTGAAAATGACTCACACAAAGGAATATACATTAAGAGTCACTCATTTTTTACCTTACTCTCTATGAATAAATAAATAATGTATGTATGTTTAATGGTGGTCCATGCATTATATCATACATAAAGTACCACTATACAATGGCCCCCTACATGAGGGTAGTTGGGGTGAAGAGAGAGAAGTATAGAGTGGTGTTTTTATTTATGAAACTAGGCTTTGAGACAAAGCCAATTCATGAACCACTTTTACTAGATCAAGAGTTCAAGACTCATTCTCATGATGAGCTAATTAATAATGTCTTTTTTTAGTGTGTCTTTGAACAATAGATCCATTTGTGTGTGTGATTTTGGGTACTTGTGTCAAACGTGTCTGGGCCGCGTCCACCGTCCACTTTACAAGATTAATTACCTCAAAATTATAGTATAATGAAAGAAGTAACTCCTTAGCCTTATAAAGTGAATTCAAGCCTACATGGTTCTGATACCATGTCAAGTAGGTATGGGCGACGCCCCCTACACGGAGTGCAAATGCACTTCACAAGACTAATGAGATTCCATCTTTACAAGACTAAGGGCTTCAAAACCATTTGGTAATGAGAGAAGTAACTCCTTAGCCTTATAAAGTGGTCGGACTCAAGCCTACATGGTTCCGATACCATGTCAAATGGGTATAGTCGACAGTGTGACACCCTCTACGGGGAGTGCAAATGCACTTCACAAGAATAAGGAGGTCTCAACTTCACCGTTTTCATTTATTTAATGGGGAACACCTCTTCCGCTCACATGTGGGTTTGTACATGGTCTAAACAACTTGTTAAATTTTAAGCCCAAAGCTTTTTAATTCAAATTACTTTTTGACAATTTCATTATATTCCAAGACCCAATAATGTATGAAAATATATTATAGCCTTCAATTTCAGTTTTTTTTTTTTTAAAATTAAAATCATTCCAAGGCTAGTCTAGTTTTGGCTACACTATGAGGATAATAATAATCCATTTTAAGGCTACCATAATGTAATGAACCTCTCAAATAATTTTCCAACGTTTAAACTCTCCAACTGTTTTGTGGTTTTACAGAGAACCATGTCTTAACAAGTGTGTATTTTGATTTTGGGTAATAACGGTTCGTTTGATAATCAGTCATAAATCACTACAAGAAACTCACACAACGAGGACATCTTATCATGATTAAAGAGGGCAATATGAGTATTGTTTTACTTAATAATGCCTACAAGGGCAATTATTTTTGCACTCATTGATATTAACAATGAAGACAATATGATTATTTTGCCCTCTTAGACTTTTGAAACTTTGCCCTATTTGACAATAAATAAAGTGTTTAAATCAAGGAAATTGAAGCAAAATGTATCGCCTTTGTTAATGATCAATGAAGGCAATTTTGTTTGCCCTTTTTGAATTGAATCAAAGAGGGCAAAACATCTAAAATTGCCTTTGAAACCTAATACAACGGGGTTACAAGGGCAACATGAGGACAATCCTAAAATTGTCATTATAACCTAAGAAGACAAATTTTATATCAAATAGGGCAATTTTAATTGTCCTTCTTGTACACATTTTTTGTAGTGAATGTTAGTAATGGGAATGAGTTTATAGGTAGATTTTGAAGGAAAATCAATATTAATTTCCATGGTGGTGCTTGCTTACCTTCAAGTTATATAATTTTGTTCACATAATCACATATATATATATCCATTATCATCCAATACCACCCTTTCCAATGGTAATTGAAATTATGAAGAAAAAAAAAAATCAAGCTTGAGAACTAGAATATGTTTTGGGTGGAGATTACAATACAAGGCTCTTTACCTTTCTAAATTGTACTTTAAATATATTCTCATTTTCAAAATTTATTATTACCAATAACCAAACGACCATAAAAATAGTAACAAGCTAATTAAGTCAAGAATAATCCTCACCCCATTTTACTGTAGCATACTAGCAGGACCCCATTAACCTGTAGTATACTAGCAGACGTGCAAAAAAACCAACTACAGCCCCAACCTGAAAATAAAGGACTCCAAACTTTTATATTTCATTTTTTTTTTGCTAATAAAACAATTTTTATTATTTTGTTATTACTTTTGAAATAAAAAACCTAAATTTTATAGTATTTGTTTATTAAAATTGTATATTACAACCTACAATATGTATATTATATTAATTTTAATAATATAATATAAGGGTCTTCCTTTAAAAAAAAAATATATATATATATATATAGGGTTGGGTTCCGGTGATAAATTTCTTATGGTGAGAAATGTGAGAAGAGATAAATACATCAACTATAACCTAGAGGTACATTGAGCACCAACTATAGGTACATTCACCATACACTATAAATACATTGAGTAAAAATACATCGACTTTATACCATATATACATTGACTCCAAACTATCAAAGGAGTAAGGAGGGAAAATCAAATTTAATCTTAGCCCTTCATTTGGTGATCAAAGGGTTGTGATTGCTTCTCACCCTTCTCACCAAAACTACATTTCTCACATGAGCCTTAGGATGCAAGCAGTGAGGGAGGGGGTACCACGTCTCGATCCCGAGTCTAACCAAACTGAGCTAACAATTGTTGGTTATTTATTTATTTTTTTTCAATTGTTGGTTATAGCCGCCCTTTTGACCCTCTCTTATTAGTCTTTTTTATGACCCTTTCTTGAATATATATATATATATAGGAGTATATTTTATCATGAACCAAAAAAGGTTTAAAAAATGTGCATTATATAGCCTCTAATTCTGACTCTTGAAGGGCCATTTCTGAAGCTACCTAATTCTTGCCATATTTTGATACCATGAACTTATGAAGTTATGAGCTAATAACCAAGAGAACCCTAATAATCCACTTTGAATTGGCCACCGCATTCTAGTATTGATTTTCCAAGAATCTCATGCATAGAGCTATAGGCCTTTCATACGCCTTTTCATGCCTTTCGTAACTCTTTATAGTCGTGCTGAGGTTCACTCATGATTTAACTAACCTTTCAAATAATTTTCAAATATTTTCATTCTCAAATTCTTGATTACCAGAAAAGTGTGGATTGTAACTTTTAATTTCTACCTTTGGAGATTGTTTAGAGCTAGTATATATAGTTTTCATCGTGTTTTACTGTTTTCACCCTGCGTTGTTGTGAATTTATAGGAAAAAACCAGATGCCTACTTTCAGCAAATTCATTGTAGTATGATATCCTTTAATTACATAAGATTGTAACGAATGTATTGCAGAGGACCATGTTAGCTCCTAATATTAGTCCTAAGGTCCTCTGATGACCTAAGAGAAATCTTAATTATTTTATGATATTTTTATTCATGACATTAGACGGCCGAAAAGTGAGGATCATGACTTCAGACGTACCCTAAAACTTTTCATGATCGAAAAGAATCTCTTAAATATTTTTAAAAGAATCCATTCAAATGCACCAGTTCAAAACATCCCAATAAATAAATTACAACCTTTGATTTCAACGCCGGTATCATTTAAGAAGTTGCCAACCTAGTTTGGCTTCTTATCACATGAATATTTTTTTAAAAAAATATGTCATCTCTCTACCTAACAAGTGTATGTTTTTATAGAAATTAGTTAAATCAAAGGAATCCAAATCCAATGATGAGCTTGTCGAAAAGAGAATTATATAGCATATATATTAAACGTCCTTGTAAAGGAAAGTCTCGAACTTGTTCTACGGAGTAGTATCTAGTAATATCTTCACCATCTTGCATTGTGCACACGAATGTGTAATCTTTACTTGCACATGTATGTCCTCAATTGGACTTAAAGCTGCAACACTTTCCTAGATCACCTCCTAAAATCATTTTATATTAGTACAATTTAAAAATGAAACTAAGAAAGGCTGAAAAATGTAATTTGTAAAATTTGTTTGTGTATCCCGAAGGGCGAATATGAAAATCAAACCAGAATCTCCTGAAATCGAAAGAGAAGTTTTAACCACTTGAGCTATCCCTCACTTTTATGATATAACAGTAATGAATTGCATAATCTTATTGGAAAATTGGTTGCTAATATTCGTATTCAATTAGCATTATCCACAAGTAAAAGTATGCCGAAAGCCCCAAGTTTGTGTTGTTCATACAATTGCAAAACCATAATGAGCTTCTTATTGTTAATAATAAATCGTGCTAATGAAAATATATTGAAAATGGTGGTATTGGATAGGAATTTTAAAAAAAATTGTGTAGGAAATTAAATAAATTTACACATGTAAAATTGAATCCACAAGACCTCGTGTTTGAAATGCTGAGGCCTTAAACACTATGCCAAGACCTCATCCTCTACAACACAATTCTATATATATATAGTACCTCATCCAAAGCCGATTAACAATCTGACATGATAGCTTTTCACTTAAAAATTATAACTTGTGAGTATAAAACTATAACTGTTATACTTCCTCTATTCCAAATTAAATACAACAAATCATTTTGCATGCATTTTAAAGAAGAGATTTAGGGGTGTAAAATTACAATTAATCAGAATAATTTTCATAGAAGCAAGAATGAGATTATATATTACTTGTCCTTATATTATTTTGATTAATTTTCTCATTTACACCCTTAGTCCTTAGATCACTTCCTTAAAAAGCATGCAAAATAAATTGTTGCGATTAATTTGAGACGGATGAAATATAAAAGTTAACTTTTTATTTTAAACATTAAAGAAATATAGTTAAAGTAAGTTGTATCAAACCCTCAAACATTCTCACAAGATAAATAATAAAGTATGAACTAGACATGCCATGCTAAGAAAAAAACCACTGCTTACAATATAGCACATCAGTATAACAAAAGAGAAGCACTGGTAAAACAAGGAGAAATTAATTACTAAATACTAATACTAACACTACTACTACAGTTGGTTTTAAGAACAATATTATGATATCCATTAACAGAATACAATGGTGTAAACAAACCATCATAAATTCTAAGCTAAGCTACCAGAATTCATTTTATCTTTCTTTGGATTTCAAAGGCCCAATATCAGTCTTCTACTAAGCTACCTAAATAAAGGGTTAGGCTACATTTAGTCAGCTGCACTTATGTTACAAATCACAGGTTACACATTTTCTTTTTCTTTTTTCCCTCTTTTTTTTCCCTTTTCCATAATTCTTGTAAGAATTGTGCACTTTCTGCTGCAGAATACTCCCCCCCTAATGGTCTACTCGTACCCACTCATAACGTCCGGGAAGAGGCACGTCGTTCGTGATATCATAGTTGTACCTGCAATACGATACCCAGAAAAAGAAATTAAGGGTCGTGACAACGATAAACTCCGAAAATAAATTGCAGGAAAATTTTTTTACTTCTCAATGAATAGCTTCTGCTGACTAAGTTCAAATCCGGCAAAGAACTCCTCCATCTCTGGGTTTGTCGGGATTGCTCTTTCCATACTTCGAGCTCTTCGATTCGCTGCAGTCGAGCAGGTGGGTCTAGTAGCCGATCCGGGTGTTTCGATGTTTTCTGAATCTCTAATCAAGCTGCAAGGAGTGCTCTCTCGAGTGCTCCTGCAGTTAAAATAACATTTAATTTTAGTTTTATCTTGCTGTTTTACGATCGCTACAAAGTAAAAAACAACTCTAGCCTGATGTTTTAAATAGTGAGTGAAATCCAAAAAACAGAACAAATTCATGCAAGAATTCAAGGAGATGATCAGCAGTGAATTACATACTGTTATGCATAAGTACAACTCCAGCAATTAATCTCATTAAAAGATAAGAATTCAACATTGGACTATAACCATAAGTACATTTCTCAGATTTGGCATATGGTCCCCAACAAAATGGTTCAATTTGAACCAAATACACATCATCTTTGTTTTCGATTCAATCTTAAACACTACACTTATAACCAATCACCCCCATAATCTGCTCCTGCATTCAATATACTTATTGAATTCGTAATATCAATATTAACATGTTTAGTACTAGCAAGAGTATGTGGACCACAATCAAATGACAGCTGTGGTGTGGACATCTTTGCCATCTAAACTACGGAGTCAATGATATAATTTGCTTCACAACTTTGCCAATTAAAGCAATAAATTTATAGCAAAATTTGCTTCACAACTTTGACAAGGCAGCTAGCTGAGGCAATCGATTGAAACGGCTGATCAACATTTGTGGACCGTGATTTGTGGACCAGTTTTCTAAAGTCTAAACATCCCTAAACAGTCTTGGTTACTTGGAAAAAAAATTGAGAACAAATAATAGCAGAAAAACAAAAGGGTATCTTAGAAACTTAGGTGTCAAGGAGAAAGAGCAGTCACGAGTAACAAAGTTCAATACACATGCCATGGAAGAAAGAAATAGATGAGCATGAACTTAGTGAAGGGGGGATGCATTGAATGAACAGCAACAGCCAAATGCACAAGTTCCTTTCAAAGGGAGATATTCTTGACATTTATATTTGCCATCCAAGAACTTTGGCTTATGACATTTAAAAAAAAAAAAATTGAATCAATACACAAAGAAAAGCACACAAATACAAAAAGACATTTCCATAATCAAATTTCTTTGGTTGATTTGCTTAGCATGCAAAAACATGGGAATTTCAGCACCTATGTTACTTGGGCTCTTCTTTTTTACTTGAAGTACATTTAGACACTTCATTTTGGGCCAAAATCAATGAAACTTTTCACAAAATAGTCGGGTCAGACATACTCTCGACTCTGAGTAACATAGAGCAAGACCATATTTTTTCAAAGTTCAACCTTCAATCCTCAACTAACAAAACTTAATTAGTCAGCAAAATATTGATTAGTGCGAACTATGAGTACCTAGCTAAGGTTCCATAATAAGGTAGTAAAACCAAAGCTTCAAACTGTGAAGAACCTTTTAATGTTTACATATATGTATAGCCCTGAAAACTTAGATACTAGTCTATGTGACATAACTCAGATGATTGAGCCTAAATATTCCCCTTTTCGCCCCACATTGTAAGTACTTAAAAGATGATTTTTTACCCAAAACTAGTAAAAGCAAAATCTCACTAAAAATTCAGTCTTTAGAATTTATTATGACTTTCAAATTTACCCTATCATCCGAGGGGGGGGAGGGGGGGGGGGGGGGAATGCCCCACAAAGTGCCCTTTTTTCTTTCTTTACTGATTTCTTTATTTCAATTTTCTTTTACTAAGGGGAAAAAATACATGAAAGGAAAAAACTTTTGATGAGTCCCAACAAGTGAAAAAAAATGAACACATTTCTAGATCAAACAAGAAAAACTGACAAATGTCATACATGAACAAGCACTGTTGTTTTCAATATTCATCTTTTAAGATGAAAAACCAAAAAAAACAAGGAAGGCGGGTATGCACTGTATGAATAAAGGTAACTCCTTTTTTATTTTTGAATCGAGCCCAACGTTAAATTTTATTTTGTTTTTGATTTCAGGGGGAAAAACTGTTTCAACAAACGGCCATAAACAGAAACTTGAATTAGTATTAAATTTTCAAGAAACCACTAAAAATTAAAATTACTGAAAACAACGGCTAAGAAATTTTCAGGGGGCTTTTTTTAAAAAAAAAAAACAGATTAAATTTTAAAAACTCGGCAGAAAAAATAAAATTACTGCAACAAAAACGAAGAAAATGCAGGGAAAATAAATGAATAAAACAAACCTTTCTCTAGAATCAAACTCTAAATTATTCTCGCCAAGGGAGGCTTCAACTGGAGGCATATCATGAAAATCCTCGTTTTCAACATCACATCGACCCACATCAGCTAAATAACGAAAACGCCCTTGAGCTTTCTTGGAGACGGAGCCAGTAGAGCCAGAGTTGACCCGAACACTAGAACTGGGTAATTGATTAAGAGAATTAGGGTTTCGATTCTTACCATCAACATCAACATCATCATCATCAACAACATCATTATTATTCCCCTTTTGATGGTGCTTAGGGTTTGAAGGCTTCGAAGAAGGAGGAGGATGAAAAGGGGGTTTTTCGAGTCTTCTGCTTCGAAGTTGAAGATAAGAGAGTTCAGGGTTAGGTTGAAGAGCAAGGGTTCGAGCTCTGGTACGAACACCTAAAGAAGAAGTAGATTGAGGGATTTCCATGACTGCAACATCCCCTGTAATCTTACCTTTCTTCATGTATTTCCCCATTTGTGTTTATTTTTGTTTTGCTGCGATGTTTAATGTAGCTGTAATTTCATGAA